>LPNX010347137.1:127358-212145 GCA_001517045.1 Pseudotsuga menziesii
GACAAGATCTCCCGCATAATATTTACTTTCACTATTATTTTTTGCCGACATGTTAGTAACGTTACATCACGTGACATCACGTGACAAGATCTCCCCCATACTGGGCTGTAGAGCGCCTCTCGGCGCAATTACAAAAAAGTATAACATTGATTTTTGAGATCATTCATAAGCTGCAAAGTGAGTATGTTATGATCAGAACCACCAATACACATATCCTAACCAATTCTAATCCTCCGACCACTACCAACTTGCCACTCCAACCAATCTCCTACAACAAAATCAAAAGGATAAAGAATAACTTTCCAGATGATAAATATATTTCTATAACTATTTCCTCTGAACCTTAATCATTCTTTTATAGATATATGAGATATGTGTTTGTTGCTGACTACAACAAACCATAAACCTTCGCTTTAAAAATACGTCACTTTCCCTTAGTTACTAGGGCTTTAGAAAAATAATGAAAATCCTTTAACCCCTATCCTCCCATAGCTTTAGGCCTTGCAATAGAAGACAAAAAAAAATACCAATTGAATGGGGCTCTCTCTTGGTTACCTTTTCCAAATAAAACTCAAACAAATCTTCTTAATCTGTTCAAGGATGCCAAATTGAATGGGGATCTGTCTTGGTTACCATTCCAAATAAAACTCGAACATATCTTAATTTGTTCAAGGATGCCACTAAGAACATGTTAACTTTAAAGAACTACTAACCCATAGCACACTCGGGCGATCTATTTAATTACCAAATAATTATTTTGTATTCGTCCCACTAAATAGTCCGGATTTTATATTCGTTTCCACCGATATTTTATTTGATCTTGCAGATTCTTTGAAAATAAAGCTCGATCACATTTTCAACAATAATTGGACTCGGTATTAGGATACCGTGAACAAGTGTCTCATCTTGGTCATGCTTTTATTGAATATATTACATTTTGTTATAAACATACACTTCGTCAACAACTTGGAAAGATATTTTAGTTTTAAACAAAAGTAT
Organism: Pseudotsuga menziesii; assembly: GCA_001517045.1. Taxonomy (NCBI): domain Eukaryota; kingdom Viridiplantae; phylum Streptophyta; class Pinopsida; order Pinales; family Pinaceae; genus Pseudotsuga; species Pseudotsuga menziesii. The sequence continues at coordinate 128,358 of LPNX010347137.1, forward strand.
GGCTAAAGAAATTACAATTGTTATGTGGGTGATTCTAATGATAATAGACCGTTTTCATTTATTAAAATTATTACTTCATAACATTTTCATTTTTTTTAATATTTTAGAAAATATTATATATGACTATTTTAATAATTTTTTTTAATATTTAAGAATTTATTATATATCACTATTTTAATTAGTATTAAATTTGGTAGATTTTATTATTAATATTGAGTTTTTAATTTAATAAATAATAATAATAATTTAATTTTAAGGTTATTTAGAGATACTAAATTTGTGTATGGGACACTTTTGTTTATGGAAAGGAAGACACTAAATTGGTATATGAGAAAGCCTTATTTGCGTCACAAGAAATCTTTTGGGCATAGAAATTTGACTACTAAAATTTAGGAGGTGTACATACCCTACCCTTGAATATCTAAATGTGTGACTTCTTAAGATAAATATATCAACATAGATCCATCTTAAAAGAGGATCTACCAAGCCCCTAGAGGGATCAAATATCTCTAGGTGCAAACCACTTTTTAGAATGCAAATATTGAGGAAGCATTTTAATTTATCTAATTTGTGTGTGTGTGTGTGTGTGTGTGTGTATATATATATATATATATATATATATATTTGTTGTTATAAATGTTTTAAATCTAATTTGAGCCTACATGTTATTTTTAAAATATTTTAAAAATGACAGTATTAGCTCTATGATGTGCACAAAAGAATTACACATGTTAGAATATGCCTCAAAGAAGCAATAAATTTAAAGTGAAAACAAAATCTAAAGAAAAACATCCACTTAACTCTCTACAGGTTTCAAAGTCTTTGCTCTCATGATCGGCAAAGATAAGTGGAGTGTCCACCTCAAACATCCCACTTTGAAACTTAGACACAATTAAATCCAAAAATAATATTTATATTCACTAAATTATTATCATATTAATCATTTCAACTTGTAGGTAATAATCTGCAATTTAAATTAATAATTAATAAAATATCCATATATCATTTCATTATCTAAATTATATTATTTTTGGAATATGTTTTTATTTATATATGCTTTTAATTAACATTAAATATAAAATATAATAAAACAAGTCACATTTTCAATTAAAAAATAATATATAAATTATTTAAATTTTTATTAAATAAATATCTTATATTTAAAAATAATCATTATTTTTCAAACTTTTAAGCTCTTTTCACTAAACATATTTATTGGCATAGTAGAATAAAATATATATATATATATATATAACGATATGTTTTTGTTAAATAAATATTAACATCCAAAATAGTTAGTCAACATCCCAAACGATGCCGACAATCTAGTTGTATATTTGACTACATATATAAAGTATAATGAATGCATTACTTTATAATAATGTATCAATCATCATATACGTCTGGCACAAGTAGCATCAATTATTTAAAGTAATTAAATAATTAAGTCATCTCTTCATTATTATTAGTTTGATATTCCATATTATTTTTGAGTTATTAATTTCAAAATATAGTAAATATTTATGATTTATTTTGGTTATATTTTAAATAATTATATTTGTAAGTGTTTATATTTTAAAATTTGGGATGGATTAGTATTTATGTTCTTTTTAGATTGCATGATGATAAGATAAGTATAATGTCAAAATTGATTTTATGTTGGTAGTTCTAAATTTGAAATAAATTTAATATATATATATAAAACCGATAGTATATGCATAAATAATTAGTAGTAATTAATACATAAATAAAATGTTTAATTATAAGAAGGAGAATAATAACATGAAAATGAAGCATAGACAAGACTAATAACATTTCAGTGAAGCATAAACAACTAGTTTTATTGGGAGCTCACTTAAGTAAGTAGGTGATAGATATGAATCACGAGGAGCGTTGGCGTTTTGTTTCTCACATAACGTACCTTTAGGGTACATAACGTAATTTTAGTTTTATTGTTCTGGATTAGGTTTAACCTTGACTGGACGTTTTTTGATTTCAGTGGATGTCAGTTTCAACCTCGTTAATTTTTTGGTGTTTGTGTGCTTGGTGCTGATGCCATGAGGATCTCTATCCTTTCAGGACTTAAAGACACTCGCACGTACGCCACCGAAGCTGGGAGATGCATTTAAGGTGCATCGAGAGGAACTGGATAGGGTTTCTTTGGTTCAGGGTCATTCTTTTTTCGGTTTTGTGCATGAGGTGGTGGGGAGAATTGGGTCGAAACCAACCATGGGAATTCCTCTTCCTGAGCGGGCGGATGTGGGTATGATCAAAAGGATTACTGATGAGGGTTGTCCGAAGCTTGATGGTGTGGTGGGGAGTAAGGTTTTTCGGGATGATCTGGGTAGGGTTTCAAAAGATTCGATTTCTTCTTTCTGTGGTTTTGAGTATGTGGCAATGGGAAGATATGTGACTAAACCTATCATGGGTTTTCCTTTTGTTGAGCGGTCTGATGTGGAGCCAGTTAGAAGTTTAGTTGTCGAGGGATGTGTTAAGAGTGCAGCAGTGGATGGGTTTTGCTTTGACCCTGTGATTTCAGCTTCTGTTGAAGATTTAGTGGGTGAAAGTGTTTTGGAGAAGTTTCTGGGGCCTTGCCATGTTGACAAGCCTTCTGCGTCCATTGAGGGTTTTGGCTTGGGGTTTCTGAAATCATCGTTTTTAGATGTGGAGCTTGGTTCTGTTCTGGTTGGGGACCTTTCTCCTGACCAGAAGAAGCATATGGTTTCGGATACTGTTGATGTGGCCTTGAAGAGACCGAAACATGCCATCAGGAAGCTAGAAAAACCTGTTATGTTAGCTGTTGGCGAAGATGTTGGCCTAAATGACATTGTCCTTACACATGCTTTAATGCTGGTGGGAAGGTTTAGTGGTAAAAAATTTAATTCCGTTGGTGTTAAATCCTGGGTAGCTGCGACCTGGTTGAATCATATAAAGATGTGCCCTGAAGTTTTTTTACTTCCAAGGGGGTGGATTGCCTTCAAATTTGATTTTGAAGATGATGCAGCTGTGGTTCTTGCGGGAAATTGGAGATGGGAGCATGTTGTTTTGCTTCTCAAACGTTGGATGCCGATGTTCAATCCCAGGAGTCAAAGGTATGATCTTATGCCTATTTGGGTTAAGATGCCCAACCTTCCCTTTGAACTTTGGTTTGCTGATTTTTTTAGGTTGGTCGAAAATACATTGGGGTCACATTTGGAAACCGACTTATCTTTCCTTGAGACGAGTGTTTGTTGTATGGGAAAGGTGTTAGTTCTTTTGGATTTGCGGCTTGGACTTGTAGATGATATTTTGATTAAGAGGGGGGTTTCTAAATTTTGTCAGCCTTTAGATTATGTGGGGATTCCATTTCCCTGTAACAGATGTCATGCATATGGGCATTTGTTTTCAGACTATTCTTTGTCTTTTAAAAAAATAAAAAACCTATCTTTGTTCCTAAGCTAAAATCGGTTTGGCGGGTCAAGATTGATGGGAAGCAATTGGGGGACTCGGGTTTTGTTAACTTTGATGAGATGGTGGATATTAAACAGTCGGGTCAAGAAGTTGATATCCAATCTGATAAGTTAACTTCACTTAAACCACTTCATATTACTTCTTTATCTTTCCCTAAGGGTTCTATTGATTTGGTCAATTATGGGGGTGCCTATTTGAGTAATCCTAGTTCTTGTATCAATGCTTCAGTTTCTGCTCTTGGGGATTTAGGGCTTGTTACTCCTTTAAAAATTTCTCATGTTAAGAAGGGTTATTTTCTCAGATCATGTTCAAAGGGTTTTAAGGATTTTAGGTTTAAGCATTAACTTGATCTAGACCCTGGTGGAATTTACCCATCAACTCTGGCCATTGGGTCATCTCCGGTTGTGTTTGAGAATGTGGCTGTTAATGAGGTACTTAGAGTAGAGTATGCCTCTTCAGGGTTTCCCTCATGATTGTTATGACCCTAAATTGCAGAGGGTTGGCTAGTACACCCAAAAAACTAGTGATTCATAGGTTGATTGAAGATCAGTTCTTAGATGTTATCCTTGTACAAGAAACTATGTGTGATGGGTCTTTATTGGTGAATACTTTAGAACTTATGCTTACGGATTGGAATTTTGTATCTGTTGATGCTAAAGGCAAATCTGGGGGATTATTGTTGGGTTGGAGGTATCGACATTTGCATTTGTTGAATGCTTGGGCTTTCTGTTCGAGCTTATGTGTTTCACTTTTCTCTATCAAGCTCAAGATGAATTTCTATTTTCTAAATCTGTATGGACCTTATGTGGATAGGGAAGTTTTTTGGTCCAACTTGGTAACTTTGGATTGGTTGATAAGTTCTGCATTGATCTTTGGTGGAGACTTGAATTTCTCTGTTGGTTTTTCTGAAATTTGGGGGGGGGGAACCAAAGTTGATCCATTATTTGATTTCTTTTCTAGACAGTTAGATGGGTTAGGGCTGGTAGACATTGCTCCAGATGTTATTCTTCCTACTTGGTCTAACCGTAGAATTGGAAATGAGAATATTTGTAAGAGATTGGATCGGTTGTTGATTTCAGCTGATCTTCTGTATTGCGACTTTCATTTCAGGCAATGGGTGGGCTGTGGAGGGATTTCGGATCATCAGCCTGTTTTTTTACAAGTGGCTAATAATGATACCAGACCTCGTAGTCCTTTTAATTTCAATGCTAATTGGTTGGAGAATGGTGATTTGGTTACTTTACTAAAAGCATCCTGGAAATATTTTGATGTCTAATCTGGTTTGTCTTCTACAACTCAATTTGCTGCAAATCTTAAGACTATCAAAGAGGTATCCATTTCATGGTCAAACAAGAAAAAAGTGCAGGATAATAAAGATCTGGTTGATATTGAGGCTTTATTGGTTGCTTCCTTTAATAGCTAGGGTTTTGGTTTTTTAACTGAAGTGGACAAAGTCTTGATGACTGATTTGGAATCAAAGAAGAGAAAATTTTTAAGTGAGCGAGAACAGGAGGCTAGACAGAAAAGCAGGGCTCTATGGTTATTATGTGGTGATGATAATACACCTTTTTTTCATAAATTTGCCAATTATAGGAAAATTGTTCATACAATTAGAGGAAAATTGTTCATACAATTTGGAAAATTGCAGATGATGAGAGCAATTTGGTTGAAGGTTTTGAGTCTATTGCAAAGGCAGGGGTTCATCACTTTGAATCCTTGTTTTAGGAAGAAAATAATCTTTATCTCCCTGAAGTTGTGATGAGTGCTGGTTTTTTTCCAACCTCCATCTCTGAGGATGATAATGAAGAACTTATGAAGGTTATTACTATGCAGGAATTAAAATCCATACTTGACATGAGTAAGAACGAAAGATTCCTGGTGTGGATGGGATACCTGTTGAGGTTTATAGGTCTCTTTTTGATATTTTGGGGGAGGATCTTCTTAGAATTGTTGAAGATTCCCAGAAATATGGTAAAATTCCAGCAGTTTTTAATTCTACTTTTATTGCACTGATTCCAAAGGTTGATCATCCAAACTCTTTTGAAGAGTTCAGACCTATTTCTTTGCGTAATTACATATACAAAGTTATTGATAAAATCATTTCCATCCGTATCAGAAAGATGTTGGGTCATTACATCTTTGGTGAGCAGTTTAGATTTCTACCAGGTAGACAGATCCATGATGCTGTTGGGGTTCTTCACGAGGGATTGGATTCCATTCATAGTAAAGCTTTAAAGTCGGTGGTTTTAAAAATTGATTTGTCAAAAGCCTATGATCGGGTGAGTTGGACCTACTTGCGGGTGGTTTTATCTAAAATGGGTTTTGTTGGATCTTTTATATCTTGGGTTATGAGCAGTCTCTCCTCTGTTTCTTTTGCCTTATTGATAAATGGTGCAGCTTCTCCTTTTTTTAAAGCTGGTAGAGGGCTTAGGCAAGGGTGCCCACTTGCACCTTTACTTTTCCTTGTTGTTGTTGAAGGTTTAAGTAGGGCTCTTCAGAATGTCATTGATAATGGGCTTTATCATGGTATATCATTTGGCAATGAGGTTACTCTATCCCATGTTCTTTTCATGGATGACATTGTTATGATAACTGATGGAATTGAGCAATACTTATCTTTGTTATTTGAGGTTTTATTGATATTTTGCAAGGCTTATGGTATGAAGATTAATGAAGATAAATCTGCTTTATATGTTTCAAATTTGGATGAGTCTGAGGTTATTACTTTACAGAATATCTTTGCATTTTCTGTGTACAAACTTGAGATTGGCATGAAGTACTTGGGCTTCCATCTCAAACCTTGCAATCATCTTCTGAAGGACTAGGTTTGGCTGATCGCAAAAGTGGAAAAAAGGATAAAAAAATGGAGTTCAGGTGGCTCTCTAAGGGAGGTAAGCTTACTCTGGTCAAATCTGTACTTGAGGCTATTCCAGTTTTTTGGATGCATTTTTGGATCCCAGTGGGAATCATAGATAAGATTAGGAAGCTCTGTTTTAAATTTTTATGGTCTAGTAATAAGGAGTCATCTGGTGTTCTGTGGACTTCTTGGAAGTCATTAGATAGTCCTAAGTTTATGGGGGGGTGGGGGCTGAAAATACCAGTTGTGTTTGCTAAAGCTCTTGTAGCTAAGAGTGTGTGGAATGCTATTCAAGGAGCGGGTTTGTGGGTTTAGATTGTTGTCCAAAAAGATGTGTATCCTTTGTCTTTATTGGTGTGGATCAGATCTTCTGTTAAGCAGAAAAGCCGCATGTCCATTTGTTGGAAAGCTGTCTTATGGTCCTTTGACATTATAGGTAATAATCTCGTGTGGCAAGTTGGGAATGGAGCTGAGGTTCGTCTTGGTCTGGATTCGTGGGTGGGGTGCAAACAAAGACACATTTTATCTCTGAATTTGGTTGAGAAATTACATTCTGTTGGTGTTTTTTCTCTTAAAGATGTTGGGATTCTTGTCTCGCCTATGATGGAACAAGCTTGGCTTCCTGCTGATCATTTTGGCTTAATTGACCTCGAGGATGTTTATGAATGGAATGGTTATTTGTCTATACTTAAATCAAGTCATGTAAAGTTATCAAATGAGAAGGATAAGTTGGTCTGGAATTTATCTAAATCCGGAATATATTCCCCAAAGGAGGGATATGTGCATTTACTGAACATAACTGAGTTGGAATACTCCTGATGGTGGAAAGTTTTATGGAAACTTAAATTCCCAACAAAGGAAAAAATCTTTTGCTGGTTTTTATTTTCTAATAAAGCACTTACATGGGATGTTATTGTGAAGAAAGGTAGGGAAGATCCATGAAGATGTCCTTTGTGTAAATTGAAGGCTGAAATCAATTTTCATCTTGGATTAACTTGTCCTTTCACTCAGAGTGTTTGGTTGAATATTGAGGAGAAATTAAGATTTAAGAACATTCTTAATCGAGATTCTATTATAAACTGCATGAAAAATTGGTGCCTTAATGTGGAGATCCAGAATATTATGTCTTTACCAATTATTGTACTGTGGTTCATCTCGAAAGCCAGAAATCAGAGCTATTTTGAGGACATCACACTATTACCTTCTCAGGTCTCTCTTTTCAGTTTGGGTCTGATGAATTCCTTTTCTTAGAACAATTTAGAGGTGTAGATAAGATCGGTAGCTATTGAAATCATTGACAAATCATACCCTTGGGGGTATTTTGATGGCTTTGCTACTGGGGAACCAAAAATTTGTGGAGTTGGAGGTATGTTGTATATTTCTGATGAGCATTACTTTTATTTTAATGCTGGTTTAGGGTTGGGCAATAATAATCTTGCAGAACTTTGTGCTTTAAAGCTTCTGTTTTCATTGGCTAGGGAGAAACATATTTCAAAGTTTCAGATTTTTGGTGATTCTCAATTAGTATTAATTGGGCTAATGGTAAGTTTCAATGTTTGAATCTAGAGCTCTTACAGGTCCTTAATGAAATTCATAGACTATCATATTTTTTTGACCTTGTGGACCTAAAGCATATATATCGAGAAAATAATTTTTTAGGTAGATGCACTTGCAAAAGCTGGAGTTTTGGTTATGAATGGGTACTAGTTAATTAAAGAGTATCGAGCTACAAAATGCACTAAAAGTTATCATCTTTTTTAAGTTTTGATGAAGCTCTGTTTCTAATGGATTCAACCCTCTTTAAAGATGGCGAGTATAGTTGCTTTCGATGGTACTGGTTATGAGTTGGAGTTTTGGATCTGAAGGATTCAGTTTCTTTTGGATTTTCTTTTTGCTCCTTTTATAGGACGGTGTGATGACAGTTTTGGATTGTTTATGCACTGAACTTTGTGATGACTATTTTAAGCACTAAACTTTGTGATGACAGTTTTGTGATGTCAATTTTGGACAGTTTTGGACTGTTTTATAGGTTGTTGTGATGACAGTTTTATGCACTGAACTTTGTTTTCAGTTTTATGAACTCTCTATGCAAATATCAAATTTAATGATCTTTTGATTATTATGATATATTTTGGTGAGGATTATGATTTTGATTTTCTGCCTTGTATGGAAAATACAATGAATTGATGTAACTAGTTGATTTTAGAACTCAGTTGGAGTTCTTTTTGTGACAATGGATAGTCTTGTTCCATCTGTACTATGTAAATATATTTTACGATTTTTTTCTATGAAAAAAAAACAACAACAACTAGTTTTACACCCTCAAAAAGTTCACAAACCACAAATTAATAACAATGCTAGTATGATATATATCAAAATTAAAAATAACTTAAAAAAAGACAATAACTTCAGAGTGTAATCTTACTTTAGAATTATATTTAAATTTAAGTTTTGTAACTTTTTATTAAAACATAATAACTTCAAAGTCTAGTCTTGCCTTAGAATTATATTTAAATTTAAGTTTTGTTTAATCATTATATCTTTTATTTAGTCAACGACGAATACTCAATACTCTAATTTTAAATGTCACTACATAAATCAACTATAATAAACTTTTAAGAAAAATACAATAACTTCAAAGTCTAGTCTAGCGTTAGAATTATATTTAAATTTAAGTTTTGTTTAATCATTATATCTTTACTTAGTCAACGATGAATATTCAATACTCTAATTTTAAATGTCACTATATAAATCAACTATAATAAACGCGTTAGATGATTTTAATGCATAAACCATCTTGCATCACGCACAAGTAATATGCAATATTTAAAACACCTTAGAATAAGTAAGTCATCTTTATATTATTATTTTTATTCTTTTAGATACGTCATATTATTTCTAATTTCAAAGTAGCTCCCGATGATTGCGCACAAGGAACTTCACATACACATTGTCCATGCCAATTACATTTTAAATAATATTCCCTACATCATGGTTGATAATGACATTTAGAGAAGGTAAGAATTGCGAAGTAGTTAGTAGGTGTTTTTTTATTATGTTTAGGTTTTTTTTAACAAATCAATGAAGGTAGTTATTATATTTGGTGGAACTCTGTCTACTTTTTATATTAATATTTATTGTAAAATAAATTACAATAATGTACGTCTTTGGAAAAACTTATGTATATTTGTACACCTAATAAGTTTTAAATAAAATGGATGAATTAATATGATTGGCTAAATAAAACAAAAAAAAATATGCAATATATGTCTACGCACATTAACTTATCCTTTTAGATGAATTAATACCAGCGTAGATCCAAATCCTAGGCTCTATCAAGCGCCGAGATGGATCAAATCTCTCGACGTGCAAACCTCTTCTTAGGTATCCATTGATTTGATTCAACCAAAAGACATATCTTTTTAAGGTCCACATATAATTTTATTATTATTAATATTTAATATTATTTATGGCCGACATATAATATTTTTTATTTTGTTAGGAACGAACATTGCATCATTTCCCCACACATGGTTTTAAAACCATATGCAAGGCCCTCCTACAATCATGGGTTGTTTAGGAGGCCTTACACATGGTCTTAAAACCATGTGCAAGGCCCTCCTAAACCATTTACAATAAAACCATTGGTTGTTTAGGAGACCTTGCACATGGTTTTAAAACCATGTGCAAAGCCTCCTAAACCATGTACAATAAAACCATGGGTTGTTTAGAATGCCTTGCACATGGCTTTAAAACCATGTGCAAGGCCAACATTTTTTTGAGGATAATTCAATTTTGTGTTTTTTTCTTGACCCACATATTTTTTTACGGATAATTAAATTTTTACTTTTTTATTGTTTTGTTAGGTAGTAAGATTACACCATCTCCCCCATATTAGATTGTTTTTGTGGCCAACATTTATTTTGGCCTATTAGAAAAATTAGTTTTTATTAATAAAAATAACGTTATGAAAGTGATATTATTTTTTATTTTGTTTTACAAAATCTCTCCCATAATATTCACTATCACTATTATTTTTGCCGACATGTTACAAACGTTACATCAAGTTACAAGATCTCTCCCATAATATTCACTATCACTATTATTTTTTGCGGACATGTTAGTAACATTACATCACGTTACAAGATCTCCCCCATACTGGGCTGTAGAGCGCCTCTCCACGCAATGATTGGCTAAAGGTTACAACATAAAAAAATATGCCATATATGCCTACTCACATTAACTTATCCTTTGTAACGAGGTGTTATGCACTATCACACTCACACTCACCTATTAGATTTAAAATATATAAACAATTCAATGTAAAGGGTGAAGTAAAAAGAAATAACAACATGAACACATTGGTTATAAGATGCACAAGCTCTAAGATAAGCAGGTAAGAGATGGTATTTAAGGTATCATTGCTCATAAGGCTAAGGACCTTTGTAATAATATTCAAAATCCAAACATAGTTGGTTTAAAATCATTTTCTTTCTGTTCCTAACAATACTTGGTGTGTTGAAGAATCTTGCATTAGTATAGTCACAAGTAAAGTGGTTGGTGAACATTGATAGGTATAGTCTTTCACTTTTTTTTGTAGAGATGACTAATTGCTAAACAAAGACTAAACATTAAACTAAAGTGATCCTAGGGATAGGGATCAAGAAGAAGTGAGCCTATGGTTTTTATCATGGATCATAAAGAAGTAAGGCACTCAATCTAGTGTTTTTGACCCACAAGGAAAACATTTCCTCTGCAACAAAAACTTATGTGAACATAATCAACTCACATATGCCTTTCCCACCTCTCACTCTAATCTAAATGAAATTAAGCACCAACATAATATATATATATAGAGAGAGAGAGACAGAGAGACTGCTGACAACCAAAATTATTGTGGAAGAACATGAGGAGTATCTACAAACTCTCTAGAAAAATCTCCATGGAATTGTGACTCGAAACTACCTCTGTGTCACCCTAAAATCTATTATACATGACCTATCCCCAACCCTAAAGACTTAAAACCCCAAATCTTAACATAAATACAAGTTCCAACACTAACATCTCCCTCGAATAGAAATCACAAATGTGATTTTATCCGTATATATGTGCTTTTATTTGTTATCATTAATGATTAGCACTCCATGGATAATTATTGAACTTAGACTGGCACAACCGCAAATGGAAAAAACATAGTTATCTTGGAGGATTTGTATATTCTAATGAATTGTAAATTTCATGTGCATGAAATATAAACGGGCTTCCATAGTTGGAGATGCTATAAAGTACATAAAAAACCTACTGCTTAGAGTGGAGGAAATAAAAGTACCGGTAGAACATAAGAGATCTTCACGCATCGAAAAAAGTAAAAGGAAAAAAATTAACCATGGGAAAGATCATAAATTCGCTACAAATGGCTCACTCAGAATCTCCTAGACAGAAAGAACATCAAACAATGGAACACAAATTGATGATAGCATAGTTGATAATGAAGTGAATATCAAACTTATTCAAAGGAAACACCACATTTGTTTACTCTCTATGTACCTTGAAATTATTCATGCAGTGGTGCCAACATCGACGAGCACTACATTTTTATGTTCAACACAAAGCTACTTTCACTAATTGTAAGTTTTAAACCTGTGCAGAGAAGTAAAGCATACCGATTCTTTTAAGAAAAATAGAGATCACAACACATCATTCACACATAAACACAAAGATTTACCCTGGAAACCCTTAATGGGGAAAACCAGAAAACCTTGGAGCCACACCTCCTATTTTCTCTTCATTACATTATGAGATCCTCACAATACAAAATATAGGTATTCCGCAACATCCAAATACCCTAATCCGTTAACCCGGATTAGAAAAAGACTCCAATCCCTTAACCAGGATTAAGTTACATATTTTTAGACAACTTCTAAAAATAGCCACAAACAGCTATAAATAGCCATAAAATCTATACATAGCACCTCCCCTCCATACGCACATGCAAAGGATATAACATATACCCAACACTAATTTCCAAACCAATTTCAACTAGAGATTGTACATCCCTTGCAGATGAAAGATTAACAGATGAAATATTATCAAATGGAGATCATGTTCTTACTCTCTCTTGGAATGAATAAGAGCCATTGTCTTTCCCCAATATCAATAGCCAAACCTGGAACAATATGAAAACATGTACATTGTGTGAAAAATCATTTTCAAATTTAAACCAAGGAGGAATCAAACTGAGTAGTACCTCAAAAATCATAGGGATCATATCAATACAAGTCCTAGTACATCTAAGAAGTCGATTGAGTGAGGCATCATATGTCTAAAAGACATTATTCCTTGCAAAAAATTGAACCCTAAACTTCGAAACAATTCGCACTCAAATATTTTCATACACTCGATCGATCGCTTGGAATAGTTCTTAATAACCTCCAATTAAAAATACTACCATCTTGCCAACCCAGTGCTTGAAAAGAAAAAGAAACAACGATCCTTTTCCAACATTTTCCAGTCTACCAACCCACCGCATAGGTGAAAGAAACAATAGTCCTTAAATAACAAATCAGTTGGTTAATATGAAACATAAAAAATCACCAATATTGGTAAAACATAAATCATAAAATTGAAACACTTTCATCCTTGAAAACTGAAAAAAACCCCGAAAAATTCCACCTCACCATAATGCAGTCGAGAGTTATGTAAATTGGGAAAATGTCGGAGTTGGGATTGGATGTGGATGTTGAGGTAGTGAAGTGTTACACTAAAATCCTAAGTAAATGCAAGAACAACACATGAATGTGACATATCCGAATATCTGATCAATTTTAAATCATTAATTGATGGCCTCAAATACCAACTAGATCCAAGAATTCAACTTATAGGTTGAATTCCTAATTGAAATATTCTTTCCATAAACTTTAACTAAGGTATCTTGCCCTTCTGCAAGATTGTTCTTCTGCAATCTCCACCTTTCTGTAACTTGACTTTTTCGCAAACATCGTTCCGCAAGATGTTTCCCACATTTCCTTTTTCGCAACACCCCTTTTCTGCAACACCGTGGATTGCAGGATACACCTTTACAACTTTTATTTTTTTTAAATGAACTTCTACAATTAATTGCGGCTGCAATAGTCTATCCTGCATGTAGGTTGTGGGACTTGACTTATCGAAAACCGAGTTCCTACAATTTCCCCAATTTTCGCAATTTCGAAGTCTTCTACACTGTCGATTCTTACGGATTATTTCTTGGCCGTTGATCTGTCTCCGAATGCGGAACAGACTGTAACCATTGATTTCCGTCGCGATATTTCTTCACTGTTCAATCTTCTCTGAGATATTTCTTCGTAGCTCGCCAAATTAATCACTAAAAGGATCAATTTCTATGCAATTCGAAAACTAAAGAATTTATACACATAGTTATATGGAGTGAACGTAGAATGAATTCATATCTCTACAGATTTATATAAAACCAGGTTTCCATCAAAACACACATGGAATGTAATCCTCTGTTCTTTATTCAACTTGATCTAGATTTCAAACACAGAGAATTCAACTTATTCACTCCTTCTATGCACACTCTTTATTCTCTCATCTTTCACTCCTTTCTCCTTTTCCTTCTGCACCCCCTTCTCTTTAGACCTATTACACTCAAATTAATTTATAACACTCAGAAAACCTGTCAGATCCGACTAAGTTGGACCTGAGGACCTAATAAAAGAAAGCCCTATTGACAAAGATCAATCCTTGAGAAATGCACACAAAGATCAAGGAGAACAAAGGAAAAATTGCCACATATTACGAATTTAAAACTAATTCTATCTACTTGTCATCGAACCCTATCCATCTAGAAGTTGATTACATGGCAAGCTGACTCATGAGTAAATGAACTTCGAGTTGGATGCTAAGCCAATTCATCAGTCAATGCACTTCGAGCTAGATGCTCCTGCATCATACTCCTAGGGAAGAAATGAATTTTTTCATTAAGTCTTCATGTAGTACATTGTACTTGGAAATTTCTTGCTTTGTCATCTAGGCTGCATCTTCAGTAGGCTGATTTCTCCATTTGACCAGGTATTGAAAGAAGGTTTTGTTCTTGATCTCCCTTAAGATTCTTTTGTTAAGGATGGATTCAATCTGAGGTTGTTCTTTTTATGGAATTTGTCCTTGCCAATCTATAGCTGGATCATCTCTATCTAAAGTTACACCATCTGGTTGGATACCTGCATCTCTAAAAGGATACAAATCTAAAACATTAAAAATTGGTGAAATATGAAGGTCAGAAGGAAGTTCAATTTCATAAGCATTTGCAGAAAAATTCCTTAAAACTTTACTAGGTCCAATATTTTTAAGCTTCAACTTATTGTAAGTGTTGAGCCCAAAAATGGCCTCTTTTAACCACCTTTAATTCCCTCTTCTTCCCTTATCCTATCCCATTCAACATACCAATCAGACATGTTATCCCCATTCTACTCTTCAAACTACCAAGGTATGACTGGTCATTGCTTTATTTTATTAATACTTATGATTGTGATAATTAAAGCTGTGTATCGCTCAAATGTGCTAACACGTTATGGTTTATAAAGGTAGTTTGAGATAAGTGGACTGCAGGAAGATCGGGCTGAACAAGTCTCGAAAAGGAGGGATATTCGCTGCTCAAGTTGATCCTCAGCCATCCTATTGTCGCCCAAGGCATTCGGTTCTAATGTGATATCCTAGACAGAGCTGTGACAAGGCAGCTATAACAGAATGCGCCATATTTGAAGATCCATAGTACATTGCTGCTCGGGTGTAGTTGTAATCAGAGCATATCGCTACTCCTGGGGCGAGTAACAGTTTTTTCGTGCTTTCTATTTCCTTACCATGCCACGTTTGTAACAGCTAGTGTTATTTAGGGCGCCTGAAGATCAGAGATCTTCATGGTTGCCCCATAATAGGATCAGATGTTATGATCCACAGGATATAAATATGGATAATTGCCTCGACTCGGAAGGTTGATGAACATATAATTCATTCACTGTATTAGCTGTGAGGGGGAATTGTGTAACCATTCTATCTTTTAATACAAGGAGTTACTTCTGATTTAAGAGTTTTACGCTTATTCAGCTAGCATCTCTGTGTGAAGGCTGGGCCCACCTTCTGTAACACCCCGGTTTTGACCCCGTTGCATTAGATGCACATGATGTATATATTGTAAATGATCATGGTGTGGAGCTAAATGCCAAGGCCCCACCATTGATCGGTTATGCTATGTTTTGGGATTTAATTTTGTCACTGATTGTATATCGGGGCATGCGGCATATATTATGTTTGGCATCATGTAAATATGCATCTACAATTAATTAAATGAACCCGACCAGCTACGATCGCGGCAACTAAATCGAAGGGGGCATGATTTTCACAAGGATAAGGATGTGGGGGAATTTGTCAAACCTTGGCCAATGGGGTAAAAATCCATGTCTCACCTCTCTTTGTTTTATCCCAACCACTTCCATTAAGAATGGCTGGTGGTGGTTGAGGTAGTTATGGTCTTGGAAGTGGGGTGGCAGGACTGTCAGTCCTCACCCACACGCACACTCTACCCATGATTTTGCTGTTCATCCCTCACGCAAACATTTTTCTTAGCTCCACGAGTTTGCTGAACACCCACGCACTGCAATTTCGCGTCCTCCATGTAGTTGTTCACCTTCACGCACTTCCAATTGTCTGCTCATTGTTTTCACGCACAGGAATTTTCCTGGTTTCACCCACGCAGTTTTTCCTCTGCGAATTGGAGAATGGTGTGGCTCCATCCTTTGCTCAGAGGTTGATTTGTGGGTTCTGCATTGTGATTGTTCACGCACTAGTCGTGATACTGTAAATTCGTCCCCAAGTGTGGTCTGCGTACGTTTTTCCTCAGCAGCCTCGATTGTGAAAAATGAACTACTGTCTTCCCTGTGTATGTTGGTAATGTATGCTGATTACATTTCAGAAATGTTGTCGCCCCCCCCCCTCATGTTGTAAATTGGTGCATTGATACGTTCAGTGGGACTGTATAATCGCTTGGGAGTCGTTTTTCCCTGTTTAAGCTGTGACAGCTAAATTAATTGCCTGAGTGCAATGGTTGGTCTTCAAATTGTGAGAGGAGTAGGGATGGGGGCTTAGTTTTGCTTGATAAACCTAGTGGCTGGAAACCACACAGACAGAGCTAGAGGGCTGGCCTTCTTCTCCATCACCCCTGAATAGCACTAGAAGGGAATGCAGGGCCCGAGGGACTATGTAGCAGAGAAGGGACTGATTCCTTGTGTTGGGTGTGTTTGGGTGTCTTAGAGGTCAGGCTAGTTCTGGTGTAGGTGTTCTTGGCTCTGTAATGAGCTCACCAGCTTAGCAATTAGCCTTTCCCAACTCCTGGATGGCCTGATAAACCCAACTGTGTTGGCTTGGCTGTGTTTTGTGTATCCTTGGCTATGTGTAAGCCTGCTTGTTCCCTTATTCCTTGGAGAATCATGCCCAGCTCTGGGGTGGTAGCGCTGCTGAGAGATTAAGGAGCACCCTGGCCTATGGTTGGGTGGAACGTTGCAGCGACGTAGCTGGTTGCGGAAGGAGTTCATCATAAAATAAGTGATCTTGTCCATTTTTACTTCTGCAACTATATTTACTGTTAATGATATGATGAACATGTTAAAATGACTGCTTGTGGGAATGCATGTTTATTCCGCTATGCAAGATAAATAATTAGAGCTGTGTATGATAAACAATGGCATTTGTGCATGTTATACTACAATGCATTTTATTTCAGCATTCTGTTTCAACAATTTTATGCCTGTACATGTTCATGGGGCTCTTAGCCCGAGTGGTTTAAGTCACAGGTCGTGTCATCTTCGCTGGTCGGAGGCATGGGGACGTGACAGTATGGTATCAGAGCAAAGGTTGACAACGATGGGCCTCTATGGGCTAAGAAGGAGCAACTAACAGAGGTAGTATTCCTCTCTGCCCAGCGGAAATCAGACTGTAAATTCTACAAAAAAAATGGACTAAGTGTTCCCCATCGGAACAATTAGCGAAGTTGACTTCCGTCGTTGCGGAAGAGTTGGTGAAGTGGGCTTCCGCTATAGCGGAAGAGTTAGAGGTTTCCCGTCCGCTGTTGCGGAAGTCCAAACCGCTAAGTCTTCCGACGAGGAAGAAAATCGTGGAAATTTCTAAGTGTTGGGCGACCATCGGAGGGATTTAGTTGATGAGCTTCTGCCGTTACGGAAGAGTTCACGAAGTGAACTTATGCCGTTGCGGAATCCAAATTCATTTGTCTTCCGATGGAATAAGTCCGCCGACGCCCAATGTTAAAATTGTTCGAAGTAAGTACCAATCGGAAGAAGTTAACGTTTGGCGAGCCGCCATTGCGGAAGCCAAAGTCATTTGTCTTCTAATGTAAGAAGTCCGCTAACGCCCGACGTTAAAATTGTTCTAAGTAAGTGTCGATTGGAAGAAGTTAATGTTTGGCAAGCCGCCATTGTGGAAGCCAAAGTCATTTGTCTTCTGATGTAAGAAGTCCGTCGACGTCTGAAGTTAAAATTCCTTTAAGAAAAGAGTGACCGACGGAAGAAAAAAAAGTGATTGGTGTGCCGCCGTTGTGGAAGGAAGAATGCTTCCGAGAAGCCCCCGTTACAGAAGAAAGAATGCTTCCGAGAGCCGTCGTTGCGGGAGGAAGAATGCTTTCGAGAGCCGCCGTTGCAGAAGAGAAAGTGGTTCGAGAGCCGATTCTACGGAAGAGAAAGTGGTCCAAGAGTCGATTTTGTGGAAGAATAATTGGGGAAGAGACCCGATTGAACAAAGGAAAATTCAGCTGTTTTTCAGAGGAATTTTCAGCGATTTTTCAGTGGATTTTCGTGGACTGAGAGGGAGAAAAGTGGCAGTGATCTTATGCGCCAGATTGCGCGAAAACCAATAATTTACAAAAAAAAAGGGCGCTGCCCTCGACCCGCCCTGTAGTGGTGCAGGGAAGCCACAAGGGGGCAAGCTCCCTTGACCCCCATTGTCCCCCTCAGATGGACGTTCTTTGATGAAGAAAATCTTGTGTTTGGACAATTTGTTACTTTGTGGTTATTCCAAGAGAAGGTAAGTGATTCTGATTTCTATGTTATGCCTCTAACATTTGTGCTATTAACACGTTTGCAGAGCCATAGTCACCTTCCAGGGAAGTATTCTAGGTAGTGCAGTTGGACAAGTAAAGTGGTGGTTCAGTTATGAGAACCCATGATGGGTATGATGCTCGGGATTCTTATGAGCATGCGCCAGATGCCATGGGAGAAAATGTCTGTAATAGAAACGATGACATAGAGTCTAATGGAAGGAGATTCCAAGAGACACCGTCAGATGTTGCAGCTACCATGAGAAGCTTGATTAAAGCCCAGGAAGAGAAGCATTAGTTGAATGCTGCTATGTTGCAGAGTTTGACAGACTTACATAGAAAGATAGATTTTGGACGAGGTACAACAAGACCAGAAGGCAGTAAGAGTAGTACTAGGAGAAGGAGAAGGACTCCTAGTGGATCATCTGATTCCGAAGAATCCAGCGGGGATTCAAGTTCTTCTTCTCATAAAAGAAAGAGACACCATAGGGATCGCTCTCGAGATGAATTTAAGAAAGCTAAACCTCCTACGTTTGATGGTGAGGTAAATACTGGACAAGAAGTTGAAGCTTGGCTTCTTGGGATAAAGAAGTACTTTCAAGTGCATGACTATTCAGGAAACATGAAGGGAAGAGTTGCCATATTCAATCTAAATGGAAGAGCATCCATTTGGTGGGAACACTTTAAGCAAGTGAAGAGGATCAGTGAAAGGAGACTGAAGTGGAAGCATTTCAAGAAGTATTTCAAGCAAAAATACCTCTCTGACAGGTATTATGATGACAAGATTAAGGAATTCCATGAGCTAATATTGGGGCAGCAGACCATGGAAGAGTATGCAAAAAAGTTTTTGGAGTTGTTGAGGTATGTCCGGTACATCAGAGATGAAAAAGTGAAGGTCCAGTGTTTTCTAAGTGGATTAACTTAGTCTTATAAAGATAGAATTGAGTTTTATGAACCTAGAACTCTTGAAGAAGCAATAAGGAAGGATAAGTATTGTTATGAGCAAAGCAAAGGTAAGCCGGATTACCATAAGGCATGGAAGGACAAGAAGAATGAGAAGTTCGACCAAAGAAAGAAAGGTTTCAAACCTTCTAACTTCAGGAACCAGCAGAAGCAGCCATCTCAAGCTGTGAGTAAGCCAGCTGGAGTGGCAGGAGAAAATCCTAAGGATCCACAACAGAATAGAGGACCACTTCAATGTTGGAAATGTGGAGGACCCCACATGCGCAGGAATTGCCCACTCGAGAATGAGAGTGCGAGGCCAGCTTATAACCTTCAAGGAGTAGAAACAGTGGGTCAAGTAGCAAGGGCAGTCCCTAGGATTTATGCAGCACTGGAGGATCGTCAAGCAGATCACCAGTCAACTATAGTTGAAATAGCAGGTAAGATTGTTGAGCAATTTGTTTCTGTTTTGATTGACCCTGGTTCTACGCACAGTTACATTACTCCTAGAGTAGTGGAGATTTGTGCTTTTAAGAAAGTGAAGCATAGGAAGTCTTGGTTAGTTCAGCTAGCCACTAGAACTAAGAGAAAGGTCAGTGAAGTGGTAGAGAAATGTCCATTGGTCATGAATGGATTGGTCACTTGTGTAGATCTGAATGTTCTACCGCTTGGTTCCTATGATGTTCTCATTGGAATGAATTGGTTAGAAGCTCACAGGGTGAAGCTTGACTGCTACAATAAGAATTTTGAATGCATAAATGAAGAAGGGAACCTAGTAGTTGTGAAAGGCATTCCATAGGTGATTTCAGTATGGCAGGTTTCAGCAATGCAGTTAAAGAAGTTCTGTAGGAATGGTTGCCAGTTGTATGCAGCTCAGATTTTGGAGGAAACGAGAGATGAAACTCTTAGGCTAGAGGACTATCAGGTGTTACATGAATTCAGGGATGTGTTTCCTGATGAGATTCCAGGGCTTCCTCCAAAGCGGGACATTGATTTCACAATTGAACTTGTGCCAGGAGCGGCGCCAGTGTCCAAAGCACCCTACAGGATGAGTACACCGGAGATGCTAGAATTGAAGATGCAACTACAAGAGTTGTTGGAAAAGAAGTATATTCGGCCGAGTGTGTCTCCTTGGGGAGCACCAGCTCTGTTTGTGAAGAAGAAAGATGGTACCCTCAGGTTGTGTATCGATTATAGGAAATTGAACAAGGTTACTGTGAAGAATAAATATCCTTTGCCTAGGATTGATGACCTCTTTGATCAAATGAGAGGAGCAAAGTTATTTTCCAAGATTGACTTGAGGTCTGGTTACCATCAGGTGAGAATCAAGGATGAAGACATTCATAAGACAGCCTTCAGGACAAGGTATGGGCATTATGAGTTTGTAGTGGTACCATTTGGTCTCACAAATGCACCAGCTACATTTATGTGCCTTATGAATAGTGTCTTCAACAGGTATTTGGACAAGTTTGTTATTGTTTTCCTTGATGACATTCTTGTTTATTCTAAGAATGAGAAAGAGCATGAAGAGCATTTGAGATTGACATTGAAATTGCTCAGGGAGCATCAGCTGTATGCGAAGCTGAGCAAGTGTGATTTCTATAGAGATAGAATTCAATATTTGGGTCACATTATCTCAGAGGAGGGTATATCTGTGGACCCTGAAAAGGTAGAAGCTATTATGAATTGCCCTACTCCAAGAAATGTGACAGATGTAAGATCTTTCATGGGACTTGCAGGATACTACAGGAGATTCATTGAGGGATTCTCCAAAGTTGCACATGCCATCACTTCTTTGCAAAAGAAGGGGACAAAGTTCGAATGGACATCGAGGTGTGAAGAAATCTTCTAGCAGTTGAAGAGTATTCTCACAAGTGCACCAGTATTAAAAGTTGCAGACCCAGAAAAATATTTTGTGGTATGTACCGATGCATGTGGACAAGGGCTTGGAGGAGTCTTTATGCAGGACAACCACGTGATATGTTATGAGTCAAGAAAGCTAAAGGAACATGAGAAGAACTATGCCACTCATGATCTAGAGCTTGCAGCCATAGTACATGATCTCAAGATGTGGAGGCATTACTTGATGGGTAGGAGATTTGAGCTCAGGACAGACCATTGTGGTCTGAAGTACCTATTTGATCAGCCTACTCTAAATGCTAGGCAAGCAAGATGGCTGGAATTTTTATGTGAGTTTGATTTCAAGATCAAGCACATAAAGGGAAAGAGAATAAGGTAGCTGATGCACTCAGCAGGAAAGTGCAATAAATGCATGTGGCATCTCTTAGTATTTGCCAATCAAATTTGAGGCAGCAGATTGTTAGTCATGCTGCTGGAGATGAATTGTATGAGCAGGTAAAAGACAAATTGCAAAAGCAAAGTCTTGAGAAGAGGTATGAGGGATATAAATTGGAAGAAGATGGACTTCTCACTTTTAAAGGAAGAGTTTATATTCCAAATGTAGCAGATTTGAGGAGAGTTGTTATGGATGAAACCCATCAAACTCCGTATTCTGGTCACCCAGGATATCAGAGGATGATTGCTACGGCTAGAAAGCAGTACTTTTGGCCAGGTATGAAAAAGGATATGGCTGAGTACATTTCAAGATGTATGAAATATCAACAGGTGAAGGTTGAGCATCAACATCCCGCGGGCTTGTTGCAGCCTTTGCCAGTTCCGGAATGGAAATGGGAAGTTATTTCCATGGATTTTATTATAGGATGAATTGGAGACAACATGATTCTATCATGGTTGTGGTAGACAAGTTGACTAAGGCAGCACATTTTATACCGGTGAAGTCTACGCATCAGACGGATGACATTGCAAAGATCTTCATGAAGGAGATATTCAAATTGCATGGATTGCCGAAGGCAATAGTATCTGACAGAGATGTCAAGTTCACTTCCAACTTTTGGAAGGGGTTGTTTGCAGATTTGGGTACAAAGCTAAACTTCAGCACTGCATACCATCCTCAGACGGATGGGCAGACAGAAAGAGTTAATCAGGTGCTTGAAGACATGCTTCACATGTATGTGATGGAAAAACCAACCAAGTGGGAAGATTACTTACACTTGGTAGAGTTTGCTTATAACAATGGACATCAAGCATCCTTGGGGATGAGTCCGTACAAAAATTTGTATCGAAGAAGGTGTAGAACACCAGTGACTTGGGATAATCCAGTGAACAGGATTTTGCTTGGGCTAGAATTGCTCAAGGAAATGGAGCAAGAGGTCGTAAAGATAAGGCAGAAGCTTAAAATAGCACAAGACAGATAGAAAAGCTATGCAGATAAGCATAGGGTGAACAGGGAGTTCAGTGTTGGAGATCATGTTTACCTTAGAGTGAGGGCAAGGAAGAGTTCCTTGAAGCTTGGTAGTTGTGCCAAGTTGTCACCGAGATATTGTGGGCCATTTGAAGTGCTTGAAATAATAGGGCCAGTTGCATATAGACTTGCATTACCCGCTAGCACTAGAGCTCATAATGTTTTTCATGTTTCTTTGCTTAAAAGATATGTACATGATCCTAACCATGTGATAAATTGGGATGTGATTCAGGTGGAACCCGAGGGAGAGTTCCAAATTGAGCCAATGCGCATCCTCGACAGGAAGGTCACAATGCTCCGGAACCGAGCCATAGGTCAGGTAAAGGTGCAATGGGAGCACTACGGACCTGAAGAGGCTACGTGGGAGCTAGAGGATGCCATGCGATTGGCACATCCATTTTTGTTCGATTCTGCGGAACACTGAGGCGATACCATTGTAGCATTTTTGTTCAATTTTGTAAAGCACTGAGGACAGTGCTATTGAAGGGGGAGGGGAATGTAACACCCTGGTTTTGACCCCGTTGCATTAGATGCACATGATGTATATATTGTAAATGATCATGGTGTGGAGATAAAGGCAAAGGCCCCACCATTGATTGGTTATGCTATGTTTTGGGATTTAATTTTGTCACCGATTGTATATCGGGGCATGCGGCATATATTATGTTTGGCATCATGTAAATATGCATCTACAATTAATTAAATGAACCCGACCAGCTACGATAGTGGCAACTAAATAGAAGGGGGCATGATTTTCACAAGGATAAGGATGTGGGGGAATTTTTCAAACCTTGGCCAATGGGGTAAAAATCCATGTGTCACCTCTCTTTGTTTTATCCCAACCACTTCCATTAAGAATGGCTGGTGGTGGTTGAGGCAGTTATGGTATTGGAAGTGGGGTGGCAGGACTGTCAGTCCTCACCCACATGCACACTCTACCCACGATTTTGTTGTTCACCCCTCACGCAGACATTTTTCTTAGCTCCACGAGTTTGCTGAACACCCATGCACTGCAATTTCACGTCCTCCCTATAGTTGTTCACCTTCACACACTTCCAATTGTCTGCTCATTGTTTTCACGCACAAGCATTTTCTTGGTTTCACCCACACAGTTTTTCCTCTGCGAATTGGAGAATGGTGTGGCTCCATCCTTTGCTCAGAGGTTGATTTGTGGGTTCTGCATTGTGATTGTTCACGCACTGGTCGGGATACTGTAAATTCATCCCCAAGTGTGGTCTGTGTACGTTTTTCCTCAGCGGCCTCGATTGTGAAAAATGGACTGTTGTCTTCCCCGTGTATGTTGGTAATGTATGCTGATTACATTTCAGAACTGTTGTCCCCCCCCCATGTCGTAATTTGGTGCACTGATACGTTCAGTGGGACTGTATAATCGCTTGGGAGCCGTTTTTCCCTGTTTAAGCTATGACAGCTAAATTAATTTCCTGAGTGCAATGGTTGGTCTTCGGACTGTGAGAGGAGTAGGGATGGGGGCTTAGTTTTGCTTGATAAACCTGGTGGCTGGAAACCACACAGACAGAGCTAGAGGGCTGGCCTTCTTCTCCATCACCCCTGAATAGCACTAGAAGGGAATGCAGGGCCTGAGGGACTGTGTAGCAGAGAAGGGACTGATTCCTTGTGTTGGGTGTGTTTGGGTGTCTTAGAGGTCAGGCTAGTTTTGGTGTAGGTGTTCTGGCTCTGTAATGAGCTCACCAACTTAGCAATGAGCCTTTCCCAACTCCTGGATGGCCTGATAAACCAACTATGTTGGCTTGGCTATGTTTTGTGTATCCTTGGCTATGTGTAAGCCTGCTTGTTCCCTTATTCCTTGGAGAATCATGCCCAGCTCGGGGGTGGTAGTGCTGCTGAGAGATTAAGGAGCACACTGGCCTATGGTTGGGTGGAACATTGCAGCGACGTAGCTGGTTGCGGAAGGAGTTCATCATAAGATAAGTGATCTTGTCCATTTTTACTTCTGCAACTATATTTATTGTTAATGATATGATGAACATGTTAAAATGAATGCTTGTGGGAATGCATGTTGATTCCGCTGTGCAAGATAAATAATTAGAGCTGTGTATGATAAACAATGGCATTTGTGCATGTTATACTGCAATGCATTTTCTTTCAGCATTCTGTTTCAACAATTTTATGCCTGTACATGTTCATGGGGCTCTTAGCTCGAGTGTTTTAAGTCACGGGTCGCATCCTCTTCGCCGGTCGGAGGTATGGGGACGTGACACCTTCCACAGAGATTGCTGAGTTAAATTAGGACTTTTAAATTCATTTGTCGTGTGATGTTCTGTTAATTTTATTCCTTTCATACGCAGCTGTAGTAAGTGTGGATTTACAGTGTGTTGTGATTGCATTTCTTGGAAATCTGTAGTGGTACAGAGTGACAGTCGACTGAGTAGGTAATCATCTTTTATGCAATTCGTGTGGTAACTATAAACAGCTCTGTTCATCCCGAGGTCTTAGTAGTTGTTCCATGAATCTTTGTAACTTGTCTTTATTGTTATGATTGCTGAATTTCATTCCTGCACTTCAGTTTTCTTAGAGTAGCCGAACTCAATTCTTGCATTTGAATTCCTAGATCAACATTCAATTTACGCTTGTGGTTTTCTAGAATAATCAGATTGAATAGGTGAATTAATCATTCAGGGATGTGAATAGGATTTCCTTTCATCTGCAATTGTAATTTGGATATTATGTTATCTTTCCATTCTTAGATTAAAGCATAGCAGAAGGTAATTGGGATTATAGCATTTAGAAGATGAATGGGATTACACAGATTCTTGGGATGAGCATAGTTAACAGAGGATAGTATTGTTCAATTGCAGTGACTTTGTGTTTAAGCATATACTATGCATTTTATCCTTGAAATACAAAACTTTCTCGGGTTGACTATAAATATTGTACACTCTGTATGTTGGTAGTAATCTACTTGCATATTGGGTGTTCGACAGTAAGTTCAATTACAGAACCTTTCCTTTTTAAGATAGGCCATAACTAAATCTCCAATTTGAAAATTCACTTCTCTCCTCTTTAGGTCTTCTCTCTATTTATACTTTTCCGCACTTTCCTGTAATCTCTTCTTGATGTTTTATTGTAGGTCATGCATACTAACTACAAAGTCTTCACCCTCTTCACTTTTGTTTTCCTGTTTTCCCAAATATCTAAGTTCATATACACCTCTTGGATGCATCCCATAAACAATTTGAAAAGGACTCATACCTGTACTTCTATTGGGTGAATCACTGTATGCGAACTCAGCCTGAGCTAAAGTGAAGTCTCACTGTTTTGGATGTTCATACACCATTATTCTCAGTATATTTCCTAATATCATATTTACCACTTTAGTCTGTCCATTAGTCCGAGGGTGATAAGAAGAACTAAAACTGATATTAGTCCCCAATTTCTTCCATAGAGTTCTCCAAAAATGACCAACAAATTTGTATCTTTGTCAAACACAATACTCAAAGGAAAACCATGCAACTTTACAATTTCTGAAAAGAATAGATTAGCAATGTTTGTTGCATCATTAGTCTTTTTGCATGAAATGAAACGAACCATTTTGGAAAATCTATCTACTATAACATAAATTGAATCATGACCTCTCTCAGTTCTAGGTAAACCTAAAACAAAATCCATGCTTATTGAATCCCAAGGCCTAGATGGAATAGGTAATGGTTGATACAATCCTGTGTTTTGAATTCTCCCTTTTGCATGTTGATAGACTCTACATCCTTCAACAAATTTCTTCACATCATGCTGCATCTTTGGCCAAATAAAAAATTACTCACCAGAGAAAAAGTCTTGTCTTTCCCAAAATGTCCTAAGAGACCCCCACTATGATTTTCTTGAATTAAAATTTTCCTCATTGAACATCTAGGAATACACAACTTATTGTCTTTGAACAACAATCCTTCCTGCATCATATAATCTAACCACTAGCTTCTGTTATGGGTAACTAGATTTTCACAGGAAGCATAAATATCCTTGAAATCTACATCCTCTTTATACATAACGATCAAATTTTCAAATCCCAAAGTAATGACCTTAACTTCCCGCATTACGAAACTTATCCTGCACAAAGCATCAACAACTTTATTAGACTTACCACTTGTATGTTTGATAACGAAGGTAAAGTTCTGCAAAAATTATACCCATTTAGTATGCCTCTGATTTAATTCAGGCTGGCTGTTGATGAATTGCAAAGCATGATTGTCAGAATACAAAACAAATTCCCTAGGTATTAAATAATGTCTCCACTTTTTAAGAGCTCACACAACAGCGTATAATTCTTTATCATATGAAGCGTACTTTTGTTTAGCTTCATTCAAATTTTCATTGAAATATGCCACTAGCCTTTGTTCTTGACTTAAAACGACTCCCACTACTGCTCCATTGGTATCTGTCTCCACTTGAAACATTTTATCAAAACTGGGCAAAGCCAAAATAGGATTCTTAGTTATTTTCTTATTCAATAATTTAAAATTTCTATCAGCTTCTTCCATCCATTGGAAAGGCTATTTACTTCCTCTGAAAGTATCTATTAAAGGTGAACAAATCTGACTGAAATTCTTAATGAAATTTCTATAGAAACTAGTAGGTCCATGAAAACTTCTTACCTCATAAGCATTCCTTGGAACTAGCCAATTTAAAATTTCTTGCACTTTATCATAATCCATTTTCAGTCCTTCTTCTGAAACCACAAACCCCAAGTAGACAAATTATTTTTTCAGGAAGCTACACTTCTTCAAATTTATCAACAGCTTCTCCTTCTTCAAAGTCCTGAACACCAAATTAAGGTGCCTTAAATGCTCTTCTCTGTTCTGAGTAAAAATCAAGATGTCATCTAGATATATTATAACAAATTTTCCAGTAAATTCTTTCAAAACCTCATTCATCAATCTCATGAAAGTATTGGGTGCATTTGTAAGCCCAAATGGCATCACTAAGCACTCATATAGACCTCCATTGGTTTTAAATGTTATTTTCCATTCATCCCCTTTCCTTATTCTAATCCGATGATGTTGGTCTTATCTAGGCAGACCCGGGTTTAATTTATTGTACCAACAAAACCCCTAGCTCACTGGCCCTTTCGGCAAAAGAGCGCAGAATGGCCTGAAGGCTCACCTGAAGTGATCCTAGATGGGGTGGCTGAAGAATCAAGCTTCCTCAACCAGGTTCTGTAGCATCCTGGGTCCTCGTGACTCTAATTAACCAGCTAAATCTCTCAGCAAGGGCTGTCTCTCTCTTCCTAACTGACTCTGCTATGGGACTGACTCTTATCGCACCGCAACTTCTAGGACGATGCAGAAAATTTCTCTTCTGCTCAACTCTTAACCTGCGATATCCCACACCGCAGCTCCCCCGACAGTGTGATATCGCCTTTCTACGTTGTGATATTTCCTACAGTAAGACTCAATATGCTCATCAACTCTCAAGGCCCAGAGGCTTCCTCCCTGGGTATAATATCTCAGTTAACCTTCATTAGGGTGTTAAACAACTTCACTTAAGCTTCTACAGTTTAATGCTCTTAACATCAATTACGCTCAACTCGCTGAACTAAATATACAGAAGTCACTTAACACTGTAGCTATTAGCTGTCGTGAATCAAGCACTGATAAACTCATATACAGAATACTAGACACATTCAACTCGCATTTAAACTTCTATGTTACTGTAAACTGAAGGATAGCATACATACATTCATTAACCAATAAGCAAAGTTCATGTAACGAATAACAGATAGCAAATAAGTAGAGCACAATCACATGAAACAGTCGCACAACACATGGATGTTACGTGGTTCACTTCTAGGGGGGAATATACGTCCATGGGAACTGTGTTTATATTATATCTTGAGAGAGTAAACACAGTTCCACTGCAACCTCTTATACAGCATGAGATCTTATGGGAAACTCCACGCACATAGCTGGGAGCCCTTCTCTTATATCTCTTCTCTTCCTATAATGCTTTCTTCTTACAATATACCCTTCCTCTCTCTCTCAATCCCTGCAGATTGTTACATTCATGCTCAAGCAGCTGGCCACTGGTTACAGTAATATAACTACAGACTTAACGACAGAACCAGAGCTCGACTCTTCCTCAATGTCTCACAATACCGACGACAACTAGTAACAACCCAACCAAGCAACCCTTCATAATACAAAATACATGCTTAAATAGGTGGCCTGAAGGTCTCACCGTGATACAAAACTATGGGCCTATCCCAATAGTAACCCAAAACCCTAACTATGACAGTTGGCCTATCTATACTTTGAACAGCCGCTTACTGGTCACACCACAGCTTCCTGCAGTCTTCCGTGATTTTCGGCGCTGATCGTGGGTATGGGCACCACTTCCTCGGTCGCTCCCCTTCTGTTCTTTATCTTTAATTCCTCAGCCCGTTGCTCCTTCTCCATTTATGAGGGTAGCTGATCCCTCTTGTCGTAGCCACTGCCTTAAATGCAGTGGTTGAGCTCTCTTCTCGGCCGCTTCAAGTACTATTTCCTTTGACTTCCTTGTTCCGACCGCCACGATTTCCATCCCATGATCCGTGGCGGGAAATGTGCTACGGAGTCATACCTTTATCACATCTCTTATATCGCTAGCTTATCAGCATTGCCAAAACTGTCTTTCCTCCAAAAAATTGTCCATATTTTACCAAAAATAGCAGCTTTTCCTGTAGCTACGGGGCCTTGCTCCAACAT
The DNA here is from genome assembly GCA_001517045.1 of Pseudotsuga menziesii. NCBI lineage: Eukaryota > Viridiplantae > Streptophyta > Pinopsida > Pinales > Pinaceae > Pseudotsuga > Pseudotsuga menziesii. The sequence continues at coordinate 157,745 of LPNX010347137.1, forward strand.
ATGATATCCATTTTTCAAATCTATTTTGGAAAAATATTTTGAACCACTTAAACAGTCCATCAGATCATCAATTTTGGGTAAAGGAAATTTATACCTGATAGTGATCTTGTTAATTGCCCCGAAGTCAGTACACATTCTACACCCACCATATTTCTTTGGACTTATCACAGTGGGTATGGCACAAGGAATCAAGCTCTCTTTCACCAATCCTTTCTCCAACAGCTTCTGTACTTTTTGTTTGATTTCTTCATTTTTTAGAGGGGTTAATTATTATGCTGCTTTGTTAGGTAAACTTGCACCATGTATTAATTCAATGTGATGACTAATACTTATTATAGGAGGTAATTCATTTGGAAATTAATCCACAATAATGTCAGCATACTCATCAAGAAATTTTTTAACTTCATCTGGAAAATCATCTAAATTTGTAGAAGTTAAAATTACCTTTGGCTTACCCATAAGAGAAAAATGTAGATCCTTTTCTTTCTAAACTTCCTGTAACAGTTCTTTTCCAGACATCAGTAAAATGCTTGATCCTGAACTTCCTTGCACTGCTTCATCTTCCAAGGGTGACAAGGTATGTCTCTTCCCATCTTTCTACACATAATAAGTATTCTTACTCCCATAATGAACAACTTTCCTATCATACTTCCACAACCTCCCTAAGAGTATATGGCACACATCCATAGGCATTATGTCACACAATATTTCATCCTTGTAAGTGTTACGAAGAAAAATTCCTATGGCTTGGGGTGTACCACAACAGACAGAGAAACCACAGAAATCAATCCCTTCCCAATATGCAAGAGAAATACAACATCTAACACTAAAGGATCTCAAAACATACCTTATTCCAGATGGTTGTAGTAGATCTCCGTTGAGCTTTTTCCAATCCTTCTTGCTTTGGCAATTTAATCTCAACAACAGTAAAACAAGGAAAGCATGCTATATAATATAGTGTTAGGCCTACTCTAGCATATATAATCAATAATGTATAAGCAATTAAACACATCCATGGATTCGATATTCATTTAAATGCACATCATTAGACAGGAAAAGATATTTCTATTAAGTAAATCAGAGATTACATAAATGACAACCTTTGTCGGCACGTCTGTGAACCGGAGAAATTAAGTCCTCCACCTGGGCCTCCACCACCTCAATCCTCCATCTCTCAATAGCAAGCTCACAAGTAAAGGCAAGGTTGGGAAGAACACAAAGTGCTCCAACGGAAAAAGAGATGTAGACTCAAGTATAAGCAAGCTATGACAACAATGGACTATATTTTTCTTGCTCTTCAATTCCTCCTCTTTCAATGTATCCAAAGGGTTCCTTATATAGTGCTTCAATGGGGTAATGGAAGGTCAAATCTGAGTGATCTTGAGGCATATGGAAGGCCAAGAGACAAATGACTCGGATCCACATCAAGGAAAACTCCAAAAATATTTGGCCTTTTGCACACATCTCGATGTACGCGGGTTTAAGGGTAATATCCACGTATATACACGAGAAAGGGATTAAAATTTGCATACAACAAATAATACATGTTTTTAGGGATGATCTTAGAAACATCAAAGGTACAAAAATAGTCCACGGGGTCCAAAGAGTTTGCAGAGGGACAGGGAAGGCCATAAAAGTGTGATCAAACATGTGTGGTAAAATCAGCTGTAACAGATGCCCCCTAATGTGTGAGGTTAGAGGGATAACATGATGGCCGAAATACATTATAAATCCATCCCAAAAGTGGAGTGATGAAGAACCAGGTGGAAGAACCAACAATACAACACTATAGTACAATAATCAATCTCTACATATGACTACAAATACATATAGCAGTCCCGGATACATAAGAGTACAATGGCCATGAATAGGCATGATATACAAAATGTGACATGTGTGGTCATCGCCACGTACAATATATAATAGATCATAATCTCCATGATGAAGATATACAAAGGATCAAGATCTCCATAATGGCTGAAGATATCTGACATACACTGGAATCAAGTCACGAGTGCTGAAATCTCATGAACACTGGCACAATCAAGGAGGCATCATATATGAAATGCCACCTGTTAGTGCCAGAAATTGTTCTCAGACTACTAAAGAATAAGCCAACACAATATCAAAAGTAAAATTAAATAAAAAAGGTTTTAGGGTTTTGGTCTATGGTTTTCGTTTTAAAAACTTCATCATCAAGGAGGAAATAAACATCCACGAGCTAATAAAGAATTGAATCATGCAAATTGGATAAACTGGGGATTAAACACATCCCAATAAGCCATAACCATTACACATGAAATACTAATTCCACCCACAGGCTACAAGCATTTACATGAATAAACCTTTAAACATGAAATGAAATTATAGACTAAGCAATCAACCAGATCAGAAATAAAAAAGCATGATAGGCAAAAGGGCTTATCGGTTTATATATAATCAATAACAGTCATCCACTTACATAAGAGTTATAAATGCTAGCTTGATAAATCAAAGCTCCGAAAGCCTCTCCTTGAGTGAAAAATCCCACCACAACACTGTATGTTTGTCTTCATTTTATCATTACAAAGGTAAATTAGTTCCATAACTACCTTCTAGGTCTAAATTTGAAACAGTTACATCAATTGGTTACATGATAACTCAAAATCTTTAAAGACAATTAACCCAAAAACAACAAATCGAATTTGGGGAGATTTGGTGAATTTCTGAAAATTTGGGTCTCAACGACGCCTTCATATATCTTGATCATGGACACCTGTGCAAAACATGAGAGAGGTTTTTTTAAATTCATATGTTATGAAAAAAAACCTTTCTTGGTTTTTAAAAATTCCCCTCAAATTGATCGGAATATGTGTTGGAAATTTGTGACTAAAACAGGAAATTATTAAATAATTCAAACCCTGAAAATAGGCCACAAAGATGAATTCTAATCTCTCAAACGATAATAGCTGTTGCAAAAATGAGAGAGGTTTTTGTGCATGAGTCTATTGTGGAAACAAAACCTCTTTTTTATTTCCAGAATTCATTTCCATCACCTCGTAATCTGTTCCCAATGATAATGACAAAAGCAGGAAAAATAGAGCTGCTACAAGAATCTCCTCATGAAAATATTTGACAAAGGACTGAAAAATGAGGGTTAGATTGTAAAACAAACTTGGAATAAAATTTTATTATAAGTTTTTGAAAGCTTAAAGATATACATATTAACTAATAAGCCCAAAAGACAAACCTTAAAACTAAATTAATGAAATAATTCAACCATTAAAAGCATTAAATAAAAAAAAATTATTGATTGTCAAAAGTTCTTAAAATCAACATAAAATGTAAAATCATTTTAAACCAACGGTTGAAAATTAGGACAAAAAGAACAAATAAACTAAGAACAAGATCTAGTTATAACATCTGGCTCTTGCTGCGGGATGAAGTCCTCCTTGTGAGGCTTCAAGAACCTGTAGACCTTGTGCCTTATTCATTGGGTGATGAAGTCATTTACCAAATCTCTACAACTTTCTCAAACTCTGAACACATACCTCTGAAATGACAAAATACTGCTACAAACCAACATACTGAAAAGAATCTACATTCCCATATAGCGAGCTTATTCTGTTATTTAGTCCTACTTCTAATCGGAGGAAACAACCCAATAAAGTGTAATCATACTTCCAGTGAAGCCAAGAAACCATTTGAATGAGAATCGTAATTCCATGCATGCTACTGTTTGAGAAAACCCATGAAAGATGTGATAAATGCAATAAAGAGTCTGCAGGCAGCTGATAGTTATGACTGGAAATAGGAAGTACGCCAAAAGTTAGAGCATTAGAAACCTTTGAAAAATATGACTCATCCAATAAGCCATGGGATCATGAAATTTCTGATTTAAAAATTCAATGTCTTCATTATATTCATTATAAAGTGAAGCATTCTATTCCTCTCCATTGCTGCTCTTTTTAAACTTTGGCTCAAGAATGGAAACCAAGGGCTCTTCAAACTGCTTCTCAACCTTTAAATAAAACCCTTGATCAAAACTTGAACAAATAAAATTTTGAAAGTGACCATAATTCAAGAATGGCAGCTTATTTCTTATATCAATAGTAAGAGGTTGAAGAGCAACAACGTCTTCTTCATAACATGATAATCTCATAGCAGGAACTAGGAAATTTCTACTATAATCCACTGAAAGTATATTATCATAAAAAAGTAAGCAAATTGATATGAAGAATCAACACAAGAATCATTTATATTCTTGTTCATATGAAAATCTGAAAATGATGAAGAAAACTGTCTTAAATATGAATGATACCTACGTTCTTCTTCTTGTTCATAGGATTGTATATTTTCAACATGAGCCTGATCTCGAAGCATTTTGCAAGCTTGGATGTTATCCTCCACTCCTCTTGCATCCTCAAACAATTGTCTTAAAGATGATGATTTCCTTTCTAACAGGAAAAAGACAAGATTTGAATGTTGAGCCATAACATAATATACCATAGCAAGTTTTTCTGAAGATCTGATCTCCGTAGGCATACTGATATAAAAACTTTGAAACCTCCAATTAAATTTAGTAATTGGCTCATTATTATCCCTTTTCAAACTATAAAATTAAGAAAGAAATTGATCATAAGATTGATTCTTACCCCAATACTTCAAAAATACATCATGTAACTCCTCCCATGATCCAATTGAATCAGCTTTTAAATTTCGGAACCAAAACCCAGCATCTTCAGCAAAGGATTTCAAAAATAACCTCATGACAACATCCTCATGCATGATTTCAAAATTATCAATGAAATTATGAAAAGATCCTAAATGCTTTTTTGTTGTAATATGGTCTTTTCCAGTAAAATGGGGAAGATATTCAACAAAGTAGGAAGGGTAAGGATGTAAGAGAGATGATAGCCTAAGAGGTTTAAACATCTTCTGTCTAAGTCTAGACTAAAAATCTGTGAGTTGAAAATGAGGTTCAACAAGCTGTTCGCAAGTTTTAGCAATGATAGTAGAAGGTAATAGATCAACTTTATTCTCTACAATATGACTAGAAAAATCAGGTTCAAGAGATATGGGTATATGTATATCATGTTGCACATGTATTTCAAATGAAGGAATAGGATCGACATCAATAAAACAAGAAGGCATTCTTTCTTCTTCTAAATAGGGATATGAACTTGAAGGTTTATGATCATCGGAATAGAAAAAACAAAAAATAATTATTTTGACATGCAATGAAAAAGATAGGAAAGAACTGATGAATAAGAACAAAACCTCATGGAGGAAAGTAATAAGCTGATACCCAGTCTTTCCATTTGACTTCTTCATTTTTCTGTCTACAAAATTCTCCTTGCAGTGGAATATTTAATCATGGAGTCCCTGGTGAAAATTTTTAGTCTAAACTTATTTTCTGAATTTGTTCACCTCTCAAAATCAGATGAATAATGATATCCCAGGGAAGATATACTTCAGCTTTGTCCCTGGAAACGGCGCCAAATATGTTAGTGCCAGAAATCATTCTCAGACTACTAAAGAACAAGCCAACACAATCTCAAAAGTAAAATTAAATAAAATAGGTTTTAGGGTTTTGATCTATGGTTTTGGTTTAAAAAACTTCATCATCAAGGAGGAAATACACATCCACAAGCTAATACAGAACTGAATCATGCAAATTGGATAAACTGGGGATCAAACACATCGTAATAAGCCATAAACATTACACATGAAATACTAATTCCACCCACAGGCTACAAGCATTTACATGAATAAACCTTTAAACAAGAAATTAAATTATAGACTGAGCAATCAACCAGATCAGAAATGAAAGAGCATGACAGGTAAAAGGGCTTATCAGTTTATATATAATCAATAACAGTCATCCACTTACATAAGAGTTATAAATGCTAGCTTGAGAAATCAAAGCTCCGAAAGCCTCTCCTTGAGTGAAAAATCCCACCACAAAACTGTATGTTTGTCTTCCTTTTATCATTACAAAGGTAAAGTGGTTCCATAACTACCTTCTAGGTCAAAATTGGAAATAGTTACATCAATTAGTTACATGATAACTAAAAATATTTAAAGACAATTAACCCAAAAATAACAAATCGAATTTGGGGAAATTTGACGAATTTTTGAAAATTAGGGTATCAAAGATGCCTTCATATCTCTCGATCCTGGACACCTATGCAAATACTGAGAGATATTGTTTTAAATGAGTATGTTATGAACAAAAACATCTCTTGGGTTTTAAAAATTCCCCTTCAATTGATCATAATACATGCTGGAAATGTGTGACTAAAAAAAGAAATTATTAAATAATTCAAACCCTGAAAATAGGCCACAAATATGAATTCTAATATCTCAAACGATAATAGTTGTTGAAAAACTGAGAGAGGTTTTTGTGAATGAGTCTGTTTTGGACACAAACCTCTTTCAGAGTTCCATAATTCATTTCCATCACCTTGTAATATTCTCCCAATGATAATGACAAAAACAGGAAAAACAGAGCTGCTACAGAAATCTCCTCATGGAAATATTTGACAAATGACTAAAAAATGAGGGTTAGATTATAAAGAAAACTTGGAATAAACTTTTATTATAATTTTTGAAAGATTAAAGATATACATATTAACTATAAAGCCCAAAAGACAAACCTTAAAACTAAATTAATGAAATAATTCAAGCATTAAAAGCATTAAATCCAAAAACAATTACTGATTGTCAAAAGTTCTTAAAATCAACATAAAATGTAAAATCATTTTAAATGAACGGTTGAAAATTAGGACAAAAAGAAAAAATAAACTAAGAACAAGATCTAGTTATAACACCACCAATTTGGAAAGTCTTCTACACAAACTGCTACAAGTACATGTCCTACTATTTGAATAGAGGTGTTGAGGTCGAACATAGTAGTCCATCGTCTGATTACTGGTCATTGATGTATATCGTTAACAGACATGAGATCACCCACATATAATAAAAATGGGAATCAAGGTACTAAAGTGCAATCTAACAAGTGCGAATAAATGTGTTGAGGTGAAACACTTGGAAGAATCCATCGATCAGGGGACATTGATGTATTCCCAAAACTGGTGATGGCAAGAGAACCTACCACTGATGAATGTAAGTCTCAAGGAACTCAAATGACTCTAGAATCCTATCCCAAAAAAAATGATCTAAAGTCAATGGGATGGAATCTACTGGAAGGAGGGCATTAAGGCATCCCCCATCAACGAACACGAGGTACTCAGCAACGCTGTATAATGTGGAAGGACTTGAACACGATGTGCACAAACTAGTAATAGTATCGGGAATGGCCGACATGCAAAGTCAAGAAAATTGAGGAATGTCTGACTCAAGTTTCAAATTCCTTCTAACAAGAGAATAAAGGCGAATGGTGACTGAATGTAGGCAGCATAGACTCGATATACAAAACTGGTACATCTCTGTGACACAAGAGGTATCAACAGAGGCTCCATAGAGACTGGAAGCTTAACCAGTCGGTGGAGGTAAACTCAGAAAAACAAGTACAACTCATAAAGTCAAACTACTAACCCAACCAATGGATGTGATATATAGTGCTCTATTCAAACACGAAATGACTCAACTACTGCCAAAGAGAACATCTTTTCCTCTTTGGCTTTTTGGTTTTTCGATTTTTTTTTTGGACTTTTTCAGATATTTTTAAAATCTTGAAAAAGAATAAAAGTGATTTATAGTTACAAATATAGGAGGAGATGAGTGTCAAGGGACAAACAAACTAGTTCCAAGTAGTGGAACATACCTATGCTCAATGCAAGGAAACATGTGCAGGATAACGACACTTGGGGGAAATTCCCCTCTCGGTAAAAAATGGGGAATCAAGCTGCAAAATATATATGAAAAGGCTCGACTTGGCTAGACATAAGATAAGTTCGGGCTATATGGATGATAATCAAAGTCAGGGAAGCCGACCTAAGGCTCAATAAGGAAAGCAAAACTCATGATAATGCAATTACAACTTGACATATACAAGGGAGTCCCGGGGAAATGGCTAGCATAAAGGTCAAGAAGAGTATGAAGCTCTTGCTCAAATTCATGGCAGTACTATACAATGGAATCCCACACCCTAAAGGAGAAATGTCGGTATGAGAACTAAATGCAAAATAGGATCTAACTAGGGTACCCATGTATGGTAAAGCTCTATCATTCCCAGCATGTCACTTCTAAAAGCAACAAGAAGTTTCTGTGACAAGATGGAATGGGTTCGTACCTAAGGTTAAAATGAAACAGTCTTAAGGTTATGCAAAATGAAAACGGATGTGAAACCTAACATATATGCCAGTTTATACATAATACTTGCAGTAGGAACGAACGGATCAAAGCCACTGTCAAACCACACTCAAAATGGACTCCTACAACATCAAATTAGTTTAAAGGGTCCAAAACGGTCAAAAACTATAGAAAGTGGGTAAAAATTTCAAAATTTTTCTATAAATAGTAAAAAATTTAAAATTTTTCATACCATTTGAAATTTTTACCCAACATAGTGCATTTGAGCTCAGAACTTCAGAAGTGAATTTCGAGAGCATTGTCCAGAGAAATCTCTCCCCGTTTGATCCAGGTAGATTCTCATGCCCTCCTCTTTCATTTTGATGCAAAGTTTTTTAAATTTCTTGGTCTACTTTATTTTTTGAGCCATCCATACTTGTACATTTCAGTCCACATGGAAATCGGGCCTTTTTCTGTGTATAGGGCTTGCCATACACGGAAAATGCACCGAAATCCGTGTACGTACACGACTGTTTTGAGAACGCTCGCCTATCGGGCCACAAATAAGGTTTTAAGGGGCAAATATTGATTAAACAACTTGGTTTTTGTGCAGCATGGTGCTAGAGTGGAGAGAAAGAGAGCATGGTGATGTTGAGGAAGCTATGCAAGGTGATATCATGGCCCAACAAGCATTACGGGCATGTGGGTTGTACAATTTTTGGTGTTTTGGACGCCTGAGGGCCAAACCAAGACTACTCCAGCTACTGGTGGACTATTGGGATCCAGAATCTGAGACATTTCAGATAGATGGGATATCGCTCAGCATTGAGGTTGAGGACATATATTTTATCACTGGTTTGTCCTGACAAGGGGATATGGTGAACCTCCGATATCATGGGCTAGGAGGCAGGCTGACCATAGATGAGTACATAGCTGTGTACTACTTTCCAGAGACAAAAAAGGTTGGGAGTCAAATCTCAAAAAACTCTATCCAGATTCTAGGGTTGAAGGCCATACTTTTGGCACTAGGCAGGATTGCAAGGTTGGCTTCACTCCACCAGGCCTCATGGCTAATGATGTTATATGCGGTATAATGCATGTGACCTATAGTGTGTGACTGGAGTACGACACTATTGAGGAACATGAAACAACAACTTAGTGACTGGAAGATGGGTAGGGTGTGAAACTTTGGGTTCGACAGTATACTGAGCACGTTTTTCTTTGAGCAGGTGCCAAGGATAAGCCCTAGGGTATATATTGCTCCATATGGAGTCTGGGATCCAACCCAGTGACGTTGGGCGAATGTCATGCGCAGACTAGGTTGAGTTAGAGTGGCTAACCCCTACCCAATAGATTTTTTTCCATGGTGGCGGAGACAGATCATCGCCATAGACGACTAGCCCTATACAGGGATAGAATTCCGCAGAGATCTAGATATGCCCCTACCACCGGGAGAAGCTTATGGTGACATAAGTAAAGAATCCCAAACCCACTTTTCAAGTTTTAAAGTATTTAATTTTTTTGTGTTTTTTGATATATTGACTCAAAAGACATATTTTTGGTGTGACGACACATAGTGACAATCTGTCATGTATATCGAGATGTAGGACCACGACGTCCAAAAGGCTTCCCTCATCATCAACGAAGGGGAAGAGGAGATGATGTCATGGGTGTGGATGCAGAGTGGACGCTCCAAAGCATCCACATGAACTTTGTTCGTTTGACATATAGGGTACCCATGGCGCAAGTCGAGGACTTGCCTGAGGCCATGCAGTGCTAGGTGGTTGGTGTACCACGAGCATGGGTTCGACTATTTCGATGGCTAGCTAGAGCCATAGTGTTCTATCATGATCAGAACCTCCCTCCTCCTCAAGCTTAGAGACCTGAGTGTATTCATTTTTGTATGACCATGTATTATGTGTTGGTGGCTCGGAAGCCCCAATTTTGTATATGACACTTATGTATTATGATGTCACTTTCGGATGTTAATGAAATTTTTTTATGATGATCGATTTTATTTATATTTACATGTGTGTAAAATGTGTGTTTGTGATACGCTCATGGTCTATGAAACAAATTCCAATCTAACACATAGTTAGCATATGAGTCAGCAACTTGATTACAAATTCTTGGAACATGAATGTATGTTATATTCTCAAATAGATGTTCTAGCAATCTAACACGTAAGAATCTTTGTAATAATGTCAGATCCCTAATGCGATACAAGCCATTAAGCTATGAAACCACTAACTGCGAATCAAGACATACCTCAAGAGAATGCACACCATGTGAAATGGCATCACGAAATAACTCAATGATGACACTATATTTAGAAACATTGTTTGAATAGGGCCGTAAACATACTCCTCCTGAAGTGTAGGAGTATGAATCACCCAAGCAACCGAAGTTGAGTTCAGAGTGTGGCATCTAGCACCATCAGCGAATCCTATGTAAATAGAAGACTCCATCGACATCTGCCATAAGAAATGAAAGCTAACCAACAAACCCAATCAACATAAGAAAACATAACTATGCAATGCAAAACTGTACAATAATATACAACAATCAGCGTTGGCTGAAGATCATGCATAGTATTTTTTGAGATAGAGCCCATTTCTAGGCTCCGCCAAGGCTATCCCTTCATAATCAACCAATTCATAGGTTCCTTTATCTAAGACTCGTTTAACCATGTAAGGACCATGCCACATGGGATTAAATTTTCTAGCCCCTAGGGGTTCCTTAGCTTGATCCCACAAAAGGACCAAGTCACCTTCATTAAACCTCCTTGGACGGACATAATTATCATATTGGACCTTGACATGATGCTTGTTAACCTCTAGAGCCATTAAGGCATCTCAGTAGTGCTCATCAAGCTACTCTAAGTGGACCAAATGCTCTTCCAATGCGGAAGTGTCAGGTAAAAGCTCTATAGATAGCTTCAGACAAGGGATTTCACATTCAACCGGTAAAATTGACTCCACCCCATGAACAAGCTGATATGGAGAGAAATCAGTGGTAGTCTTAACCATGGTTCTATAGGCCCACAAAGCAGGATACAACATAATATTCCAATTAGTCTTGCTTTATGTGATGGTTCATTGGAGAATAGACTTAAGTGATTTGTTCACTGCTTCAAGTTGTCCATTCTCTTGAGGGTGATAAGAAGATGAATTCTTTTTCTTATACCGTAACTTGGAAGACAACTCTTTCATCATTTTATTCTGAAAGTGCCTACCATGGTCATGGACAAGCTCTTTCGGAATACCAAACTGGGTGATAATCTGGTTGAAAATGAAATGCATGGTTGTCTCACCGTCAGATTTAACTATGGGCATAGCCTCTACCCATTTCACGAAGTAATTGATAGCCACAATAATGTGATGATGCCCCCCTAGCCAAAGTTGGGTTGCAATCCATAAAATAAAGCCCCCACTTGGTGAAGGGACCGGCGGTGACAATAGGATGTAACGGGGCTGGACACACGCGAATATTGCGTGCAAACACCTGGAAAGGGTGGAAATTTTTGACCGCATTAACGCAATCTTTGAATATGGACGACCAAAAATAGCCCTCTCTCAATATTTTTTGGGCTATAGAAAGCCCATATAAATGACCACCACATGCCCCTCCATGGCAATCATTCAGCACAACCTCATCCTCATCATGGGTTAAACAATGACACAAAATGGAATCTACCCCACAGCGGTATAAAGTGTTATCCATTATAAGGTAGTTCTTAGCTACATGACATAATTGTCGTCGCTCATCCCATGAAAGGTGAGTAGGGACCTTCAATGTTTGCAAATATACAATGATATTCCCATACCAAGGGTGTACAGTTGAGATAAGGAAAATATGTTCATCAACAAAAGTATCCTAAAAAACCTCCTCCTTCTCCAAACTTGGAAAATTGGATATAAGCTTTGCAAAGATCGATGATTTCTTCAATTTCTCTGAAACGAACTCGAGATCAAACTCTTGCAAAATGACAATCCATTTATTGTATTTTCCTCCATTCATGTAATGTCTCAAATGCTAAATCGCATGAACAGTAGCCAAGGAAATATTTTCCACATGGGAATAGTGAAGTTCCACATCTATAAGGTTTCGGCTCAAATAATATATGACATGCTCATGGAGCTCCTCATCCTCTTGAACCAAAACCATACCAACCATCTCCATGGACATGGCCACATAAATCAAGAAATCACGGCTATAGCTGGGTGGACTAAACATGGGGGCCATTGCTAAGGCTTGCACAAGAGCATCAAAGGACTCCTGGGCTCGCTCATCCTAGTAAAAAGGGGTGTCCTTCTTCAAAATACGCATAAAGCCTTTAGTCAAATTGGCAAAATTAACTATGAATCTTTGCAAGAAGTTTTCCATGCCTTACAAACACTGAAGGTGTCTAATATTATGTGGGGGAGACAATTGAAGTATTGCCTTAACCTTTAAGGGATTGACTCTTATACCCTCATTGGATCCGATGAATCCTAGCAAGTGACCAACAATCACGCAAAAGATGTACTTATGAGGATTTAAACAAACTTGGTAATGACGACATCTTTTGAACCCTAATCTCAAATGATATGGATGATGCACTCTCAAATGAGAGTGAGCAGCGAGATCATCCAAATATACTTCAATAATCTTTTTAATATTGTGAAATATTAAGGTCATGGCCTGCTGAAATGTGGATCCAATGTTTTTAAGGCCGAAGGGCATCTTTTGATATGCAAAAGTACCCCAAGGACAAATAAATGCAGTCTTATGTTGATCCTTGGGCTTAATCTGAATCTGATTATATCTGGAAAAACTGTCCATAAAGGAGAATACCCCACTCCTGGCACACTCATCCAAAATCTGATCAATAAATGGTGTGGGGAAATTATCCTTAGGACAGGCACAATTTAAGTCACGAAAATCAGCGCATATACAGATCGCTCACTACTTCTTATCCATCGAAACAGGATTTGAAACCCACTTTGTTAAGGGAATGAGATAGATAAAACCAGCTTTCAATAGTTTCTCTATCTCATCCTTAATGGCGGGTTCTTTTCTAGGATTCACTACATGTAAACGTTGTCAAACCAGTTTTGCATCTGGATATGTTTTTATCTCATGTTTGACAATATGAGGGTCAATACCTTGCATTTCTTCATATGACCAAGTGAAAATGTCACGAAACTCTTTAAACAACTCGGTATATTCTTTGATCTCATCGGGGGAACAACCTGCCCCAATGTAGACATTCTCAACCTTGTCAAGATCACGCGAAATATTGATAGGAATGGTCGGTGATAAATTATCCATGTTTCCATCAGCCATCTGACCAGAAGATCTTAATGGAACCACGGGGCTACCAATCTTCTTGCTAAGAATCTCCCTAAAGTCATCACACTCCATACGATCGAGCTTAGGAAGAAAGTATGATTGATGATGCAACTATTCCCAAGGTTTCTCAACCCCAGACATGGCCTCAAGAATAGCTTCATCTGATGGAAAAAAATCATCGAGGAAATCATGTGAGTGAAATGACTCTACTGACCATGCAAGCAGCACATACGGGTCCTCCTCCTCCGTCCATGAAAAGGAAGGAATAGGCTCTGCAACCTGATCAAGATTCACTTGATACGCCACCATTGTTGCAGGTAACAGTACATCTATTTCAACAGGCACACTCGAAGTACTCGGTGAAGGAATAATCCAAGGATCTTCCATATGGGTAGTGCGAAAAGACACCGAATTCAACGAGGATGAATATCCACCAAAACTAGACCCAATCATAAGAATTAGTGTAGGACAACTAAAGGTTCCCATAAGATAAGGATACATACCTATGTCGACACTGCCAGTTGTCAGATGAGAATGATCGATAATCGGGATCGAAGCTCCTGATGATGCATTGACACTTGGATTATGGAATGACTTATGATCAATCGTAACAATATTCCCATTAAATGGAAAGCATATCACTTGAAAGAGGGAAGAAGCTACGACTTGCATACTATACATCCAATTGCTACCTAGTAAAAGATTGTAGTCAAGGGGCACATCAACCACCTCGACCTCGATTGTGATGGTCTTTCCTCCCAATTGGACCTCTAGAGAAGGAAGAATCCCATGCGGCTAAAATTATTTACCATCGAAAGCTGTAAACATAGTGGCGGATTGAGACAATGTGGGAGAACCCAAACCTTTCCAACACGACAAAAACATCATGGAAGCAGCAGTGCCTTCATCAATGACAGTATACTTGATGGTGTTTTTAAGACACTCTACATGAATCAAAAGAGACACATAGTAAGGAAAGTGAGGCTACACTGCCAAGATTTCAAATTTGATCATGGTAGAAGAATTATCATCACTAACCCCAAGAGTAGACAACAAAGCTTTCCTTTATGGAGGACAAGTCTGAAGCACTTCTAACGTGGACATCGCAAAAGGAGTCTAGCCCAAATCCTCAACAACTAAATAGTTCTGGGTGGCTTGGGCATTAGGATTGTGGCTTGAACACTTTAAGACTCCCTTAGGAATGCGAGGTGGAGCTTTAGGTTTATCGGTAGGCTTTTCGATTCGCAAAGGGATCTTAGGTGGGGAAGGTTCTTTCCCAAGGTCTGGTTGTGAAAAACCATAATATTTTGAACGAGTCACAACCATAGCAGCATGCACCATGTTGATGCAACCGTGACCACTATTGGCCTCCGACGGATTTTGATTTCCACCCGATGCACAACTAGGATCAACGGTCCTCGAGTTCATATTTTGATTCTTGGGTAAAGGATTAGTTAATACAGTTGGCCCCTATGATATGGACCTTGAGGCATCTTCCATACGAGGGCACAAGTGAGTGAGATGGTCATCCTTACACAACTTGCAAGGAAAATTCACCTTACATTTAGACTGCTTGTCCCCCCCAGCATTAGTATTCTTGTCATTATTATTAGCATTTTTCGTTCTTGTTCCCACCCTTACATTTTTTTTTTCTTTTTTCTTATTCCTTCTAGGCTACTGGTTACCTTTTGAGTTTGATGATTGCATAGAAAGTACATTCCCCGATTGGGTAGGTTGAGACGAAGTCGTAGCTTGTCTTGACGCAGTCTCGTTAATGGACAATTGGCTCACTTGTTTCACAACCGAGTCTACAGGTTTGGTACTTGTAGAGCCCACAATACCATCGGCATGTGGCCCAGGCTTGATCTTGGGGTCGAAATTGGACCTAGGAGCATTAGGTATAATCTCATACAAAATTCCGGATTGAGCATAGATCAAATCCAACTCTTGTGCCCTAAAAATAGCTTGTTCCTTGTTTTAAACTCCGGATGTAGAAACATCCTTTGCGATGTAAGGTAACAACGATTTGAGGAACCACTCTAGAAGAAAATCCAGTGGTATAAAATCTTTGATTAACTGTTTTCATCTACACCACTCTTGAATATGACCTGAAATGTGTGTGGCTTTATCTTTCCAGAAGGTCAACAAGAGTTCCATTACTGACGTTGTAACATATGGGTAGTTGGAAATGATTAAGGAAAGTTAACACAAGATCATCAAATGTAGTATAACCCCCCCGGTAACTCTATATACCATTTCTCTGGAGGACCTGTTAGGGTGCGTTGAAATAGCCTCAAACAAATGGAATCGTCATGTAAGGAATTGGAAGAGCACCAAAGGTGGAAATTGATGACATGCTCACCAAGATCTTCACCGGCCTTACCTTTGAACTTGGGAATGTCTGAAGGAATTTTGGAAGGGACTGCCAGCCATGCCGCGTCATGAGACACAAGATCATTCATCAATCTCAACAAGTCAGGTAAGTTCAATGTCGCAAGGAAAAGGAGCCTAGGTTGAGCCGGTCGGGTCCATGCTCCCTAATAGTTTTGATTCATGTAAGGTTGATTGCTATAAATACCATGGCCTTGGCCATAATAACCTCCTCCCATTTGACCCATG
Organism: Pseudotsuga menziesii; assembly: GCA_001517045.1. Classification (NCBI taxonomy): domain Eukaryota; kingdom Viridiplantae; phylum Streptophyta; class Pinopsida; order Pinales; family Pinaceae; genus Pseudotsuga; species Pseudotsuga menziesii. The sequence continues at coordinate 173,933 of LPNX010347137.1, forward strand.
TAGGGATGCATGGGCGCATTGTGATTCGGGGTACCTTGATTATGAGGCACTAAAAATCCATAATTAGAAGAGTAAGTGGGTTGTTGATACCTGTACCCATAGGGTTGGTATTTTTGTCCATACTGCGATCCATAATAATGTCCATGAGAAGCTCCATAAGGCGTTCCATGGGATGTACCATGAGAAGGTCCATAATTTGGTATATGGGAAGCTCCACAAGGTGGAACATGAGAGGATCCAAAAACATGCACATGACCTGTTGACACAATAGGAGGTACTCAGATTTGATATACAAGCGTGTTAGCAGTTGCAGAATGAACATGGCTAGTAGCAACATTCTGGCCTGAAGGCCCATGTGAATTAGGGGGAGGATGAGTCGTTAAAAACACAATCGAAGGAATGAGGTTCAAGGATGAAGGGACATGTGAAGGAATGTAAGTGGTGTTCCCAATGTTCACTCATCTCGGTCCTGGTATCTGAATAAGATTACTAACACTATGCCTAGTAGGAGCATGTGAAAAATCCTCCACCACCAGGATGGAAGGTGAAATGTGATTAGTGCCCCCAAACCTCTCCACATGGAAAATAGTGGGAGTTCCCACAAGCGTAGTTTTAGGGTCAATTTTTGAATCGACATGATATGCTGGATCGGATTCAGGAATATGAGGTATGTCATATCTAACATTACTAGTGCTTATGGGTTCATAATGAGTCTCGTCGCCCGAAAACCAATACCAGCGACCTGTGAATGAGGGATCATAACCAGATCATGAAGTATGTTCATGTATAGGATCATATGTGCTAGTAGTATCTTCCTCCCAAACCTCATGAGGTGGAGAAGACATCTATGGAATCTCATCCTCATGATCTCCCATGATGTGTGAATCAAAGTGAGAAGTATTCTACCCAGACTGTCTGGTTCTCTCTCCCAAAGGAGGAGGAGACGTGGAAGGTGGAAGTCCTTCTAAACAACGAGAATGACAAGGTGCCACACCCGAATCCACAATGACTCAAAAAATAAAAAGACTCGATCTTATTATGAAAATCCTAGGAAAACTAGCATGCACAGAGCATACACCTAAAAATGTAAAGCCAAATCACATGAAAACCAAGGGTAGGATATGTGAGCTCCCGAATGAAGCATGTATGTCTCACCTCGGATAGGCTTGAGACTCCCATACATAGCAAGTGGAGGTTCATAACCAATTATAGTGGCCCTCAACTTCAATGCATATAGTGACTGTGCTTTCCGACCCCTACCTGGCCAGGACACCTGCAGAATAACCTCTACAAATACCCCCTCGATAACCTAGGTAAGGTAACTAATGTCACCTCGATATAATCAATTCTCAGGAAGACAATCGCAGTTGAGATTGACCTTATGGACAAAGCCCGAAGCCTGAAAGCACAATTAGTACCCCAGTGGTGCACTAGCCAATACCTCAAAGGCCCCTAGATACAAATACAATCCTAGAAATATCTCTAGTGCTAATCAATCATAATCAGGGGTCATCCTAGTCATAATTGCTCACATTGCATCGTACTTAACTCCCTTGTAAGAGGAGGATCATGAGAAAAACTAATTATATAAAATATTTCACACTCTCACCTGGACATACACCTAATTGTTTTGTTTAGGGGTCTTGGAGAATTAAATCACAATGAACTATTCCAAGACCCTAAAAGCTAGTCTTGTTGGTGCACCCTAGAAAATAAAAGAGTGTAATTCATTTTATTATGCATTGATTTTAATTGGCTTTATTACTCAAAGGGTAAATGGTCATGCAACTAATTATGTTATGACACAACAAGAAGTAAAATGCACACCTAACAATCAATGCAAATGCACTGTGTCGAATGAAAAGCAGGGTATGCTACTACGTGAAGTGCAAAATTTTTCCTTCAAATGTATATGCAATCATTCCTATATGAAAATATGACTAAGATTCACCAAGCACACCTAATGCAAGTACCATGCTAATGCAAAATGCAAAGAATGCATAACTATGCAAAACGCAAAATGTTTTGTATTTTTGAATTAAATGAAATAAAAAGAAAAAATATGACTCTACCACCCTCAGACTCTGCAACCACTCACAGACAGTAGCCAAGCAAAGTACTAAGGAAAAAGACACCTAATGCACTAATCTCAAAAAAAAATAAAAAAATGAAATGACAAGAACATTATAAAAAATCAAACAAAAAATAGAAAATGAAATGACAAGAACATTTTCAAAAATCAAATAAAAAAGAGTCTCTGGTCAGAAACAAAGGAGAGATACAGACTCTAGAAGCATCAAATAAGACTCAAAAATCATCCAAACTCACCCAGCAACACTTAATCTTCCCCCAAAAGAAAAAAATCAGGGAATACGCAATTTTTCTCAGTAAACCTGCCTACATACACGACTATTCCAGGAAAATATGCGTGTACACGCGACTATGAAAGAAAAACTCGTGTATAGAGATAAAAAGAGAGAAAAATAAGGTAAAAGGACAAGCTGAGACAAAATTTACTCCTACAGGACACTACTGGGAAATATTTCCCCCAGACCCTACATAGAAATAGAGAAATCAAAGCAATACAAACACATTGAATGCCGAAAACTCCCAAATAAAAAAAACTAGGAACCTCCCCAGTATGGTCGCCAATTCTGTTACGGAGAAAACTTCCTATGGCTTGGGGTGTACCACAATAGACATAAAAACTTTAGAAATCAATCCCCTCCCAATATGAAATATAAATACAATATCTAACACTAAAGGATCTCCAAACATACCTTATTCCAGACGGTTGTAGTAGATCCCTGTTGAGCTTTTTCCAATCCTGCTTGCTTTGGAAATTTACTCTCAACAACAGAAAAAAAGGAAAGCATGCTATATAATATAGTGTTAGGCCTACTCTATCATATATAATCAATAATCTATAAGTAATTAAACACGTCCATGGATTCAATATTCATTTAAATGCACATCATTGGACAGGAAAAGATATTTCTCTTAAGTAAATCAAAGATTACATAAGTGACTACCTCTATCGTCACGTCTGCGAACCGAAAAAACTAAGTCCTCCACTTGGGCCTCCACCACCTAAATCCTCCACCTCTCAATAGAAATCTCACAAGAAAAGGTAAGCTTGGTAAGAACACAAAGTGCTCTAAGGGACAAAGGGATGCAGCCTCTAGTATAAGCAAGCTACGAAAACAATGGACTATAGTTTTGTTTCTCTTCAATTCCTCTTCTTCAATGTATCCAAGGGGTTCCTTATATAGCACTCCAAAGGGGTAATGGAGGGTCAAATATGAGCGATCTCAAGGCATATGGAAGGATAAGAGTCAAGTGAATCGGATCCACATCAAGGAAAACTCCAAAAATATTTGTCCTTTTTCCCACATCTCGATGTACGCAGGTTTAAGGGTAATATCCGTGAGAAAGGGATGAAAATTCACGTACAACAAATAATAGGTATTTTCAGGTATGATCTTAGAAACATCAAAGGTACAAAAATAGTTCATGGGGTCCAAAGAGTCTGTAGAGGGACAGGGAAGGCCATAAAAGTGTGATCAACCATGTGTGGTAAAATCAGCTGTAACAGTAAGTACTGATATGGAAATCCACATTACACTGCTCATTCACCAAGAGCTGATGTCCTTTCTATAATCATGACACTTTATAAGGACTTGGATGCTTCATCCTCTTCAATCCCAACTTCTCTACCATCTCTATGGAAACCAAATTATAAGTACTACCACTATCAATAACCATTTTACAACACTTACCTTGTGACTTACACCTTGTTCTGAACAAACTTTTCCTTTGAACTGGTTCATGTACCTGTTTCTCTGTCTTCACCAAGAATCTCTTCAACATAAGAGCCTCTCCATCCTCTAGAGGATTATTCACCTCTGTTTCTTCTTTTGATTCTTCCTGAGCCTCTATAACTTTCACATTTCTCTAACCTGTAGATTTATTTCTTGGACAATCCCAATACATATGTCTAATATCTCCACAAGTATAACTTCTTACTTCTCTATTTCTACCTCTTCCTCTACCTCCTATGAATTATCCTCTCTGGAATGATTGACTACTACTGCTAGAACTTTCAGCTTCATCTTTAGAAGTTCTAGCTCCTCCGTTTGGAACACCTATGCCTCTTACCATGTTCTTTCCTCTGTTTCCATGGTTTTGCTTTCTTTTCAATTTCTCTTCTACCTTTAAAGATACCTGATATGCATCTGCTACATTTTTCAAATTTAATATACTGAGTTCATCCTGTATATCATATCTCAACCCATTGATATACCTAGCTACTCTTTATAGACCTCCCTCTATGTGTCCAGATCTAATATTCAGTCTAAAAAACTCTTCTCTATATTATTTTATCCTCATATACTTCTATCTAAGGTTCTCTAATTGTCTAAGAAGATTTAACTGATACTACTTAGGAATAAATTGACTTTTAATCTCATACAACATCTTATCCCAAGAGTTAATTTTTTTCTTACCTCTTCTTTCTCGATGGATCTGGAGCTCATCCCACTAGATAATTGCATGTCCCTTCAATCTGGTAGCTACATATCATACTTTCTTCTAGTCTTCTATCTCTTCAAAATCAAAGTATTTACTCAGAGCATTAATCCAATCCACAAGTTCTTCAATATTTAAGTTACCTGAATACACATGTACTTCTATTCTTGGTCTGCCACTGGTTTTCATCAACATCTTCAAGATTTTAACTTCATCAGGATCTTATTCTTCTTCCTCAGAGGATTCAGATTCAGCTTTTTCATCATTGTCATCTGAATTGTTTGAATGGTTCTTTCTTTCTATAGCTTCTAATTTTTCTTCCAGTATTCTCATGTTTCTTTCCATTTCTTTTTCTGTAGGTTGTCTTGCTCGACCACGTCCTACAGGAACTCCATGTATGCATCCCCTTCTTGGCGGCATGTTTCTTCACAGAATCAACTGATCAACTGAGCTACTACGTAGAATCTTTGTCCTACTCTAATACCAAAACCAATGGCCTCAAAGACCAACTAGATCTGAGACTTCAACTTACAGGATGATATCCTGATTGAAATATTTTTTCCATAAAATTTAACTCAGGTATCTTTCCCTTCCGCAAGATTGTTCTTCTACAATATCCACCTTTCCGCAACTCAGTTTTTCTGCAAATGTCGTTCCGCAAGATGTTTCTCGCAACTCCTTTTCTGCAACACCCCTTTTCCGCAACACTGCAGATTGCGGGATGCGGATTTACAACTTTTATTTTTTTAAATGAACTTTCACAATTAATTGTGGCCACAACAGTCTATCCTGCATGAAGGTTGCGTAACTTGACTTATCGAAAACTGAGTTCCCGCAATTTCCATGTTTCCCGATTTTCACAATTTTTAAGTCTTCCGCACCGTCGATTCTTGCAGATTAGTTCTCGGTCATTGATTTGTCTCCAGATGCGGAACATATTGTAGCCATTGATTTATGTCGTGATCTTTCTCCACCATTTGATCTTCTCTGAGATATTTCTTTGTAGCTCTCCAAATTGATCATTGAAAGGATAAATTTATTTGCAATTCGAAAACTAAATAATTTATACACAGAGTTATATGGAGTGAATACATGATGAATTCATATCTCTACAGATTTATATAAAACCAAGAATCCATCAAAACACACACGAAATGTAATCCTCTGTTCTTTATTCAACTTGATCAGGATTTCAAACACAAATAATTCAACTTATTCACTCCTTCTACGCACACTCTTTATTCTCTCATCTTTCACTCCTTCTTCCTTTTCCTTCTCCCCCCACCTTCTCTTTAGACCTATTACACTCAAATTAATTTATAACACTCTGAAAACCTATCAGATCCGACCAAGTTGGACCTGAGTACCTAATAAGAGAACACCCTATCGATAAAGATCAATCCTTGAGAAATCTACGCAGGGATCAAGGAGAACAAAAGAAAAATTGCCACTTATTACAAATTTAAAAATAATTCTATCTAATTGTCATAGAACCCTATCCATATAGAACTTGATTACAAGGAAAGCTGACTCATCAGTAAATGAACTTCAAGCTGGAAGCTAAGCTGATTCATCAGTCAATGAACTTCAAGCTGGATGCTCCTGCATCACTAATGATCTTAATCGGCCTGAAAGAAACACATATTTGGATCTTAATAACAACAAAGAAGTTATGGAATTAAATCTCCACCACTTATTCTTACTTATCAAATCATGACCATATATTTCATATATGTAATTAAAAGCATGCAACTCAGGGACATGTGTTGAAATAAGATGCCTAAGTTTCATACATATTATTTACTATTATGGTGAACTTCATATTTTGAAATTTTAACCATATTTTTAAATTTTAACAGTAGATTCTTGTAACATCTTTTCCTATTATGTTCAACTTTATGTTTTAAATTTTATGATACTCACATTAAAATCATTGAAAAATTATTTGGTGATTATGATGACATAGCCATGATAATCTAAATATGTTTAGATCCATGACATGAGCTTGAACCAATTTTACAAAACAACAAAAACTTTAAATTTAGTTTTTTGATTAATGAGTTTAGAGAATTTCATATGCAACCCACATTTTCTCCACTTTCATTATCAGTTTAGAGAATATAGAGGATGCTCAATTTTATTTTGAAATCATTTCTATCTCTCATTTAAATATGCAAATGCATATTCTATAAATTTGTATATGCATGTTCAATTTTCAAGGAATTTAATATGGGTACTCAAATTACCCAAACCCATCAAAATTCAATGGAGGACAATTTACTAAAATCACAATTTTTGTTTCTCAAATAGTGATTTTAAACATTTATGTAGAATTGAAGCATGAAAAATAGTATACGATTGTAGCTTACAAATGTTAAAATTACAAATTTACATTCATATACAATTTCCAATTTCCTTTTGTATTTTGATTGTATCATTAGGAAAATCCACCAAAATAATGAAGCAATATGATAGCCTATTATCACACACTATTTTACAAAATTACAACTTCACATTCTACAATTTCATAAATGCATATTTATTTTTCAAAAGTGCAGCAATCAAATTTCAATAAACCCAAGGATATAATGAAATAATTGCATGCTTTCCAACTACTCCAAATTTGTCCTCTACTTAATGCATGTCATTGATTTAACTCCACCCAAATTAGAATCCATCCGTTAGTTATTGTGACACATTATGCCATGCTTTCTAGCTACTCCAATTTGCATGATAGTTTGTTTTGTTATTAACTTTGATAAAAGGTGAAATATTTTTGTTTTAGCAACAAACATACAACACAAATTCATCACCATTGTTTGTTTGGGAAGTCACATGTTGGAAATGGAGAAGCATTGTGAAATAACTTTGGAAGAATTCCTTGAATAACTAGATTGGTTGATAAGTATTAAAGAGCTCAAAATGGATATTGCAATCACTCCACTAAGGTAAACAAACCACAAAAATGTAGTCACCATTATAAAACTAGAGGACAACCTTGAGAGTTAACTTAACATGCTATTAGAAAGATCACTTCTTGGGTCCAATCCTCACACAGGAAGAGACACATCACCAACTGTGCATGTCATCCCAACCGAGTTGATCATCAACATTTCCTCCATAAAATATTTGGCTTTGTAAATTTATGTAATAACTCAAAAATTCGTAAAAATTTAAAACTTTTCATGTAACATAAAATGTCAAGTGTCATTGCCAATGAACCATTAATTGTTAGCAGATATTTAAAAAGTTTTAAGAGAATAAAAAAGATCACTTCTTTTATTTGGTTATGTATAACCTATTGGATTATCTTAAATACTATGTTAATAATGTAAAACATAACAGTTGTATTTTTCGAAAAGTAAAAAAGAATTCTGCATCTTAACTAATGTTAAATGTGTTATTGTATTTTTCTATCAAGTAGGGAGAACTCTTAGGGGTGATCGAGGCTTACTTAGCTTACAAATAACAAAGTGGAAATGATGGTTCTTTTATAGGTTCTAACAAGTAAGCATTTTGTTCCATTAAAATATCCAGATCAAGAAAGATACTTCACTAGCATAAGATAAAATGCTAGTATTTAAAATGTTTATTTGCATCTTGTCCTTGTAAGAGGTAACATTGACATTGCTAAAAATCGTCAAACTGCATAATGATGATAAAATAAAACTGTGTAAGGATCGTTTAGATACATATTCATTTTACTACCAAAATGGAGCCAAATAAGTCATCAAGTAGTTTTCAATTAAATGCTTAGATTCTTCAAAATAAGTTGACTGAGAACTTCTCTAAAGAATGCTCCTAATTCTGCTCATAAGTATTTATGATCTAAGGTTTTTTGTAAGGAAAAGAAATGTTTTGCTTGTAACTACCTAAATTTACGTATCTGTTGTAATAGTAGTTGGAGTTTTTGTTCTACTCATATTCAATTGAATTCTTATGTAAATAAAAATACTCTATGCTGTTAAACTATTACTTAGTTTTCTTGTTTATAAAGCTTAATTTTCTATGAGCTCTTCTTTTCAATAATGTCATCATACTTGTTTAAAAGTATTACAAAAATTTACCCTTACTCCAGGGTTTCTATAATTAGGTGTTTTCTTAATCGATAGATTGTCTATTTTAACTCTTAAACTGCTTTCTCCACAATTAGTTATTGATTTACAATTGAGACTCATATCAAAGAGTAGATAGGTTGCACCTACTTGATTTCCCAACTATGCATTGTGTGCAGAAATTGGTCCAAGGTTTCATTTATATTTACATGAATTCATCTTCAAACTTTAAAATTCCACTTTAGTAATCTTTATACTTGTTGTCTTTTTACCTCGTTCCCTAGTGTACCCACCTAGCTATAACTACACTTTCAAATACAATTGTTATAAATTGTAATTCCATTGAGATATTGTTGCTATCGTAATAACTAGAGGATATCTTGTAATTAGTGTGCTATAGTTATGCAAATTACTCTCAATCTACAAGATTTATGTGAATCACTTCCAGGGATGAGTAAATTGTTTCTTCCAATAATGTTTTACTATTATGAATATATCTCTTTCATTTATATTCTACAAACATAATTAGAAAGTAATTATCCTAACTTGTCTAGTAGACAATAGCAATTTAAAAGAAATACTAATTCTTTTATCCTATGGTTTAAAAACTAGGCATCAATACAACCAAGCGTAAAAACATTATTAACAATGATAATATATCATCGAAATGTTTATTTGACTTGCTACCTAAATGATTGTTGCAGATTGAAACTCGACTATGGTTTCAAACCCACGAGTGTGAAATTATTAGGGACACATGGAGGTGATTTAGCAATTAGGTTATGTTGACTTATGAAACTATCCCAACCCTATTTTCGCATTGTGAGGGTTTTTCTTCAGTTGTAGAGCAGGAGAGCTAAGAGTTCGTGGCTGCCATGGTTCTGTATTACCTCCAAGATAAAAAAACCGTCCTCCAAAACTCCGCGAGCTTGTGCAAGGTGATAATATACTTAGGTTTCGAGTCTTGTTAACTATTTATGAGGCACTTGTGCATTGAGGCTAGCTTTCATCGCCCTCTTGAGTAACTGTGTGTGTTTGTTCATAGTGCACGGTGGATAGAAGTCTTTAAGTGGGGAGTTTCTTTTGCCTCTTGTTGGTTTGCTCCCTTTTTGTGGTGTTCATTCCCTTCAAATCGTGGTTCAGGGTTTTGCTACACTCTGCGCATAAACAGTTCCCAGGCTTCTTTCTACGAGGTGCCATCGAGCTGGGCTTCCTGTGGCTTCGCTTCCATGACTTCTCCAATACGATTTTTACCAGGTAACGACCTGTAATTGTTTATAGTTTAATAATTACAACATTTTCATTACGTTTTTTTAAAAAGATACTAACATAGTTATGATATGGAGGTCTCTCGAGGCTTGGATTTGAAGCTGGATACTAAAATTTCCTAAATCTTTAGCAACGCATTCACGTAGTAAGCCCCGGTGATATCTAAGGGTTTTTATTTGTACTTAAATTATGGTGGAAGGAATAGGAGCATCGCCGCGGTAGTTGATGGCTCAGCCATAATTAAAAATTATGTTATTGTTCTTTATTTTTATAAAATTTTAAAGCCATAGAGGGTGTTGAATGAAAATGTTCAGGCTACTGCAGCTGCAACTTAATGGTTTTTGTTGAGCCTTCATGGCCTAGAAATATGTAAATGTTGATGTAATTGTAACTTCAGAATGTATTCACTTGTATTTCTTATGGATTGTACCCCGATGTTTATTCTGGGAAGTGTTTGTAATTTAATTGAGTCATGTCATGCCTCAATGTTTTGATCGAGAGTTTCTATAATGTAAACAAGTCATGTCAAGTCAATTTGGTTAACCCTCCTATTGTTCAAAGGTTAAAGTCCCCGCAGTTGGGGGACCCTAGGGTTGTTAGACTCACCTAGTGAAGTCGGCCCTAGTGAGTCATTGTCAAGTGAAGAATTAGTATAAATAGAGAGTGAGTCTCTCTATTTATCACACACTAAATCACACTCAGTTGTAGCGCATAGATGAGGGAGAAGAAGTTGCCGGGGCTAGAAAGAAAGAGGTTAATGCTGTCAGGAGATCATCTTACTATTTTGGGGTTTTACTTTTGGTGCTAATTCTATCTCTGAGGAAGTTGTGGGGTTTTCTCCATTTATGGTTTCCCCAAGGAAAAACACTATGTTCATTGTCTCTTGTGTTTGATTGCTGTGCTTTTAATTCTCTCAGTTAAAGATCCTAATATAATGCTAGCTTAAATGTTAAAATCTAACATGGTATCACAGCTAACCTGAGAAGAAGACATTGTGTAGCTATGGGAACTAGGGATTCCTACTTTTTGGATATCTCTCTACATATTTTCAGCAAAATAATTTTGGGTTGACTCTCCTCCTTAGGGCGCATCTTTCTATCGAAGCAGAATCTGATTCTGAGCTTTTTCAGTTTTGGACTTGACACTACTGCCGAAAATTAGGGATTTCCATAGAAGTGGAATTTTTGAGTGAGCCGAGGCCTATATTGATCTCCTCCTCAAAATTGAAGTTTAGAGATCAAGATCAAAGCATTTTTTTGGATAGAACTCTGGGAAAGTCAAACCCTAATCTGCTCCTGATCCAGCACTACAGAAATTCAGCTCCAAATCCAGATCCGACATCTTGACCTGGTAAGATCTAAATATTTTGTATTTCCATTTTAGGTTCTCAGTTAAGATGTCTAATCATACCAATCTTGATTAAAATCTTGAGGGAGTTGATAACTTCCAAGCCTAGAAGTATAGGATCTCCCTGGTCATGGAAGAAAATGAGTTGGACTCCTACATCAATGAGGAGGTTCTAGTTCTAGAGGAAGATGAGGCTAAGGCCTTACATAAGAAGAATTTGGTTATGGGAAAGAGGATTATTGCTACTTCAATCAAGGATCAACTCATACCATAGGTGTCCTCCCTCAAGACACCTAAAGCTATGTTTGATGCCCTAACCAAACAGTTTGAAGGGAAGAACAAAAACCATAAGATGACTCTAAGGAACCAGTTGACGAATGTAAAGATCCAGAATGAGGAGACCATCCAGTCATACTTTACAAGGGTATCCCAGATCAAAGAACAACTTGAAGCAGTAGATGAAGAAGCAGAGAATGCAGAAATTGTGATGACAACCTTGAATTGTCTCCCTAGGTCATGGGATTCTTTCATCCAAGGAATATGTGCTAGGAATAAGCTAATCAAGTTCAGTAGACCGTGGAAATAATGTTCACAAGAAGAAGCTCGAATAGCAGATCAAGAAGAAAATATGGGAAGCGAAGATCAGGCTCTCACAGTACACTCCAAGAAAGGTAGAAGGGAAAATCATCATTACCAAGGTAAGCATCCTCATCAGAAATATAATTTTGTAAAAAGGGATCCATCCAAACTTGGATGTTATACATGTGATGAAAGAGGACACTTTGCTAGAAATTTTCCCATGAATAAGAGTGGATCCAAGAAGAAGAAGAACTCCAAAATAAGACATCATGCTCACACTGCTGAGGATGATGATCCTCCAAGGAAGAAAGTAAAACAAGAAAGTGAAGACTCTTCAAGTGATGAAGAATATGTTCTGATATCTGCTCTCACGGGAACTGTCATAGATGGAATCAAATATTTCCTTATTGACATTGGGGATTCCAAACACATGACAAGATTCAAGGAATCCTTTGAGAAACTATCCGAACATAATTCACCCCATAAGGTGAAACTTGGGGATGACTACCAATATCCCATAAAAGGTAGTGGTGAATCCTCCTACAAGCTAGACTCTAGAAAGTATATGAAAATGAAGGATGTCTTGTTTGTACCAGGACTAAAGAAGAATCTTCTCTCCATATCGTCACTGGATGCAAAAGGCATGAGAGTTTCATTTGTATATGGTCAAGTCCTCATGTGGCCAAGAGGAAAGACTATTGCCGATGCAATAGTAATTGGAGAAAAAGAAGGAGGATTATACAAATTGAAGGGCCATCCAGAACAAGCTTTGGTCCATGACATAGTAGAGCCAAATGAACTTTGGCATAGAAGGCTTGCACATGTGCACTACAGAGAACTACCAGTTACAAGCAAAGATGTTGAAGGTCTTCTAGAAATTCAAGCAAAACATGAAGGAGTTTGAAAAGGATGTGCAAAAGGAAAGAACACAAAGAAGACATTTCCAAGTTGCGAAAGCAAAGAAAAATGAATATTAGAAATCATTCACTCTGATGTATGCGGTCCAATGTCATCTAGTTCTTTAAGCAGGTATGTATACTATGTTTATTTTATTGATTATTTTTCTAGGAAGACATGGATATACTTTATGAAGAACAAAGATGAAGTTTTCAGCAAGTTCAAGGAATTCAAAGCCTTGATCGAGAACCACACAGAAAAGAAGATCAAGACCTTTCGATAAGATAATGGTGGAGAATTCACATCAAATGAATTCAAAGAGTTATGCAAATATTCAAGGATTAAGAGGGAGTTATCCACTTCATATAATCTACAACAGAATGGGGTTGCAGAAAGGAAGAATATAACTATCATGGAAGCTACAAGAGCAATGCTTCATGATCAAGATCTTCCCATGCATTTATGGGCAGAAGCTGCCAAAACAGCGGTGTATGTATAGAACTATACTCCACATAGAGTACTCAAGAACAAGGCACCTGAAGAAGTATTTTTCAACAAGAAATCAAAATTCAGCCATCTTAGAATATTCAACTGTCCAGTGTATATACACATTCTGAAAGAAAAGAGGACAAAGCTAGATCCTTCAAGAAAGAAGGGTATATTTGTGGGATATTATGAAAGATCGAATGCTTACAGAATATAATTCCCAGGATTCAAGAAGATCGACATCAATAGGGACGTAAAATTTGACGAAGACTTAGCTTACAACAAATCTAGAAAGAGACTTGCTAAAGATCCTGAAGAATTAGAAGCACCCAGAATTCATGACACAACCATGAACGAAGAAACTCAAGAAGAAGATTGAGAATCTGAAGAACCTCAAGAACTTGTAGATCCATCTCAAGAAAAGAATCCTCACAAGAGGAAACCTGCTTGGGTACAAGAAGCTATCCAAGGTGTAGAAAGATATGGGGCTCCAAAAGAGAATCAGAGAGAAAGAAAGAGGACCAGGTCCTGCTCCGGGTATGTAGCTTTATTATGTGACTTTATCAATAAAGAACCTTCCAACTATGAAGAAGCGATAGAAGGGAAAGAATGGAAGGATGCTATGATCAAAGAGTATCAATCCATCATGAAGAATGATGTTTGGGATGTTGTCCTAAGACCAGAAGGGAATTCTGTTGTAACCTCCAAATGGATCTACAACATCAAGCATGTTGCAGATGGAAACATAGAGAAATATAAAGAAATATTTGTGGCTCATGGATTCTCATAGAAATAAGGAATAGATTATGAAGAAAACTTTGCACCTGTATCCAGATACACTTCCATCAGATCAGTACTTACTCTGGCTATAGTAACAAAATGGAAGATACACCAAATGGATGTCGAGATTTCTTTCTTGAATGGTGTAGTGGAAGAGGAAGTGTATGTAGAGCAGCCACTGGGTTTTGAGACACATGACAGGGATTATCATGTGTGTATATTGAATAAAGACCTGTACAGTTTGAAACAGGAACCCAAGACATGGTACGACAGAATTAATGGCTTTCTATCCAGTTTGGGATTTACCAAAAGTAGCGGCAGATTCCAACCTTTACTACAAGGTTGAATATGGTAACCCAATGATACTCCTACTGTATGTAGATGATCTGTTTGTAACATATATGGACGAGTTGATTGCTGATATGAAGAGGAATCTTGCTGCCGAGTTCAAAATGAAGGACTTGGGTATGATGCATTATTTTCTAGGCATGGAGGTGTGGCAGAATGCGAATGGAATCTCCCTCAGACAAGGGAAGTATGCAGTAGAGATCCTAAAGAGGTTTGGGATGATGGACTGCAAGGCCATGACCACACCTATGGCATCGAACATGAAGCTATTAAATGATGCTTCATCAGAAGCGGTTGATGCTACGATGTATCGTCAAATGATTGGGTCCTTGATGTACCTGACGAACACGAGACTAGATATTTGCTTTGCTGTGAACACCTTGAGCCATTTCCTGACAGATACGAGACATGTTCAATTGATTAGTGCAAAGCATATTCTGAGGTACCTGAGCAGTACAGTTGATTATGGGCTCAAGTATAAGAAGAATCAGAATATTAACTTGGAAGGTTGTGTTGATTCATATTGGGCAGGAAGTGCCATTGATAGGAAGAGCACTCTAGGGTGTTTCTTCAGTATGGGATCAGGTGTGATCTCTTGGTTTAGCAGGAAGCAATCCTGTGTGGCACTGAGTACAGCTGAAGCAGAGTATGTCATATCTTGTTCATCTAGTTATGAGGTAGTATGGTTGAGGAAGCTACTTTTTGATTTATTTGATCTCCAGTTGGATGCTACTTGTATACATTGCGACAACTAGAGTTGTGTGAAGTTGTCGGAGAACCCAGTGTTCCATGACAAGTCGAAGCATATCGAGATCAAGTATCACCATATCAGGGACATGGTGCAGAGGGGATCAGTGAAGCTCCAGTATGTTGTGATGGACGAACTGATAGCTGATGTATTGACAAAGCCATGAGCTAGAGTGAAGTTTGAGTACTTCAGAGAGAAGCTTGGTGTTCTCTAGATCGAGGTTCCCTCCAAAGGGAAGTGATGAGTCCGTGAGCCATTCTGACATGATGAGGGGATTGGTTCCTTCCATGGTTAGATGTAAGGGTTGAGTCATTCTGTCATGGTGAGAGGATTGGTTCCTTCCATGTTAGATATGGGTGCTGAGCCATTCTGATGTGATTGTAGGATTGGTTCTTACATGATTATATATAAGCGCTGAATGCTATTCTTGGAATGGAGGGACCTGGTCAGTTACTAGGAAAGCTCAGTTTGGGACTGAGGGCCATTCTGATGTGACTATAGGATTGGTTCCTACATGATCAGATGTGAGTGCAGAGCCATTCTGAGGCGATTGTAGGATTGGTTCCTACAATGATCAGATGTAAGTGCAGAGCCATTCTGAGGCGATTATAGGATTGGTTCCTACAATGATCAGATGTGAGTGCAGAGCCCTTTCGACATGGAGGATTGGTTCCTCACATGGTTGAATGTAAGTGCTGGGCCTTTCTGACATTGGTTGTCAGATGTGAGTGCTGGGCCTTTCTGACAGGGTTGTGGGATGTGTTCCCACATGGCCAGATGTGAGTGTTGGGTGTGCCTTTCTGATATGATTATAGGATTGGTTCCTACATGATCAGATATAAGTGCTAGGTGGGCCATTCTGACTTAGGGTCATATATAAGTGCTGGAAAAGACCTACATGGAGGCTAGGCCTAAAACCAACATGAAAAAGGGCTAGCTATGTAGAACTTCCTATGACAAGAAGAATCAAGAGATATCACCCATGATGATGATCCAACAGAGATGTTCCAGAACCAGAGATGATCCAGATTGAGTGATGATCCAGATCAAGTGATGATGATCCAGATCAAGTGATGACGATCCAGATCAAGTGATGATCCAGATCCAGATGAAGATGACTTGAAGATGACGAGGACTCGATGATGATCCAGATGATACAGAGAAGAAGACTTGTGATGATAAATTGTGTCGAGAGAATACCTTCCTATTTAAGAGGGAGTGTTGATGTAATTGTAACTTCAGAATGTATTCACTTGTATTTCTTATGTATTGTACCTCGATGTTTATTCCAGGAATTCTTTGTAATGTAATTGAGTCATGTCATGCCCTGATGTTCCGATCGGGAGTTTCTATAATGTAAACAAGTCATGTCAAGTCAATGTGGGTAACCCTCCTATTGTTCAAGGGTTAAAGTCCCCGCTGTTCTGAGGCCCTAGGGTTGTTAGACTCACCTAGTGAAGTCATCCCTAGTGAGTCATTGTCAAGTCAGGAATTAGTATAAATAGAGAGTGATTCTCTCTATTTATCACACACTCACTCACACTCAGTTGTAGCGCATAGCTGAGGAAGAAGAAGTTGTTGGGGATAGAAAGAAAGAGGCTACTGCTGTCGGGAGATCATCTTACTATTTTGGGGTTTTACTTTTGGTTTTGATTCTATCTCTGAGGAAGTTGCGGGGTTTTCTTCATTTATGGTTTCCCCATGGAAAAACACTGTGTTCATTGTCTCTTGTGTTTGATTGTTGTGATTGTTATTATCTCAGTTAGAGATCCTAATATAATGCTAGCTTAAATGTTAAAATCTAATAGTAAATGATATTTGATTTTAATACTCGGCTCTAAGCCATGACAATATTATCCAACCACTGGGTGGTTTCTTGAAGATTCAAGATGGTTTTTTTTACAGAAATAGATATGGCAGTACTTTTATTATTTCTTTAACCAGATTAAGGGTTTTAATTGCTGTAATTTATAGTTGTAATATTTTTGGTTTTTACGACTTCTGTTTAGACTTGAAGAAGTCATTCTGGCAGGCTTTAAATCCTTGACAGCTAATATAAAATTCCACTATACTTGTTCAGATTCGTTACAACTTAGTGTTGTTTACAACATTATTTTAATTTAGGTTTAAATTTAGGTGTAAAAGGTTTATGGTAAATTTGTTATTTACTTTGTACAGTATTACCAGATAAATAAGATATTATGTTTCTCTTTAAAGATTATAATTGAATAATCTAAAGCTCTGAAATTATTTTGTTTTCAGTAATAATCTTAGCTCTGTAATTATTTTTCTTTAAGTAATATTATTTATTGCTGTTATTAAATTTGGAAAAGCTTTGCTAGGTTTTTGTATTATGAAATAAAATGTATAATTTATTTCTTAGGGATGAATCCTATCTCTTGCAAACCCTATACATTTCTTTGAGGTTTGAAGTATTAATACCTATGCTTACAGTAAACCTAGTTTAATTATAAGCCTCAATAGATAGTTAAGTAATCTAATATATTAAGAAGTAGGTTAAACCCTAAGTAGATATTTCACTATTCTTATATTTATTTATTTAAAATTTATTTATTGAATTTATATTATGTGTTTCTACTGGTTTTAATTTTATAAATATTATACTTACTGGTGTTTAGTATATAAATTTATTCTTTCTTGTGTCGAGATATTGTAGATACTTTCAATAGATAGTACAAGTGCAACTATATTTCTGTAAATAACTTACACAAAGCTATAGAAGTAAATATTTACATTTGCATTCAGAGTTAATGAAAATCTACTTATCTAAACTAAGAATACCTACTGTACTAGAGTATTGCCTTGTAAAAGGCATGGAAAAATATAGTTTGGTAATTTTTCTATCCATATTTTACTTAGCAATATCTCTACTGTTTAATCATAATATACTAATTACTAACTTTCTCAATAAAACAAATGTTCTTTCTTCTTCATTAACCATAATAAAATAAAAATGTTCTAATCTTGATAAACTCTTAATCCTTTTCTGAAATAGTAGATAAAATAATAATTAAAACTAAACAAGTAGAACCTTCCAAATAGATGAGGTGACAACATCTTAAGGAGGCTGTTCCTCCTAACCAACTCCTGGAGAAAATATTAGTCTGCAATTTCTCAGGACCCCTGAGCCTGTCTCCTGGTCCTCCTGGTAGAGTACTGGGTGAGAGATGTAATATCGAGATCCTCTACAACTCTACTAAGTATTCAGCAGTAACTCAACCCTGCTTATAGAAGTATGAAATTTAGCTTAGAATAGCTGCACAAGTTCAATCTTCAACACTTATCCCCTCAAACTCACTTCAGCTAGTCCCCTCCATCGAATTTCTCATGTGTACTTCATTCACTCAGAATGATCACAAATATAGAATGAGTAGCCTCAGTTGTCTTCAATTGGAAGTTTTATTAGGATTCCTAGGTATTTTGGGTCAGTTTTTTACTTAATTAACCACCTGCTCCTGTTCCACTTTCTTGGGGAATCTTGACCACAAATATAGGGAAGTTGCCACCTGCAACAACTAGAAGCAGTTTGAGGATGCTTACACTTGTCAACATGCTCTCAACCTAGTCTCCTCCATTGAGTGACCAGTAAACACTCATTTAATAGCTTCCCTAAGATGTTGTCTCATCTTTTGGTTATTTATTAATAAAATATTCTGCAATACATTAAATTATCCTTGACCCCACTTGGTCATTAATTACAAACTTTAGCATAAAATATAACATAATGTTCCTCAATAACATAAATTTGTTTTGCAAATTGGGGCATGTGACATACACCCCCCCTTAATTTATAACATCGTCCTCAATGTTATTTATTCCTCGTCCTCAGAGTTTTCTTGGAATAGAATTGGATATGCATCTCGCATATGACTAACTAATTCCTAGGTGGCTTCTTCTGGACTAAGGTGCTTCCATTGCACTTTCACCTTACCAATGGTGCAATTCCGAAGTGAGATCTCCCTCATTTCAAGGATACAATCCGGTTCCACCAGAAAATGTCCTTCGGGTTCCACCTGCACATCATTCCAGTTAGTAATGTGAGTAGCATCATGTACATATTTTTTTAATACTGAAATATGAAAAACATTGTGAACTCTTAATTTTGGTGGCAAATCTAACTGATATGCTACCTGTCCTATCCTGGACAATATTTCAAAAGGACCGCAATATCAGGGTGCTAACTTAGCACAACTACCTAACCTCAGAGAACTCTTTTTAGGTCTCACCTTAATAAACACATGTTTACCTACCTGGAAATTTTTTGGAGTTCGTTTAATATCTGCTTGGATTTTCTATCGATCTTGCGCAACTTTCAAGTTACCTTGTACCTATTTTACAATTAACTCCATCTCCTTTAATAATTCAGGTCCTAATACTAGCCTGTCAATTGGATTACTCCAAGAGATGGGGGTATTGCATTTCCTTCCATACAAAATTTCAAAAGGAATATATCTAGCAAAGCTTGATAATGATTATTGTAAGCAAATTCTACCAGGTGTAAGTAATCTTCCCATTTACCTGGCTTCTCCTTTACATACATTCTGAGCAGATCCTCGAATACCTAATTTACTCTTTCAGTTTGTCCATCTGTTTGGGGATGGAAAGAGGTACTGAAGTTTAATGTAGTATTTAATCCCTTAAACAAAGACTTCCAAAAGTTGCCCATAAACTTAGGGTCTCTGTCTGAAATTATCACCTTCAGTATTCCATGTAACCGAAAAATTTGTTTTAACAAAATATTAGCAATAATTGCAGCTTTATAAGTAGTTTTTACAGGTATAAAATGAGCTGCTTTACTCAATTTATCAACAACTACCATTATTGAGTCATTCAAGTTCTGATTTCTAGGTAGTCCCATTATAAAATCAAGGCTAATTATCTCCCACTTCCAGCTAGGAATAGGCAATGGCTGAAGTAGCTCAGCTGGATGTTGATGTTCAGTCTTTACTTGCTAACATTCAAAGCACTTAGTGATGTATTCTACCAATTCATTTTTCATGTTTGGCTAGAAATAATCCTTTCTTAGCATGGTTATAGTTTTCTAATAACCTGGATGCCCTGAATAAGGAGTTTTATGAACTTCGTTTAAAATTAACAGCTTAATATTAGGTACATTATGTACATACAGTCTTTCTTGATGCAATAATAATCCTTTTTCATTCAAGCTATACCCTGTACCTAGACTTTCTATTAAATTTTATCTTACATTTGCTTGTAATTTTTGATAATTTTCATTTTGTTCTATTCCATTTTCTAGTTGTTCCTCTAAATCTGTTTTATAGGTGCTGATTGCTACTGTGAAATTCAGTTTTGCATTTCTGCTTAATGCATCAACAACCTTATTCTCTTTTCTTTTAATATGTTGAATTTCAAAATCGTATTCACTAAGAAAATCTAGCCATATAGCTTTCCTAGTATTTAAGTTAGGCTGATCCAACAAATATTTCAATCCTTTATTATCTGTCATTAATATAAACTTCCTTCTGATTAAATGATGACACCACATTTTTAAGGCATATATGACAACACCTAACTCTAAATCATAGGTTGCAGAATTTTTCTCATGAATATTCAGCTTCCTAGGCTCATAAGGAATGATGTGTCCTTCCTGAGTTAAAAATCCACCTAAACCGTCATTACATGCATCAGTACATACTATAAAATATTTATTAGGGTCAACAATTCTTAGAATTGGTGCGGTGGTTAATAACGTTTTTCACTTTTTAAAACTATACCCACACTTCTTGCTCCACTCGAATTTATTCCCTTTCTTCTGTAAATACATTATAGGATTTGCAATTCTTGAAAACCCTTCGATAAATATTCGATAATAGCCAATAATCTCCATGAATGATCGGATGCTAGTTACGTCTTTTGGGATTGGCCATTCCTCGATTGCCTTTATTTTTTTGGGGTCAACATAAATTCCTTCTTTAGTCACCACATGACCCAGATACTGAATTTTATCCTTAAAGAAGTCACATTTACTAAATTTTGTGTAGAGTTGATGTTCTCGTAACTCTTGTAAGACAATTTTTAAGTGTTATTTATGTTCCTCTTCAGACTTTGAGTAAATTAAGATGTCCTCAATGAATATGACCACAAACTTATCTAGATATTTATGCATTAAATTATTCATCAGGCACATAAAAACAACTGATGCATTAGTAAGCCCAAATGGCATAACGACAAACTCGTAATGACCATACCAAGTCCTAAAAGTTGTTGTAAATATGTCTTCATATTTGATTCGGACCTGGTGGTAACCAGATCGTAAATCAATCTTTGAGAACACCATTGCTCCATGTAACTGATCAAACAGATCATCTATGTGGGGTTGCGGATATCTGTTCTTGATAGTCATTTTATTTAGTTGATGGTAATCTATACATAGTCGTAGAGTTCCATCCTTCTTCTTAACAAAAATAACAGGTGCTTCCCAAGGAGACGCACTAGGTCTAATGTAATTATTATCAATGAGTTCTTTTAACTGTGACTTAAGTTCATTTAATTCCAGTATATTCATCCAATAAGGGGCTTTTGAGCTAGGCACTGCACCAAGTACCAACTCAATAGTAAAATCTAACTCCCGTTTCGGAGGAAGTTCAGAAATTTCTTTTGGAAATACATCTGAATATTCGCTTAGGATCAGAATGTATTCCAGTTTTAATTTATCTTATGATCAGTATTTTCTTCATTAATTACTGTTACGGTAAACGCTTTACAGCCCTTCTGAACCGCTATCTTAAGTTGCCATGCAGAAATATGTCTTATGGCTGTTTTCCTAGGGATTCCTTTTACATTTACTATTCGTCCATCGTTATTTACGCAAGTAAAGGTTTTATCAAAATATTTCAGGACTACCCTATGATGTTCTAGCCAATCCATACCAATTAATATATCATATGAACCTAAGGTAACACATTAAGCTTAACAGAGGTTTCAAACTGATCCATAGTTACTGCACAATTCTTAACAAAGCTAATTACTTTTCTCTTTGCACCAGTATCTAGTTGGACTAACCAAGACCTTGCAAACTTTTCAACTGATAGCTTACACTTTTCTACTAAATTAGGATAAATATAGCTTTAAATAGCTCCTGGATCGATTAAAATAGATATAGGTATTTGATTTAGCTTACCTTCCACTTCCACCATGGAAGTTTGATAATCTGCTTGCATATTCTCCAATGCTGTGTTGATCCTGGGCATTATCCTCGCTAGATTACCAACAATCATTTCCTCCTGTATTGTGTGTATGTTGCTAACAATCTTCTTCTGATTGGGGAAAACTGATGCATAATGCGGACCATTACATTCCCAACATTTTATTGGTTCCATTCGTTCAAAATTCTTGGTATAGTTGCTGTGGTTGTTAACAGATTCATTATTTCTTTGATTATTTGGATTGGTCTGTGAATTACTTTTGTTCCCTTGGAAATTTTTACGAGGAGAATTTTTGGTGTTATTATTCTTAAAATTTCGGTTAGGTGCAAAACCTTTCTTCTTCCATTCAAAGTTATTATTTCTTTTGGCCTTCCAGTTGGTCATACTTTCCTTTTTACGATTTTTTTCATAACATAAATTCACTTTTCTCATTGCTTCTTCTAAGGTTTTTGGATTTTCATACTCAATTCTGTCTTTTATATGATAGGGTAAACAACTGAGAAACCGCTGTACCTTAGGTTTCTTGTCCACAATATACGACACATACTTGAGCAGACTTAGAAATTTACTATTTAGTTCTTTCATATTCATTGTTCCCAGTTTTATTCGTAAAATTCCTTAGCCGTTTCCTCATAGTACTGTTCAGATCTAAATTTCTTCTTGAAATATTTATTAAATGTACTCCAATTAATGTTTTTCTCCCTAATACCTTTTACTCTTTGTTGGAATATATTAAACCCACTCACAACTTAGGATAAAATAATTAATCATTATTTGATTAATTATTCACCCACTAGCTTAATTAGTTGGCATCCACTTGCACCTTAAAGTCAATACATGCCATCTATATCCTAGGAATGATTTATTTCCAATTCTGGGTTGATCTTGACCACCTTTTGACTATCCAGAATTAGTATACAGGACTTTACAAAATATTCTGTTTTATTCTGCTTTATTCTGCTTTTTCTGCTTTTCCTGCTTTTATATGGATAAGATAAAAGCTAGTCAACTAGGAAACTGTGAGCTTTTGTTTCCAACCCATCCTCCATTATTTTTTCTCCATTTTATAGGATTAGCATGTTATTTCCATCTCCTTGAAAAATCACTCATGCTTTTTCCAACTCGTGAGGTCCTTGATAGATTTGGTAAGTGCTTTAGCCACCTATGGGGGTTTGCTATATTTTGGTAAGTCATCCTTTTTGAGGTTTATGAGTTGTTTCCATACAATTTGATTTTCCTATGAGGGATGTACTGTTTATGTACACTATTATTCATAATTATTCAATGGAAGGATACACACCAATATTCATCTCTTCATTCATGTGATTCAGTCTCTTCTCTTCTCTCTATTTTTCCTGTGTATGCTTGTGAGAATTCTTAGTAGCAAGATCTATTTCCTGTGCTTCTTCTTAGCATAATTGCTCATAGCATTGATATATTATTTCTACATGGTATCAGAGCAGTAAGGTTGATCAATTTCTATAGAGTTTAGGAGCACATCCAGTCTCCTATCCCTCTCTGAAGAAGAGCTTGTCTAGCTTACAAGTTTTTCTCCTAGTTTGTTTTGCAGGTTGCAGAGATTTTATTCTTGAGCACATCAATTCAGCAATATGGATTCTTCATCATCTATAATTCTTACTTCCTTCAACTACCATGAATGGAAATCCAAAATATCCATTCTATTGCGCAGTAGAGGATTATACAGAGTTACACTAGCTTTGGAGAATTAGCCCAATGCTGTGATTGAGAAAGCTAAGTGGAATAATAGATTGGATGAAGCCTATGGATTTATTTGCATCTCTATTTCTCCTGATCTACTCTTTCATATAGATGGTTTTACCACTCCAAACCAAGTATGGACTCAATTGGAGTCTCTCTTTGGAGTTCAAGATGAGCTAAGAGCGCATCAATTGGAGATTGAGTTATTCTCACTGAGTCCAAGCAATTTTGAATCTCTTGAGGGTTTCTTCACCAAGTTCAAGTCAATTGTTCTAATGCTCAAGAAATGTTGGATTGAGAAAGAATATGATCAATTAATCCTTTCCATTCTTTCAAAATTGGGTCCTGATTACTCAGTTTTTGTGTCTACCTTTCATGCAACTAGGCTTGCTGTTCCTAAGTGGAAAATGCCTTCTTTAAATTCTTTTCTTGATTCACTAACAAAGGAGCAAGATAAATTGATCCATATGGGTGTCATTAATTCTTCAAAGGGCAATGATCATTCTCTCTTGGTTCAATTAAGAAATAAATTCAAATCAAAAGAGAAGCAAATTGTGAAGAAGCCAAAGTCATAAATTGAAGATGAAGATTCATATGAAGATTTAATGAAGAAAGTTAAGAAGAAAGGGAGCACATCCAAGTGTTCTTATTGCAGAAAGGGTTTTCATTCAGAGAAGAAGTGTTTCAAGAAGAATATGGACATCATGTCTCAGCTTCTTGAGAAGCACAATATCGAAGTTCCAGATGAACTAGACAAGCCTGCTGATTCCTTAAAACAATGTCATACTGCGCAGTTACAAGGTGATATAACTTATGATTTGAGTGCTAGAGTTCTATCCTTTTCTCATGTATCTAATATATATTTATTCTCTGATATATCAGAATCAGAAATATCAGAACCTTTCTTTGATGATCCTCCTCTTAGTCTACTAGATTCATCTCCCAAAAATTGTGATTTTTCACTAGATATTGACTTACCTTTGAGCAGCTCTTCCTCACAAGCTTGTATGTCTGATTTAGAAGATTGTTTGTAGGATGATATGCATGTCATGACACATATAATACCACCATCCATACCATCTACCATACCTCTGAATAATCCAAAGACTATACAAATCCCAAGATCACTAGTTGATTCCTAATTGGTCTCTTATGCAATGATATTTATCTTACATGGTTTGAAGTATTTCCTATCTTTCATTGGATGGTTATCCATGTCCTTAGTCATATTTGGACTGATATTAAACATGTTTGGATATGTTCTAAACACTTATTGTTCAAATCTTAAGCCCATCCATCATTCAGATTTTTACACCTATCAGTTTTCCCCAGTTGTTCATAATTTTCCTAGTCTAGCCCTATATCCTCATGGAGCCACTGAAGCCTTTATATTTGCTGTTCCATATACTAATGTTTCTGATATATCAGATTTTTATCAGCCTCATATCAGATCTATACAGGTTCTACAACAGATTGGAAGATTTACATGTGATTCACATCACAATTTTGCAGCTATTCAGGGAATTGGGTGTGAAATAAATTGTCTTAACTTTTGTACTCTTTGGGAAGGAGTATGCATAGATCTATTTTCCATTTCAGATTATGTTTTTAGATCAGAGTTTGACAGAAAAAATAAGCATTTAGATAATGCTCCTACTTCATCAGTTGATGAGATACAAGGAGTCTCTCCTCTTCCTTCTTGCAGGTTCTACACTCTAGCACATGATCATGAAGTTCATGATTTCTTCAACAAGTCTTCCATCCAGAAGCAGTTCACTCAGCTGATTCAAGTGAAGATAAGGATATGTTGAAGACATTATTTCAAAATTTTGTGCCTTGTCCTTTTTTGAAGGAGGATTTTCCCCATGTGGTTTTGCCTCTTCCCTCACTTTTCTGGACATAATAATTGTTAAAGGGTGACCATAGCCTTGTTGCTGGGCCCTATATGCATCCATATGCATCTATATTTTTTGTCATACCATCATAAATTCAGACTTGTAGGGGGGTGTTGGAATATATTAAACCCACTCACAACTCAGGATAAAATAATTAATCATTATTTGATTAATTATTCACCCACTAGCTTAATTAGTTGGCATCCACTTGCACCTTAAAGCCAATACATGCCATCTATATCCTAGGAATGATTTATTTCCAATTTTGGATTGATCTTGACCACCTTTTGACCATCCAGAATTAGTATACAGGACTTTATAGCAGATTCTTCTTTATTCTGTTTTTTCTGCTTTTCTTGCTTTTATATGGATAAGATAAAAGCTAGTCAACTAGGAAACTGGGAGCTTTTGTTTCCAACCCATACTCTATTATTTTTTCTCCATTTTCTAGGATTAGCATGTTATTTCCATCTCCTTGACAACTCACTCATGATTTTTCCAACTCGTGAGGTCCTTGATAGATTTGGGGGTTTGCTATATTTTGGTAAGTCAGCCTTTTTGAGCTTTATGAGTTGTTTCCATACAATTCGATTTTCCTATGAGGGATGTACTATTTATGTACACTATTATTCATAATTATTCAATGGAAGGATACACACCAATATTCATCTCTTCATTCATGTGATTCAGTCTCTTCTCTTCTCTCTATTTTTCCTGTGTATGCTTGTGAGAATTCTTAGTAGCAAGATCTATTTCTTGTGCTTCTTCTTAGCATCATTGCTCATAGCATTGATCTATTATTTCTAAACTCTTTTTAGGTCCTACCACCAAATATCTGCTTTCCCTGTGAGATTATAAATAGCCATCCTGGATTTCAATTGATTATAGTAGTTATAAATTTGAAAGTATTTCTTCATCCCGGACAGCCAGGATTCTGCCTCTTCTCCCTTCTCAGTTTTACCATTAAAGGTTGGTGGCTTGATTTTCTTGAATTCTCCAGAGATTTGTTCGTAAGGTTTAATTTTTGTTTTGTTTTGGGTATGATGATTATCTTCACTACTATCACTAGTATATTGATAATTATTTTTATGTGAATTGCCATAGACCTTAGAAGATGAGCTACTTTCGATTTTAAACTCTTTAGTCTTTTTATCTTTATGTTGGTAAGGAATATATTCAAACTCTGTTCGTTTATATTTTTCCTCATTCTGAAATATTTCCATCAAAATATGATTTAGCTTCTCCCAAGCTCTCAGAATGCTCTCATTTTCTTTTTTGACCGCTTCCATCTCTGTTCTTAGTTCCTTGATTGTTTGTAGTAGTTCAAAAGAATTATTAGTTATTTCTTCTTGTATAGGTTCTTTTTGAAAATTATTTCGTTCAGTGTAGGGAGACTCCTCATTCACATATTCCTCCAATCTTTCCATACCTATAGTTAACTTAGAAAAATTCTCTAGAAGTATCATTCAAAATAAAATAAAATCAGTATACTTGTTTAAATTTACTGTTCTATTTATGCAAGTTGAGCCACATTCAGGCTTAGTGTCCGAATCTTGTGCTCTGAAACCACATGTAATAACTCAAAAATTCGTAAAAATTTAAAACTTTTCATGTAACATAAAATGTGAAGTGTCATTGCCAATGATCCATTAACTGTTAGCAGATATTTAAATAGTTTTAAGAGAATAACAAAGATCACTTCTTTTATTTGGTTCCATATAACTTACTAGCTTATCTTAAATACTAAGTGAGTACTGTAAAACATAGCAGTTGTATTTTTCAGAAAGTAGAAAAGAATTCTGCATCTTAACTAATGTTAAGTGTGTTATTGTCTTTTTCTGTCAAGTAGGGAGAACTCTTAGGTGTGATTGGGGCTTACTTAGCTTACAGCTGACACAGTGGAAATGATGGTTCTTTTACATGTTCTAACTGGTGAGTGTTTTGTTCCAGTAAAATATCTGGATCAAGAAAGATACTTCACTAGCATAAGATAAAATGCTAGTATAAATGTTTATTTGCAGCTTGTCCTTGTAAGAGGTAACGTTGACATTGCTAAAAATCGTTAAACTGCATAATGATGATAAAACAAAATTGTGTAAGGATGGTTTAGATACATATTCAGTTTACTACCAAAATGGAGGCAAATAAGTCATCAAGTAGTTTTCAACTAAATGCTTAGATTCTTCAAAATGAGTTGACTGAGAACTTCTCTAAAGAATTGTCACATGCCCCAATTTTGCAAAAATAATATTATCATATTTGATTTTATTTCAAGACAATATGTTAAATTTTATGCTAAGTTGTAATTGATGACTCGGCAGAGTCAAGGACGTTGAATGTAATTCTAAATATTTTAATTATAAATAAATAAAAGTGGAGACAATAGCTTGGGAGAGATGTTAAAAGAGTGTTTACTAGTCAAGTTGGTGGAGGAGACTGGGTGAAGAGAAAATAGACAAGTGGAAGGACCCTCAAACACTTCCAATGTTGCAGGTGGAAACCTCCCTACATTTGGGGTCATGATCCCCCAAGAAAGTGGGATCAGAGCAGGTGGCTCAATTAATGACAACTGGCCCAAAAAGACCTAGGAAATCTTAATAAAAATGCCCATTGAAGAGAGCTAAGGCTGCTCATTCCAGGGAAGTGTTCATTTAGGTGAATGTACTTCAGAGGATTTCATTGGGAAGGGAATTTTGGTGGAAGTTGTTTGAGTGGTAACTGCAAAAAGTGATCTAGTGCAACTTTTCAGCTGAAGGATCTTACTGTTGAGTGCAGAGTGATTACTGAGTCATTGGACAAGTATTTTGTTGCTTGCTCCACCAGTTCTCAACCAAGGAGACCAGGAACAGGCTCGGGGGTCCTGAGAAGACGCTGTTTGAGCACTCTCTAGGATTTGGTAGGGAGGAATGGCCTCCCAACACTGTTGTTGTCCATTTTAAACAGGTTCTACAGTCTTTTATTTTACCGTGTTAAAAGTTTATATCTGAGACTCAATGATTAATGAATGATTAAATGTTTAGTAGTGAACTGATAGAGATTGTAATCCTTTAGTTATTTGAAATATTGAATCTGTAATTGATGAAAAATAATCCTAACTTGTGTTTTTCCATGTCTAGAATCGACAAGACCGTACTCTAGCACAGGCAGTATACTTTTAAAATAGATGAAGGATATGATAGAAATATGGAATGAATAGAGTTATTATGTATTTCAAAATATTGGAATAATTTATTTCTGTATGTAGTTGTTATCAGAGAAGAACAATATCCTGTTAGTAAGTTTATTGTTAGCTAGATTGTTGTTGTAAAAATGCTAGAAAGATAAATAGCCAAATGCTTTACAGATAGCTGGTTATTATATTATCAAGTTATTCAAATAAATAAGTCATTACTTGTACACAGTACTTTATTCTGTAAAATTATACTATTAATTTGTAACATAGGCAAAAGAATTAACTTAGATAAAGCACTCATTTATTTCTGCGAAGAAATAATAAAGTTGTTTTACATAGTTTATTTTATTGTTCATATTATCTAACTATATCTAAAAATGTTCATATTTCAAGTAGGTTAATACTAGTATAGCTATTTTCTAAAAATAAATTTAGTACAACAATATAGAACATGGTAATACAGAATACTAATAAACCTAACTATATTTTTTATTCAGTAAAACAATTAGAATACGATGGTAAATAACATTGGATAATGTTATTTATAAAAGAATTAAAACCTTTACATAATATAAACAAAAGTTAATTATAAAAGAAAGTACAGGGTCGAAACACTCACAGCATTAACATTGTAAATAATAATCAATTAAACAATAATCCAAAGTTCTGAATTATTGCACCGATAGGTGCTCTACAGCCCAGTATGGGGGAGATCTTGTAACATTACGTAACGTTATGTAACGTTATGTAATGTTACGTAAAGTTATTTTTATTAATAAAAAATATTTTTTTAAATTATAGGCCAAAATAAACGTCGGCCAAAAAACAATCTAATATGGGGGAGATGTTGTAATCGTCCTACCTAACAAAACAATAAAAGTAAAAATTTAATTATCCGTAAAAAAATGTGGGTCCCTAAAAAAACACAATATGGGGAGATGTTGTAATGTTTCTACCTAACAAAATAATAAAAAATAACAAATTGAATTATCCTCAAAAAAATGTTGGCCTTGCACATGGTTTTAAAACCATGTGCAACCCATGGTTTTATTGTACATGGTTTAGGAGGGCCTTGCACATGGTTTTAAAACCATGTGCAAGACCTCCTAAACAACCCATGGTTTTATTGTACATGGTTTGGGAGGGCCTTGCAAATGGTTTTAAGACCATGTGCAAGGCCTCCTAAACAGCCCATGGTTGTAGGAGGGCCTTGCATGTGATTTTAAAACCATGGATGGAGAAATGTTGTAATGTTTGTTCCTAACAAAATAAAAAATAATAAAAAATATTATATGCCGGCCATAAATAATATTAAATATTATAATAAAAATATTATATGTGGACCTTAAATAAAAATATGTGTCTTTTGGTTTGAATAAAATCAATGGATACCTTTTGATCCCTCTCGGTGCTTGATAGAGCCTAGGATTTGGATCTACGCTGGTTTATTATTTTGAACAATAAAACTATTGCATATTATTATAGTCCTTTAAGGACAGTGAAAGATAACATTGGAAATATAACACTATATACCTGTAACAATAATTAAATTAAAAATTATTATTGAACTAAAACTTAAAGAATAAAATAAAGAAATTATTTTATACACAGGTCACCTACAGGAAAAACCCTTGCTCGAATATCCGAGCTTGTAAATAAATAATTATAATAGGATGGAATAACAGATTAATTATAATAATACCATTAATGCAAGAAAGAGTTAAACAGTAAAATATTTCTATTACACAGTTGAATAAGGGTAAAAACCCTAGTTTACAAAATTACATTAAGAGCATAAAAAATTAACTGAGTTCGAGCTCAAAAGAGATAATCTCTATGCTTTAGAACTAAACAGAGTATGGATTGACAAGCTGCAAGATATATTAACATAACAGTATACAAAAACAAGTAAAACAATATTTACAAGTCACGGCTTGAGTCGGAGTACCCTTCTAGAACCAAGGGTTTAACAAAAAAAAATAAACAAGTAGATCGAAGAACAGTAACCCATGAAGGGTAACTAGTAGGCCACAAATTTCCAACCGAAAACTATTCCTTAAGGACTGAACAAGCATGGAAGGCCATTGGTTAACCAGGGCCTACCCGTAGCCAGAGTGCCGGCCTTTACTCGAATGTTCTAGCTGCCAAGAGAGGTGCAAACTGTTACCTGCAACATTGGAGAAACCATGATAATTAAAATGTGCTTGATACTATATACTGAATTAAGGTTTAAGTCTTAAAACTTTTTAAAAGCAATTTCATACATAGAAGTGAAAGTTATGTATCCACTGAGAAACAGTAGCATCGCCACCAGCGAGACAAAGAGCCAAACCTTCATACTCCCTGTGATAGAGACGATATAGACGCATGCACATGCCACTGCTAGAAGCATCAAGAATAAGTTTGAGCAACGACCAAGCAAGGACTAGACAACGAAGCTGGAACTGTCACCACAATGCAAAGCATGAGAACAACACTCTCGAAACCCTATGACAAGGACAAAGCTGTAACAGCAGCAAGAAAATTTTTAAACTATCCCTGCAGGTAGGCCACGAAGGAACAAGTGAGAAGCCACTAACAAGCCAGGCCGTAAGCCTTAAGTCACGACTCTCTACAAACTCATGCAAAGGTAAAACTCACAGTGAACAACAAGAGTCTGAGAACGAAGAAGGGAAACTGAAACAATTTAAACCAGGACTCGGAGCTCATCTTTTAAATAGTAGGGTAACATGGAAGCCATGGAAACAGTTGCAGAGTGGTCCGAAGGCCCAAGAACCATGGAGGTGAATAACAAAGAATATGGTTACAACAAATTTTATACTTCCAACACTTGGCCGAGAAGAAACCACGTGGTCACTTAAATTTTATCCATGCAGTGGTTCATTGCAACAGTCACCTGCATGCAATGATTTACAATGATATATATTATAATATGTGAACATTCATGCAAGTTTTATATTCATTCAAACGTTTATAAAGTTCCACGATCTTATATATGTATCATCATGCTGTAGCTTGGGCATGGAACCATGAACTCTCAGATTGTTGACAAGTTTAAGATATGGTCATCATGTAGTTCAGAACTATGATGATTGTATACCTATGTTTTATAATACAAAACCTTACCCTTAAACCAATTGATGGAGTGGTTCTAATGCCTCATTATTTTACAATATCAAAGTTATAACGTGAACTTTATAATTACCATGTTTATCCATATTAAGCTATATGTTGACCTAGCAATCGATGCAACATTATTAACTTTAGTTTTCTCAAAGTAATTCATGCGTGAAAGCTTTAGATTATCGTTAACCATATATCCATTTCATCATAGCATCGATATTACATTTATGAATATTGGTAAGCCTTGTGCTTATCGTAACTTTGTTTATGTAGAAATCATATGATAATTTGGGATATACCAAGTAAAAGGATTTTTAACCACCTAGCAAACTATAATATTCATAATATAGTAATCCTTATAGTCTATGCCTGGATAATCTTGTTGCTATCAACAGTTATGTTGTGACATTATAAATTTGCACAACATAGTGCTAGTAGAATCATGAACTCTATTAATGTTACTGGTTTATAAATTTGATTTGATTCTAAACTTGTATGTCTAATAAACAAGATAGGTTATGCATGTTTGAGAGTTTCATAGAAACCAGTAAAACAGTTGGTGGAAAAATTATTAGTTGGCCAAGCGTAATAAGAAAACACTTCTATAAATCCTTTTACATAGCTCATGTCCATGAGGTTTAATAGCTTTTGATTATATTTCTCAAACATAGTGTGTACTAATATTTTTCACTATGCCTTTGATTAGTAAAATGGATTTAGGATTTTCAGATGCTTAGCACAGTGTGGGAAGCTGATCTTTCTCGAAAACATCCACTTCAGTAAATTGTTTGAGGTAGTAACTTAATGCAAGAGAAGTATTATAGAAAAATAAGAAATTGAATGGGAATAATCCCACTAGAATCTAAGTCCTTAGAACTACATGTTTCACTGTAATGTTTAGAACTTTACAAACATTAATCTTCATTTCAGAAGATAAATACCAAGTAGTTGGTTATACTAATACTATAAGTTGATAATGTACAATACTGTTAGACAATTATTATAGCATTGCAGGTTATGCACTCTAAAGTAGAAGTAACTTACAAAAAAGATCACAAGTTGTGAACCAAGGAAAGTATTTACTGTTGCTACTTACATTTAAGAAAGAAACTCATTTACATGTACTTCGTTTACAAGAATAATTGAAAGAAACAAAACTACTTGTTTTACCTCACAGAAGTAGCTTGATATATAACAACTTATTTACTAAGCTTATTATTTTGCAAATAAAAATATTGCTGGATGCTTTATGAAATTAAAGACGTGACTCGATCATTCATACCTGTAAAACCTGTAAGAACAAGTAAGCTTTCTTCATTAGTTTAAACGCTAAGTAAGCCATGGAATCCAAAGACAGTTCCACCTACTTGTCATAAATAAAAACTCATCAGCAAACTGAAAGAAGAATTATTGCAAAAGTTAAACCTAACCTTGTATCAAAAAGTAGAATTCTATAATCAAGATTATGTATAAACTAATCTGGAAACTGTTTCTTTTATAGCTAACTATTAGCTGTTAGTAAACCACAGTCTCAGCAGTTTATGTTTTTCAAAATTTTAAATTTTTGTGAAAATTTGGAGTTTTGACATGTGGTATCAGAGCACAAGGTTCAAACACTAGGCCTTGATGAAGCCCAACTAGCTTTTAGGAAACTGTAAAACTGAATTATTATGCTGACGTATTTTTCTTTTAAATGTTATTCAACAGAGAATTGTTTTATGAAGCTTAACAGACAGGTAAGGAAAGGATGGAAGAGTATGAAGAGGAGGAATCTCTAGTTACTGAAACAGGAAATCTACCAAGAGATCCTATACCATAGGATTTAACTACCAATTCCTTAGAATTGTTACAAACTATAAAAGACCTAAAAACTGAAATGGAGTCTGTAAAGCGAGAAAATGAAAGGATTCTAAGGGCTCAAGAAGAGCTGAATCATATCCTAACTAAAAAGTTTCAAACTGAGGGTAGGGGTAGAAGAACAGAATCAGAAGACACAAGTCATCAACGTAAATCTAAAAAGATGAAACATACTAAAAATAAAAGTAGTTCAACTTCTGAAGTGTTTGGTGAATAACGAAATTACCATTATACCAGTGACAATAGTGATGATAATCAATACACTAAAAAGAGGAAATACAAACCTTATGAGGAGATTTCCGGGGAATTCAAAGAGATAAAACCACCAACCTTTAATGGAGAGACTAAGAAGGAAGAGGAAGCTGAATCCTGGTTATCTGGGATGAATAAGTACTTCCAAATATATAACTATTCTAACCAGTTAAAGGATAGAATGCCTATTTATAACGTCTTAGGAAAGGCTGGCATTTGGTGGCAGGACTTGAAAAGAGTTAAGGGAATAGAAGAGAAAAATGTAAACTGGAGTACCTTTAAGAGGTATTTCAAAAAGGAATTTTTGTCTGAGCAATATTATGAGGAAAGAGAAAAGGAATTTTATGAGCTGAAGTTAGGATCAATGATAATGAAATATTTGAATAGCAAGTTCTTAAGTCTACTTAGGTATGTACCATACCTTGTAGATGAGAATCCAAAGGTACAACGATTCCTCAACTGTTTACCTTATCATATTAAGGATAGAATTGAATATGATAACCCAAAGACCTTGGAAGAAGCTATGAGAAAAGCTAACTTCTATTTTGAGCAGAATCAGAAGAAAGAAAGCTTGGCCAACTTGAAGGCTAAGAAAAATAATAATCAGTTTGAACAAAAGAAGAAGGATTTTGTGCCTAATAGAAATTATAAGAACGATAAGGCCAGAAATTATCCTAATAACAAAAAATTCCAAGGAAATAAGAACAATACACCCAATAACCAGAATAATTCTAAAGGTAAGGAATTTGCAAATAATCATGGAAATTTTACCAAGAACTTTGAGCGCAAAGAGCCTATCAAGTGCTGGGAGTGTAATGGACCACACTATGCTTCAGTCTGTCCAAATAGGAAGAAGAATGCTAGAAACATTCATACCATACAATAGGAGATGATCGTTGGGGAACTAGCGAGGACCATGCCCAGAATCAACGCAGCCTTGGAGAATCGACAAGCTGAATATTAGACTTCCATGTTGGAAGTAGAAGGTATGATAAATCAGACCCCTGTAACTATTTTGATTGATCCAGGAGCTAGTCTTAGTTATATTGCACCTCAAATAGTATAAAAATGTAAGTTATCTGTTGAAAAATTTGAGAATTCTTGGTTAGTTCAGTTATCCACTGGTGCCAAAATAAAGGTAACTTGTTTTGTAAAAGAATGTGCAGTAGTTATGGATAATTTTGAAACTGTTGTCAAGATTAATGTTTTACCTTTTGGTTCTTATGATTTTCTGATTGGTATGGATTGGTTAGAACCACATAGAGTAATTCTAAACTGTTATGATAAAACTTTAACATGTTTAAACGATGATGAAAAACTAGTAAGTGTTAAAGGAATCCCTAGAAAAACCACCGTAAGGTAGATTTATTCCCTACAACTTAAGAGAGCTGTTAGAAAGGGATGTAAAGCTTATGCAGTAACAATAACTGACGAAGAGATTCTAATTAAAATAGATAAGTTAAAGGTGGAAGACATACCAGTCTTAAGAGAATATGTTGATGTATTCCCCAAAGAAATTCCAGGATTACCTCTGAAAAGAGAATTGGATTTCACCATTGAGCTAGTACCGGATGCAGTACCCAGCTCAAAGGTCCTTATCGAATGAACATACTTGAACTTAATGAATTAACATTACAGAATTTGAACCCGAAATCCGACGACAGAATCCGACGTCATCCGACATTTTGCACGGATGTGTCAGACAACAATCAATTTACAGAATGCAGACAATAAAATATTTCTAGCGACGTCGATTATCCGACACACTGGAGTCAGAATTCTGACTCTTGTAGTGGCGGTTACCCGACACATCCATTCCGGATAGGTGTCGAATGTCCGACTCTCTTAGTGGCAGTTATTTGACACCTAAATGTCAGATATTCGACGTCCGTGAATCCCCAAAAAATTAAGGTTTACATGATTTTAAATTTTATGGTCCCATACTTTTAATGGTACCTATGTTCAAGGCGTCGAATATCCGATGCATGTCCATTATAAATATAAATTGTTTTAAACATTTTGACATGTTTGTTGTAGAAGAGATGGACGATTGTGAAAATTATTTGTTCCTTGACGGATGTTTTCAGGAATAGTTTTATTCTTCAATTGGTGGTTGTGGGATTTTTTTTTTCATTGATAGACAGTTTGTCGGGAATTTTTTATTCTTCAATTTCTCTCCGTTTGACAAAACCTTGATGCATGGTTGATGTGTGGAACTTGATTTTTTAAGACAACCATTTATATTCATTAACAAAGTTTATGACAAAATGTCAAATAGATTAAATATTCCGGATCCAAACGAAGACAACTGACAATTGCTTGCTAGACTATGGGATGCAGCGAAACAAAGGGGTGATGGAAAATGTTATTGTCCGTGTACTCAATGCAGGGGATTTAAGAGGAAAAGAATATTGATCTCAACAACCACAAAACATTGCAGGGAACATGGACACACTGAGGGGGGGAACGAATATCGTCCATTTGTAGGTTTAGCATTATAAACATTATTATATTCAATTTTTTTTGTAATTGTATGTATTATTTTTTTTCATATATTAATGTATATCTATTGATGTTTCCATGTATTTATATTAAAGGAAAGACACCCTAAAGCATGTCGTCCAGAGGAATTGCTTTCAAAACAAGTTCAGGATCAGGATCATGGAGCGTGTATGTTTAATGGAGAACAAGTGAATGATCATATTGAACAAGATGATCATGCCGATGATGTAATTGAAGATGATGGTACAAATACATTGATCCATGATTCATTTAACGTTAGAATGAATGACGATGATGTTGATAATGAAAATGATGATGACTTTGATGATGTTCACGATATACCTCTTCTTGATAAGGCATATGAACCCCTTTATGAAGGCTCCAAAACAAATATTTTCTCTACTATATTGTTGATAATGAACTTGAAGGTTATGAATGGTCTTTCAAATATTGCAATCACACGTATGCTAAGGTATCTAAAATAATCCATCACATATATAGGATCGTGATAAAGTTTATTTGCATTCCTCTAATAATTGTATTGTTAACTCATTATTGATCAATGTACGGATGAAGCGTGTTTCATTAATATTATTTATTTATTACATTAACAATTTTTTTTTTTGTAGCTTGATCGCTGATTTTTTGTTACCACCATCAAATATTTTACCTCGCACATTTCGATATTTATCTTCCATCATGAAAGAGATTGGAATGCATTATGAAGCAATTCATGCATGCCCCAATGACCATGCTATATATTATAATCAGCATGAATTTGCAACAGAATGTCCGGAATGTCATGTAAGTAGATATCGTACATATAAAGTAACAAAAAAGGTGCGTCAAAAGGTTCTTCGTTATATTCCCATCATTCCACATTTGCAACAGCTGTTTAGGTGCAAAAACATAGCATAATTTATGGATTACCATGCCAGGAACATAAGTCAAGATGATGTTATCCGAATGCCTACAGATGGTACTGCTTTTAGAGATATTGAGGAAAAATGGCCTCACTTTAAAGAAGAACCACGTAATCTTGGGATTTATTTGGCAGCAGATGGTGTTAATCCATTTGCATAGATGAAATCCATTTACACAGTATGGCCTATTTTTGTTATCAACAATAACATTCCTCCATGGTTGTTAATAAAGAGGGAGCACATAATGTTGTCGATGATTATTCCTGGTTTTATTGACGAAAACTGTTTTATTTATAATGTAGTTGTGGCATCTCATTTGTCGTAATATGTATCTTAATTTCATATATATATATATATATATCTATTATTTTACTCTTCTACATGGTTTATATATCTTAATGATTCTCATAATGATATATTTTATATGTTCTTCAAATTATGAATCAGGTAAGTGTAGAAATTCAGGCCTGCAGTAGATTAATTTCACTCACAGCAATTAACAATTGATCATGCAAATTATCAACAATGGAGACTGAATATGGAGCTG
>LPNX010347186.1:553-13052 GCA_001517045.1 Pseudotsuga menziesii
AGTATATAGTTCTCGTTTCACAGTATAAGTGGTTTTTATAGCTCGCGAATCAAAAGCATATAAGTCATGACAAGGTTTTGTTATGCTCAAACCTAAATCCTCCATGACAGCTTTTGGCATTAGGTTATGATATGCTCCTGAATCCAAAAGGCAATTATGTATCATCTGCTCATGAATGGTTAATGTGGTGTAAAAAGGAGGAGATTCACTTACATCATTTTCAGTTTTTTCTGCCAATGCTGACCCAATTAAAATTTTAGGACTTTTGTCTTGTAAATTCACTGTGTCAGAGGGAAGCTGACTGTTTGTTGAACCAATCATTTTCAAAACTGAATTTTTGTAAGAAGGATTCTTCATCAACTTAGTAAAAGGCATAGGGATCTTGATTTTGCATAATTCATTTTTAAGATTGAAATTCTGAATACTTTTATTCACCTCTTCTACCTCAACAACTTTCTTTTGTTTATCTTGATTCTGTTTTTTTTCTAATACTGGATCAAACTGTTGTTTAGGAGGCAGAATTACCTTCTTCCTAGGATTTTGAATCACCTGTTTTGGTCCGGAAAAAAATTAGGGTTTTCTTTGGATCAATCTGATATGCATCAGCAGTCACAGCAATCACTTCAAGATTTAAATCATTTTCTATTTCAAACACATCTGCATCATAATATTTCGAGTTTAAAAAATACTCCTCAGTCACAAAACCTTCAGTCAACTGTTCTCCAAAATAATTCATATCCTGATCTCGATCCTCAAAGAACTCTTCTTCTTATATTTCTCCCTCATTAGCTACATTATTTTGATGTGGTGGTGGCACCTTTTGATCCTCAATTTCTCTCCTTTCTCGTTGTATATCATTGTTACTTCTCTCTCTAGGCATGAAACGAGGTGCAAACTATCTTCTGAATTGATTTGGATTATTAGGGTTTATGTCTCCCTCTTGAACATGTTTATTTGATTTTTTCTCTAATTCCAACTTGTTTAGTTTTGCTGTTAGGATTTTCACTAGCTTGGCCATCTCATCAATTTTACCTTTTGCAGAGTGGGATGTTGAAACCACTGGAGCTACCTCTTTCTTACCTTTTCTATCATATACCTGTTGAGCTGAGTTTCCCTTCAATCTATTAGAAGCCAGTATATTAGAACCCACTTCTAATGTTGTGTGGCTAGGGTTTTACCCCTAGCTTGTGCAAATGAGCACCTACTAAGGATAACTGACTCCTTAGTAGCAGTTTAGTAAAAATTAAATAACAATGCTGAACAAGAATAAAAACTAATCTAAAACTCGTGCATGAAACAAAACAGTACAATATAAAGAATGGTTTTTTATTGATATTACCTTCGATGTGGAGGTTGGTGAAGCTCTTTGCGCTGACCCGTGAGGTTGCTTTGAGCTTCAGCTGCTCCTTCTCTTCTTCCGGTGGTGGAAATGGGCCAAAAGGGGCTCTCAATGGTGAAAGTAGCTCAAAGGGTGAGCTAGGGTTTCAAGAGAAATTTTGGCAGAGTGAGGATGCTTGTGACTGTGGATGTGAAATAAGGGGTCTCCATCACTTATTTGTAGTCTTTTAGTGGTGGAGTGCTGGCCCATGGTTTTTGGAAACCATGTGGTTTAGGGCAGCTGTTTAGGGTTTTTTCCTCCTTTTCCTCATTATTTTATATTTTTTCTTCCCTTTTGGGGATTTTTGCTATTTTAGAGGAATTTTGGATATTTTTGGAGGAAAAAAGGGGTTTTTTGGCCTTTTGGAGGCATTTTAGGCCTTTTGGAGGCTTTTTAGATGGTTTTATGGCCTTTTGGAGGCATTTTATGCCTTTTGGAGGCTTTTTAGTGGGATTTTCAGGGGTTTTAAGGGAAACATGGTAGGAAAATAGACAAATGAGCCATGTAGTGGGGTAGATGAGGTAGTGAACACTTTTTGGGTGTTAACATGTTGAATCCTGCATGTTAAGTAAAGTAACAGGTCTTATTTCTCTCAAGAGTAGGGGAAACTCATGATCAAAAGCATTGGCATAGGTGAGTTTTGCAGAAGTTTCAGAAGGTTTTATCTCTGTAGGAATTATTCCATACATTTTATTGAACCTATTTGAAAAATCAGCTATGGTTTCATCTTTCTTTCTTCTAAGAGGTCCAAACTTAGCAATGTAATATGTGTGATCCTTAGTATCACCCCACTGTCTCATGAGAAGATCCTGAAGCTCTTCTATTATAGTAATAGAGTTTGTTGGTAACTCTCTGAACCATTTTCTGACCTCTCCATCTAGACTCTGTACAAACATCCTCATCCACACATCCTTTGCCTCTATATTTTGATTATCAGCATAGCTGAGAAATGCATCCCAATGCTCCTCAGCTGTAGTCTTACCTTGTCCATTAAACCTAGGTAATTATTTTTGGTAATCTCCCCCAGGAAGTGCATTCAAAGGCTGAGGAAAAACTAGAGGTGCATACCTAGTTGCCACCATTCAGTCCATCATGTCTAATGGTTGATTTTGGGCTGCCATCTTTAAATTGACTGATTTAGTTGAATGAATAACCTTACTAGGACTTGGTTGAAAAGGAGTCTTGCCAACTTCGAGGCGAATAAAAGGAATTTTTCTAGGAGATAAGGTCTTTTCTTTCTTGAAAGATTGAGGATCAGTAAAAACCTAAAAAATTACTAACATGGATTGTAGGTTTCAACCAAGATGAATCTTGTTCGTCTCCTTTTAGAACAGAAAAAGGTGATGATATGTCTAGTTGATCAGGGTTACATAGGGCTGGTGATGACTGAGACCTTTTGATTTTCCTAGTTGTTTTCAAAATCTGTTCTGGGTCTAAGACACCCAGTTGTATAGGTGAACTAGGTCTACTTCTTGTTCCAACTCCTTTAGTAGCCACTGTGAAATACTTGGTGAAAAGTAGTCTTTTAAAATTTGTTGGTTTAAGTTCACCTCTCAGAACTAGTGAAATGATGAGTAAACCAGGGAGCCAAAGATGTTTGTGCCATAAATTGTTCTCGGACTACAAAAGAACAAGCCAACACAATCTACAAAAGAACAAGCCAACACAATCTCAATAAACACAATTAACTAAAATAAGTCTTTTTAGGGTTTTGGTTGTACAGTTTGTAAACAAGAGCGAAGAAACTTCACAAAGCTAAAGCAAACACTAAATCATGAATATATTTTGGACTGAGATGCATAACATATAAAATATAAACCTGACATAATAATCATAGCACTGAATTCCACCCACAGTCAACAAACATTTCATGCATAATAACCTTAAATAAGAGATGAGTATATCAACAGAGTGATTAACACAAATCAGAAATGAAACCAGACAATAATATAAATAAGGCTTACAGTTGCATATATTTCATAATCAGTCTTTCAAAAATACACAAGATTTTTTACACTTAGATTCATAAACCACAGCTTGATAGCCTCCACTTGCAACAAAAATCGAACCCTTGGTCCTTTTTCGACCTTGATTTTATCTCGTTTTCTTAAAGTTAGTTACATAACTGAACAAACTACCTATAAGTCCTACTCCCAAATTATTCAATAAGACTTATCATTATACAAAAATAAAATAACTTTTTCACAAAATAACTAATAACTATTATTCTTGAAGTACTTTACAAGTCCCTCGTTGCCTCTGCTAAAAGAGCAATTCCTTCTAAAGCTTGAGTCTTCCTTCTTGCCCTCTGGTGCTTTACTTCCAAATATTCAACTCTTTTTGTCAGCTCCTCATTCTGCTGTGTTAGCTCTTGAATAGTTTGTTTTAGTTCTGTAAACATGCTTTGAATTTGTCTTTTTCTTTTTAAATCTTCCTTAGAAATTGTAATCAATTCCTGATAGTGACTATTTACCTCTTCAAGATCTTCTCTCAGTCTTCTATTGGTAGTCACTAATCCTTCATTTGTCTCCTGCAGGTACTCAATCTTATATTTGTACTGTTTGATATTCCTCTGCAAATTCTCATTTTTAGAATCAATGCACTTCCCTTTTGATGCTGGATGCATTTCTTCTAGCATCCAAGGGATTTTTAACTTCTTGAAAATCTCCTCATCTTCTTCCACCTGCACTGTCATGGCCACGGGAATTTCTGAATACTCTTTAGCTTCAATATTGCATTGGGTTAATTGCTCAGAAACCCTTCCTTATTATGCACAAGATCTTGATATAACTAAATGTTGTTTCTTTAAATCACTTTGATGCTGATCTAAAATCACCTTCTTTCGAACTTCCTCAAATATCTCTGAAATTTCGGTCTTAGTTAAAGCTGATTTGTTTTTTGAAACCATTGGTTTTTTACCTTTCATATCCTTCTCTTTTTTATCTTCAATGTCCTCTAATTCTTCCTGAGATGAAGAATCCTCAATTACTGTAATCTTCTTTTTAGCTAACTTAGGGTTTAACAGTTTCTTCATATCCAATCTGAGTTTGTTTTTTGGTCTAGTCTTGGGCCTTCAAGCTGTTCCAATTTCTCCTAACATGCTTAAAAATTTCCCTTGATTCTTGATAGAAGCTAGCTGGACAACTTTTCTTTTTATCCCTCGTGACATTGCTTCTTCTTCAGACTGTGTCTGTATCTTATGTTAACTATGAACCCTAAATTCATCAGACAATGAATTTTCTTCCTCTTCAGAGAGTACTGTAATAGGAACTTGTTCCTATTCTTTTACATCTTCCTTTACACCTTGGTTTAGTTCTGCATGAAAAATATTTTCTACAAGCTCCACCTCCTTCACTTCTGGCTTTGAGATTTCATTCTCTTCAATATTGGTTTGCTGTTCAATTTCAACATTTTTATCTTCTTGAGTCATAGATTTTTCTGGTTCATTATCCTCTTCATTCTTGACTGTGACTTTCATTTTTAGCTTCTTGACCAGCTTCTGACCTTT
Organism: Pseudotsuga menziesii; assembly: GCA_001517045.1. Taxonomy (NCBI): domain Eukaryota; kingdom Viridiplantae; phylum Streptophyta; class Pinopsida; order Pinales; family Pinaceae; genus Pseudotsuga; species Pseudotsuga menziesii. The sequence goes on from LPNX010347186.1 coordinate 5,440, forward strand.
ATTCAAATGTCTCTTCTGAGCGTTATCTTCTTTCTCTGTTTGAAAACTAGACCATAAAAGGAAATAATCCCATGTCTTCTCCCTCTTTCGAAGCACAGTACTTATGACTAGCTTTATAATCCCGTGATGAAACACAGATTGTTTAGTGTGATTTGGATGCTCCTCCACCCTGCTAGAGATCTTTTGTAAACTTTTGAAGAAAAAGAATGGAAGATTCATTTTTGCATCATGGCTGAGATGTTGCAAAAACCTAAAATGATACTTAAAAACAGATGCAAATATCCCTTCATAAGTTATATAACTTTGCAGGATTTTGATGGGCTCTATCTATTCAGGTTTAAATTTTTGAATATGTACCCCTTTACCCCAATCTGCTACCACATCTGGGAATAAGTATTTCTGTGCATAAAAGGTGAAAGGCACTTTTTAAAACCAGTATTCGCCCTCATCTGGGATCCCTGTAGCTTCTGCTAACAATTCTCTGGTCAAATTATACTTCAAAGTATCAAAGGTAACAACATCTTTATCCAAACACTGAGCAAATTTATAAGAGACTTCTATGTGATACCCCGCAATTCTTTCAAAAAAGCTTAACCATCCTTTCTCTAAAAACAATCTTGCACAGTCTGGAAAAGTCTGAACCCAGGTCATGTATGAAGGTTCATCTCTATTGGTTTTACCACTTCTTTTCATTTTAAAATATTGTCAAACTGCTTCTTTCAGTAAAACAAACTCTAATTCTATTCAGCTCTTGACAATTTGACAGACAGTGCTATATTGGGAAACCAAACCCCCAAACTAGACTTTTTCTCTTTAAACTGATGAATTTCTTAATTCTATTGACAGAGAATTTCGACATTTAGTATGAATTAGGTTTATATACTAACAATCTTCATTAAATTCCATAATTAATCCTCTATTTAGTATAAACCCAAATACATGAAATTTGATATCAATTCGCAGCCTACCTGTCAGAGTGGTGAATCCAAGTGCTAGAATTGTGTTTTCTTGTCTGTTAGGTATCTAATTTCAATCCTTAATATTCTTTGACTGCCACGATGTTGTAAAGGAAAGTTTCCTATGGCTAGGGTTTAAGAGGCCATCAATGTACTGTGGTTGAAAGGTGGATGTAAATGGTTCTGCAAGTATATATAAGCAAGTTTCAGAGATTAGAATGGTTCATACATTATCCAAATGAAGGTTGATCCAAGCATCCCTTCAATCCTCTTCTTACTTCTCTTGCTCCTCTTGCTCCAAGAGACCTGGAAAACAAATTATAACTTCCTCAAACCAATATGACCACATATAAAGAAATGATAATCAAATAAACATGAAATAATGATCTGACTAACATCATCATATGATCATAAACAAATATTCAATCAAACATTGAAAAATAATTTGGGAAGAATAAGGACATCACATCTTTATTAATGTTGAAAACAAGTACAAGTATACCTTCTCTTGAAGTTGGGCACTTCACGAAACCTTGATCTGGTTTTGCTACTTCTCTTCTCCAAGGAACTCAGCCTCCAAACTCTGCAACACAAGGAGAATGCTTCTAGGGAAAAGTTGTGGGAAAAGAGAGATCCAAATCCTCCAGCATAACAATGCAAAGATTCAAGTCACCTCTCATGGAACTCCCTACCTCTATTTATATTCTTAATGAAGAGTTAGGGTCGAAGACAAAGTAGTTACAACAGAAGGAGTGAGTTGCATAACTTCCCAAACTACCCGAATTTCAAAATACGTATTTTTTTGACATTTTTAGGAGGCGTACGTGAGTTGCAGAAATAATAGTCACGTACATGAGGAGGTGTATGTAGGTTGCAATGTAGAAAGTCATGTATTTAAGGCATACACGACTATTATATATAGAAACTCGCGTATGTACATGGGTTTCCTTGAGGAAACTCGTGTACACATAAAAAAACTCATTTTTAGGGTATTTTTGGGCATTTTCAGACTTTGGTACCTTCTAGAAAGGTTTAGCCAACATAGATACATTTCCAACGGTGTAGAGATGAGGTAAAATGGAGTTACAAAACTCAAGATATGGGTCCTCCAAGTCAGGTATTTTTTCAGTGACTTTCAATGACTTTCATGAAGTGTCATCATGGAAGTGGCGACATGCGACGAAATCATGGGAAAGTGGTCATAGGAAGAGATGTGCCATTTTGAGATATAACAAATGCCCCCTAATGTATGAGGTTAGAGGGGAAGATGATAGCCAAAATACATTATAAAGGAAACAACTGAGTATGGAGAGAGCAGAGAATCCAAGATCAAAAGGCTCGAACAAAGGTACCTGAAAGAGAGATAAATGTCAGACAAAACTGATCTCTCAGACATACAAGTCCATATACAAATCATCACCATAAAGATATAGGTGGATCCAAAACATGTATAACTGATGAAACTACCATGGTCGCTCAATATGCAAAAAGGTGCCATATCAAATCTAAAGGAGTCATGGCCACAAATGAACAAGGTGGATCCATGCTCAATAATTGATGATAGCCATAAGAATACAAGGTGGATCTATGTCTCAGATATAGAAATTTACCTTTAAAATTTCACTGGTAAAGTTGAGATATAGACATAGGTGATAGGGGGTGTATGTGAGATTCCTTGGTAAAACTTTGAGGGGGTTTGGTGATTGCTCTAAGTCAATTTTAAAGGGGGGATCATTAGGGTTAACCTTTATTCAAGAATGAGTCAACGGTGGTTGAGGTCTATCACATGGTTTCTTGTCACCCATGGTATTTTCCATGGTATTTGTGGCCAAGGGTATTTGATGACCCATGGTATTGCATGTAAGGAATCCTTTATAAGTCTTTAGAAGGCTCCATTATAAATTTCCCTGGACGTGAGTGGTGTCTATCTCACTTGGCCCATCTTGGTTGGTTTAGGTCAAGGTAGATAATTGATCTATTATGGTGGTTTTTCTTGGTTTTGGGTTTTCCACATATACTTTTTGTGTCTATGTTAAATGTGTTTCTATGTGGAATTTTTTCTCTCATTATTAGTTATATGTATGCTTTTTTAAATCCTAAGATTTAGATTTGGCTCTTCCTCTTGATACCAACTTTACTATGGTCGCCACTAGGAATGCATTCTGCACTACCAAATTGAATTGTGATTCTTCCACATTGGGATAAAATTGAATGGAAACACATTTTCATGAGGTAAATTGACTTTTCCTTTAAGTAACTTAGACCATACCCTACCATACCAATTTCTGAATTCGACCCATGCTCCATTAAATGCATGAGCTAATTTCTTAGCTACTTTATGTTAATATTTTAAGAGTTGTTATACCAAAATACAAGGATATATGAAAGAATAAAAATCACAACAGAACAAAAGAGAACACAAATATATATCTTGGGAAACCCTCATGGGGAGGAAAACCCAACAAAACTTCCTCTATATATACTTCAACCAAGTATAGTGTAAGACCCAATAACAAAACTAAACTACTTCCTCTCCTTGAGATGGACTGACTCTTCTCTCTCTAGTGCAATTGCTTGAGTGTTCTGCTTGTCCAATTAAGGGAGGCGCCTCTCCTATTTATAAATATCATATGAGATTCCTAATAAACCAACTAGGCCGACTTCTCCATTCTGCCAGGGCCAAATTTCCTTGGAAGACTCAAAAATACATTTTAAAAATACTTTTGTGGGTACTACTGACCCGACTTACAATCAAGGTTTTATCTCAATAGTTTTCATGACCAAATACATCAATGACATCCCTAATCAGAGGAACAACATCTATGGAAGGGTTAATAACAATAATAATACAAAATCGAATATCTTTCAAAGTTACATTTCTTTAACATTCCCTATTAACAAGGAAGGTATTCTACAATACAACAACACGTCCGTACAACTTATTGGTGAATCTATAAGTCATAGGAAGTTTTCACAATTACATCATCATCATCATCATCCATGGAAAATCATCATCATGGAAATATCTATCATCATCTCCAGCATCATATCGAACATCAACATATCTGGCATCATCTCGAGCATCATCTCTAGTATCATCTCGAGAATCATCATCTCTTCCATCATATCTAGCATCACCTGCACTATCAGTATATCAATACTAAGCTAAATCACCCACAACATAATTAAATGTTGGAACACCATCATCTGAAATTCAATGCAGGAACTCATCCACAAGTGAATGCAGGACCACTCTCCATAAGAGAGTACTATCATCTTAGACCATCGAAAACCTGTCAGTGCTAGGACCACTTTCAAGAGAGTGTTCTTGTCTACAGGACCATCCTTAGAGATGATATCATTGTCTACAACTGAATCTAGATCTCATCCAAAACTAAATGTAGGACTACTCAACGTATGAGAGTACTATTGTTTGTAGTACCATCGTCAACATGTCAGTGCTAGGACCACTCTCAAAAAGAGAGTGTTATTTTCCATGGGACCATCCTCAAATAGGATACCATTTTCTCCAACTGAATGCATATCTCATCCATAAATGAGTGTAGGATCACTCAACACATGAGAGTACAATCGTCATAGTCCATCCTCAACCTGTCAGTGCAAGGATCACTCTCAAGAGAGTGTTCTTATCTATGGCACCATCCTACAAGTGAATGTAGGATCACTCTCCAGAAGAGTGTACTGTCATTGTAAACCATCCTCAGCCTGTCAGTGCTAGGACCACTCTCAAGAGAGTGTTCTTGTCTACGACACCATCCTACAAGTGAATGTAGGATCACTCTCTAGAAGATATTACTATCGTGTGCAAGACCATTCTCAGTTAGTAAGGGCTAGTACCACTCTCTAACAAGAGATATTTTTCTTGTCCACAAGACCATCCTTAAGAGAGGATACTATCGTACACAAGTGAATATTGAATCTCATCAACATCTGTAGGAACACAAGCCTTTGTACACTACCATCATGGTCATCTCATAATTAATAATAATTCTCATCATCACTCCCTCATTCCAGGGATGTCCTTTCAAACTACACCAAGCTTTACTCGAAAGTGTTCAAACTTTACACGAGAGTGAGGCTTAGTTAACACATCAACAACTTGTTCCTCTCTAGGAACATATTGGATATTCATAGCTCCTATCTGCACCATATTCTGGATGTAATGATACTTTATCTATATATTCTTTGACTTATCATGAAATACGGGGCTCTTTGTTAAATTGATGAAACTCTGGTTGTCACAATAGATATCAGTTGCATCCATCTCAGTATCGAACAATCCTTCCAATAGTTTGTGAATCCACACTACTTCGCTATAGGCTGAACATGATGCAACGCACTCATCCTCGGTTGTACTAAGGGAAACACTTGTTTTCTTTCTACTAATCCATGCGATCACACCTAATCCCAAACTAAAACAACATCCTAAAGTTCTATTTCTATTTTTAGCACTTCTAACCTAATATGAATCAATATAGTCACACAATCTGAAGTCATTATCGGTTGTATATTTGATTCCACAGTCCAATGTACCTTTCAAGTACCTCATCACATGTTTTACTGCAACTAGATGAACATGTTTGGGCTCTACTATATACTGACTCAAGGTGTTCACAACAAAACATATATCTGGTCTTGTATTTGTCAAATACATCAATTAGCCAATAATTTGTCTGTATAATGTGACATCTACTCTTTCTAAAGAATCGTCATTTAGTAGCTTCAGGTTTTTCACCATCAAAGTGTTAGTTTATTTGCAATCTAACATCTGAAATCTGTTCAAAGTCTCTACTTTGTATTTTCCTTGGTTTAGGAAAATATCATCAAGAAACTGCCATACTTCAAGACCTAGGAAATAGTGCACTGTGCCAAGGTCTTTCATCTCAAATTCTGTTGCAAGTTTCTTCTTACACTCACTGCTGAGGATTTCCTTCCTTGCCAAGAATAATCCATCTACATACAATAGTAATATCATGATTCCATCATCTTCAACCTTGTAATAAAGGTTGGAATCATCTTTACTCTTGGTAAATCCCAAATTCAATAGGAATCCATCAATTCTTCCATCCGATGCTCTGGGTGCTTGTTTTAACCCATATAAAGCTTTATTTAATATGCATAGATCTGTTTCCTTGTTGTGGGTTTCAAATCCTAGTGGTTTTTCAATATATACTTCTTCTATGACTCCATTTAGGAAAGTTGTTTTTACATCCATTTGATGTAGCTTCCATTTCATCTTGGATACCAAGGAAAGGATAGTTTTGGTAGAAGTATATCTTGCTATTGGTGCAAAAGTTTCTTCATAATCAATTCCTTCCTTTTGTGAAAATCCTCGTGCGAAAAAATATTTCTTTAAAAATTTTCAATACTACCGTATGTTGAATGCTTTGTCTTGAAATTCCATTTTGAAGAAATTATTGATTTGTCCTTTGGTCTTGGCACCACATCGCAAACATCATTCTTTATTATTAACTGGTATTCTTCGATCATGGTTTGCATCCATTCCTTCTTATTCGAATATTTTTAAAAACATGTGGGTTCTTCATCAACAAGATTTCTCATTAGTGATACATAGTTCAAGTTCTTACTTGCAGGAACTCATATTCTTTTACAAAATTACATTAAAAAAAGTGGGGTTTCAAACTAGGGGTGTTATAGCATTAGTTATGTGGCGTTGAGTTTCGACTCCTGATGTTGGAAACATTGGTGTTTTCGTGTCAGCGATATTTTTGAAATTCCCATTGTGTTTCCAACTTCTGAAACTTGATGTAGGAGACATTAGAGTCAACAAGTCAAGGTTATTTAATTGGAACCTGGTTGAATTTCTATCTCTTGACTTGCGATGGTGGAGAAGGGAGGGTTCCTAGACTGGAAATCATAGTTGAGAAGGCGGATAAATGTTTGTTTAAGTGTGTAATCACTTTTGACTACTAATGTACATAATATAGCAGTCGAAATCAGAAAGTTGTGGTTGTCTGTTTAGTTTTTTTATGCATTCTGAAACTTGACTCCTAATGTCAAAAAGGTTGGAAAAGTGAAAAAGTATGCAAGTTGGAATTCAACTGTTGGAAGTGATATTTGATAGTATAGATTGATTGTAAGGTTAATTAAGGAGTCAAATATCGAATATTAAGGTGCAAATTTGTTCAACACACATGTTTTAAATATTACGAGGTCAGAAGTGGCGGATTGTGTGAAATTTGAAAACTTGGTGTTGTGTAATGCGCCCTTCGATTATTGGTTTGGTCGAGAGGGATATGATAAAATGGTATCAGAGAAACAAGGTTTGCAAATATGGTTTTGAAATATTTCCCTTGTCATCTAAAATGGCGACCAAGGTGATCGGGGACATGAAAGAGTGGCATTAGAGTGAAGGTTGCAACACTCGAGCTACTTGGGCCAAAATGCACACCTGCAAGTAGAAAATAAGAGCTAATGTTTGCAATACAGGGGTTACTTGGGCCAAATCCATAATTATAGGAAGAGAATCAGAGATGCATAGAAAAGGGCATATGACCTTATTTTGACAAAGTTGTCAATAATGGTAGTTTCCAAAAATCCATAATTGGGACAAAAGAACCAAGAAATTTAAAAACATGTAAATTCATCCATGAGACTGATTCTAATAAGAAACGA
>LPNX010347186.1:13446-46534 GCA_001517045.1 Pseudotsuga menziesii
TGTTAATTCTAAGAAATGGTTCTATGAGAAAGGTACATAAGGCTTCTTTATCAATATCTTCTTCTAGAAAGTCCTCTAATTCTTGTGGTTCTTGAAGTACCCCAAAGCGTAATTCTTGTAGGTTTAACAGAAGAAGGAATTTTAACACTATTATGTAATATAATTGAATACAGTCCCCAATCGAAAGCAGAGTATTCTTACCACTTTATTCTGTATTTATATTTCATAATAATTTAATTAATTCTTAGGGTCCATATTTTCCCAAATGATATAAAAATATCACAAGAATTTTATTTTCAAACATATCATTTTATTTTCAAACATAGAAATTAACAGTTTACACATGAAATGAATTTCACTCTTACTTAAATAAAGAACTGGAATGCATAAAATTCCCAAGTAGATTTGTTTCACAATATTTCAGGTGGTAAGAGCCCTCTTGGTGGGTATCAAACGCGAGAATATATCTCTTTTAAAGGTTTCCAAGATAGAGTTTTGGTTCATAAGGGGAGGGGCAGGAAAGTCGAGTTGCAGGAGAAAGATTTTAATACTAAGCAAATACTAAAACTTGAGAAGGCTCGTAAAGGTAGAGGTTTATGTGTTATGGGAAAAGACGTTACTTATGATTCGGTTCTTACCCTCTTAGAAAACTCTCTTGTTGGTAAGATGGAGTTCGTTAAGTTTTCTCATCTGGAGATCTTGGAATGGGTCAGAGCTAAATGGAAGCCACTCATCAAAGCATTCCCTAGGGTTTTAATGCTCATGAATGGATGGTATTGTTTTATCTTTTTGTCAATGAAGGATAGGAATGACATCGAAGATCGGTTTTGGGTCATTGAATTGGGCTCTCTAGTGCTGGTTCGTTGGCACTTGGGTTTTAACCGTTGGAAAGAATGTCTGTTGAAGAGGAACCTTTGGGTTCTCTTACCGAGGCTCCTGTTAGTATTTCTAGATCTTATTAGTTTTATTAGGATTTTTGTCTGAAAGAATAACAAATACAGCTAGATGCATAAGATATAAGAGATACATAAGACACAAATATTTTCATCGGGGAAACCATAAAGGAGAAAACCCCGCAAACTTCCTCAGAATAGTAATATTATCAAAAGCAGTAATAAGAAGTATTCAAAAACTATCTATCTCTCATTCCTTTGTCTCTCTCTATCATGCGAACTTGAGAGTGCGAGGTGTGTATAAATGAGGGAGAGTGACTCCCTATTTATAAATTTTAAGTGACTAGCCAAACATAAGATTGGGGCCCAATTGTCTTTCCTAACAGAGCTGACTTCTCCTAGAAAGACTCCAAATACACATTACATGATGTTGCACTGGGGACTATTGCCTCGACTTACAACAGAGGTTGTACCTCAAGGTATAGACACAATTAATACATCTCGCAAGGGCCTAAACACATCCCCAATGGGGGTACAACAACATAGAATGATAATATACATCATAATATCTTCCAAAGTTACAAATACATCAACACTTCCTCTTAACTAGGAAGGTATTCTCTATCTTCATAGTCATCAACACATCTGGTCAAGTATTCATCATGGAGTCATCATCACGATGTCATAAATTCATCATTATAGCTGCATCCATCCTCATCTTATTATTTGATCATCGTACCACACTATCTATCATCAAAAGTTTTTACAGAGCCAACCCTTTTTCATGCTATATGTAGCCCTAGTCCTCTACCAGGTCTTCATCACATCTCGAGAAATCCATCACCTAGGAAATGTCCAGGACCTTCTTTACATTGCCACATAAATAAACTGTGTCTTCTACCTTCATCTCTTCATATCCATATCATCTCTTTTGTCCTCCATAAAAAAAACAAAAAAAACACACAAAGCATCCACGGTCGACCTGCGTTCTATCAAAGAACTGCTCAGGTCCACCTCTCGTGCTTCATGACCTTATCATATCAACATGGGAACACACATATTTGGATATAATTATAAGGACTGATTATGACCAAACAACCTATTGCGTCGTTACTTTTTACGTTCTAGGTCAACCTGAAGGAATTACATCTGAAAAACCTGCGTCCAGGATCTTTTCCATTTAGATAACCTTCGAGGTGAGTTAAATCCGAGTAACCTACGTACCACACCGGGTCTCATTTTTACACTCAGACAACCCACAGGACTTATTACATATGAATAACTTGTGTACCACTCCAGGTCTCATTTTTACATTTGTATAATCTATTTGAGGACTGATTATGTACAAGGATAACCTACGAGCTTCCCCAAGACTGATTACATCCGAGGACAACCTACAAGACTAATTAAGTCTGAACATCCTGTTGCACTAGGATGTTTCTTGCTCGAACAACCTATCTCATTTCCCATGTGAGATATTATGCTTTTGTAACAAATCAGGACTAACTACATCCAAGGATAACCTGCGATCTTCCCCATGACTGATTACATCCAAGGACAACCTACAAGGATCCAGCGATATTTTTGAAATTCCCACTGTGTTTCCAACTTCTGAAACTTGATGTAGGAGACATTAGATTCAACAAGTCAAGGTTATTTGATTGGAACCTGGTTGAAGTTCTATCTCCTGACTCGCGATGGTGGAGAAGGGAGGGTTCCTAGAATGAAACTCATAGTTGCGAAGGTGGATAAATGTTTGTTTAAGTGTGTAATGACTTCTGACTACTAATGTACATAATATAGCAGTCGAAATCAGAAATTTGTGGTTGTCTGTTTAGTTTTTTTATGCATTCTGAAACTTGACTCCTAATGTCAGAAAGGTTGGAAAAGTGAAAAAGTATGCAAGTTGGAATTCAACTGTTGGAAGTGATATTTGATAGTATAGATTGATTGTAAGGTAAATTAAGGAGTCGAATATCCAATATTCAGGTGCAAATTTGTTCAACACACATGTTTTAAATATTACTAGGTCAGAAGTGGTGGATTGTGTGAAATTTGAAAACTTGGTGTTGTGTAATGCTCCCTTCTATTATTGGTTTGGTCGAGAGGGATATGACAAAATGGTATCAGAGAAACAAGGTTTGCAAATATGGTTTTGAAATATTTCCCTTGTCATCTAAAATGGCCGCCAAGGTGATCGGGGACATGAAAGAGTGGCATTAGAGTGAAGGTTACAACACTCGAGCTACCTGGGCCAAAATGCACACCTGCAAGTAGAAAATAAGAGCTAATGTTTGCAACACAGGGGTTACTTAGGCCAAATCCATAATTATAGGAAGAGAATAAAAGATGCATAGAAAAGGGCATATGACCTTATTTTGACAAAATTTTCAATAATGGTAGTTTCCAAAAATCCATAATTGGGACAAAAGAACCAAGAAATTTAAAAACATGTAAATTCATCCATGAGACTGATTCTAATAAGAAACGATAGTTTGTGTATTATTTCATGTACTTTTATTATGTCTAATAAATTATTCTATGATGCACAATGCTTGTAGTTGACCATATTTAAACAATTGTGGAAGAGGAAAGAAAGAAAAAGGGGAAGAGTTCCAAAAGAAAATGGTAACCATGAATGATGCCCAAGAACACTATGAGCATGATCAGGATTTCCTTGGAGAAAATATGCAATAGGTAAATGCTAAGACAAAACCCATTAAGATAAGAGAGAATACCAATCTCCAAAATTTAGTTGAAACAAAATAGAAGTTTCAATGAGAGGTTTATCAAGGCTCAAGAAGAGCAGAACCATATTAACACTGCCATCCTTCAAATCCTCACTGATATTCAAGGCATACATAATATTGGATCTAATCCAAATAATGTTAGTTAAATAAATGAAGAGAGATGCTCTATAAAATGCATTATAAAAAGGATGTTAATTCTAAGAAATGGTTCTATAAGAAAGGTACATAAGGCATCTTTATCAATATCTTCTTCTAGAAAGTCCTCTAATTCTCATGGTTCTTGAAGTACCCCAAAGCGTAATTCTTGTAGGTTTAATAGAAGAAGGAATTTTAACATTATTATGCAATATAATTGAATACAGTCCCCAATCGAAAGCAGAGTATTCTTACCACTTTATTCTGTATTTATATTTCATAATAATTTAATTAATTCTTAGGGGCCATATTTTCCCAAATGATATAAAAATATCACAAGAATTTTATTTTCAAACATATCATTTTATTTTCAAACATAGAAATTAACAATTTCCACATGAAATGAATTTCACTCTTACTTAAATAAAGAACTGGAATGCATAAAATTCCCAAGTAGATTTGTTTCACAATATTTCAGGTGGTAAGAGCCCTCTTGGTGGGTCTCAAACGCGAGAATACATCTCTTTTAAAGGTTTCCAAGATAGAGTTTTGGTTCATAAGGGGAGGGGCAGGAAAGTCGAGTTGCAGGCCAAATATTTTAATACTAAGCAAATACTGAAACTTGAGAAGGCTCGTAAAGGTAGAGGTTTATGTGTTATGGGAAAAGACGTTACTTATGATTCGGTTCTTACCCTCTTAGAAAACTCTCTTGTTGGTAAGATGGAGTTCGTTAAGTTTTCTCGTCTGGAGATCTTGGAATGGGTCAGAGCTAAATGGAAGCCACTCATCAAAGCATTCCCTAGGGTTTTAATGCTCGTGAATGGATGGTATTGTTTTATCTTTTTGTCAATGAAGGATAGGAATGCCATCGAAGATCGGTTTTGGGTCATTGAATTGGGCTCTCTAGTGCTGGTTCGTTGGCACTTGGGTTTTAACCCTTGGAAAGAACGTCTATTGAAGAGGAACCTTTGGGTTCTCTTACCGAGGCTCCTGTTAGTATTTCTAGATCTTATTAGCTTTATTAGGATTTTTGTCTGAAAGAATAACAAATACAGCTAGATGCATAAGATATAAGAGATACATAAGACACAAATATTTTCATTGGGGAAACCATAAAGGAGAAAAACCCGCAAACTTCCTCAGAATAGTAATATTATCAAAAGCAATAATAAGAAGTATTCAAAAAATATCTATCTCTCATTCCTTTGTCTCTCTCTATCATGTGAACTTGAGAGTGCGAGGTGTATATAAATGAGGGAGAGTGACTCCCTATTTATAAATTTTAAGTGACTAGCCAAATATAATATTGGGGCCCACTTGTCTTCCCTAACAGAGATGACTTCTCCTAGAAAGACTCCAAATACACATTACATGATGTTGCACTGGGGACTATTGCCTCGACTTACAACAGAGGTTGTACCTCAAGGTATAGACACAATTAAGACATCTCACAAGGGGCTAAACACATCCCCAATGGGTGTACAACAACATATAATGATAATATACATCATAATATCTTGCAAAGTTACAAATACATCAACACTCCCTCTTAACTAGGAAGGTATTCTCTCTCTTCATAGTCATCAACACATCTGTTCAAGTATTCATCGTGGAGTCATCATCACGATGTCATAAATTCATCATTATAGCTGCATCCATCCTCATCTTATTATTTGATCATCGTACCATACTATCTATCATCAAAAGTTTCTACGGAGCCAACCCCTTTTCATGTTATATGTAGGCCTAGTCCTCTACCAGGTCTTCATCACATCTCGAGAAATCCATCACCTAGGAAATGTCCAGGACCTTCTTTACATTGCCACAGAAATAAACTGTGTCTTCTACCTTCATCTCTTCATATCCATATCATCTCTTTTGTCCTCCATAAAAAAAACAAAAAAAAACACACAAAGCATCCACGGTCAACTTGCGTTCTATCAAAGAACTGCCTAGGTCCACCTCTCGTGCTTCGTGACCTTATCATATCAACATGGGAACACACATATTTGAATATAATTGTAAGGACTGATTATGACCAAACAACCTGTTGCGTCGTTACTTTTTATGTTCTAGGTCAACCTGAAGGAATTATATCTGAAAAACCTGCGTCTAGGATCTTTTCCATTCAGATAACCTTCGAGGTGTGTTAAATCCGAGTAACCTACGTACCACACCGGGTCTCATTTTTACACTCAGACAACCCATGGGACTTATTACACATGAATAACTTGTGTACCATTCCAGGTCTCATTTTTACATTTGTATAATCTATCTGAGGACTGATTATGTACAAGGATAACCTACGAGCCTCCCCAAGACTGATTACATCCGAGGACAACCTACAAGACTAATAAGTCTGAACATCCTGTTGCACTAGGATGTTTCCTGCTCGAACAACCTATCTCATTTCCCATGTGAGATATTATGCTTATGTAACAAATCAAGACTAACTACATCCAAGGATAACCTGCAATCTTCCCCATGACTGATTACATCCAAGGACAACCTACAAGGATCCAGCGATATTTTTGAAATTCCCACTGTGTTTACAACTTCTGAAACTTGATGTAGGAGACATTAGAGTCAACAAGTCAAGGTTATTTGATTGGAACCTGGTTGAAGTTCTATCTCTTGACTCGCGATGGTAGAGAAGGGAGGGTTCCTAGACTGGAAATCATAGTTGAGAAGGTGGATAAATGTTTGTTTAAGTGTGTAATGACTTCTGACTACTAATGTACATAATACAGCAGTCAAAATCAGAAAGTTGTGGTTGTCTGTTTAGTTTTTTTATGCATCCTGAAACTTGACTCCTAATGTCAGAAAGGTTGGAAAAGTGAAAAAGTATGCAAGTTGCAATTCAACTGTTGGAAGTGATATTTGATAGTATAGATTGATTGTAAGGTTAATTAAGGAGTCGAATATCCAATATTAAGGTGCAAATTTGTTCAACACACATGCTTTAAATATTACGAGGTCATAAGTGGCGGATTGTGTGAAATTTGAAAACTTGGTGTTGTGTAATGCTCCCTTCGATTATTGGTTTGGTCAAGAGGGATATGATAAAATGGTATCAAAGAAACAAGGTTTGCAAATATGGTTTTGAAATATTTCCCTTGTCATCTAAAATGGCCGCCAAGGTGATCGGGGACATGAAAGAGTGGCATTAGAGTGAAGGTTGCAACACTCAAGCTACTTGGGCCAAAATGCACACCTGCAAGTAGAAAATAAGAGCTAATGTTTGCAACACAGGGGTTACTTGGGCAAAATCCATAATTATAGGAAGAGAATGAGAGATGCATAGAAAAGGGCATATGACCTTATTTTGACAAAATTGTCAATAATGGTAGTTTCCAAAAATCCATAATTGGGACAAAAGAACCAAGAAATTTAAAAACATGTAAATTCATCCATGAGATTGATTCTAATAAGAAACGATAGTTTGTGTATTATTTCATGTATTTTTATTATGTCTAATAAATTATTCTATGATGCACAATGCTTGCAGTTGACCATATTTAAACAATTGTGGAAGAGGAAAGAAAGAAAAAGCAGAAGAGTTCCAAAAGAAAATGGTAACCATGAATGATGCCCAAGAACACTATGAGCATGATCAGGATTTCCTTGGAGAAAATATGCAATAGGTAAATGCTAAGACAAAATCCATGAAGATAAGAGAGAATACCAATCTCCAAAATTTAGTTGAAACAAAATAGAAGTTTCAATGAGAGGTTTATCAAGGCTCAAGAAGAGAAGAACCATATTAACACTGCCATCCTTCAAATCCCCACTGATATTCAAGGCATACATAATATTGGATCTAATCCAAATAATGTTAGTTAAATAAATGAAGAGAGATGCTCTAGAAAATGCATTATAAAAAGGATGTTAAGTCTAAGAAATGGTTCTATGAGAAAGGTACATAAGGCATCTTTATCAATATCCTCTTCTAGAAATTCCTCTAATTCTCATGGTTCTTGAAGTACCCCAAAGCGTAATTATTGTAGGTTTAATAGAAGAAGGAATTATAACATTATTATGCAATATAATTGAATACAGTCCCCAATCGAAAGCAGAGTATTCTTACCACTTTATTCTGTATTTATATTTCATAATAATTTAATTAATTCTTAGGGGCCATATTTTCCCAAATGATATAAAAATATCACAAGAATTTTATTTTCAAACATATCATTTTATTTTCAAACATAGAAATTAACAATTTCCACATGAAATGAATTTCACTCTTACTTAAATAAAGAACTGGAATGCATAAAATTCCCAAGTAGATTTGTTTCACAATATTTCAGGTGGTAAGAGCCCTCTTGGTGGGTCTCAAATGCGAGAATATATCTCTTTTAAAGGTTTCCAAGATAGAGTTTTGGTTCATAAGGGGAGGGGCAGGAAAGTCGAGTTGCAGGCCAAATATTTTAATACTAAGCAAATACTGAAACTTGAGAAGGCTCGTAAAGGTAGAGGTTTATGTGTTATGGGAAAAGATGTTACTTATGATTCGTTTCTTACCCTCTTAAAAAACTCTCTTGTTGGTAAGATGGAGTTCTTTAAGTTTTCTCATGTGGAGATCTTGGAATGGGTCAGAGCTAAATGGAAGCCACTCATCAAAGCATTCCCTAGGGTTTTAATGCTCGTGAATGGATGGTATTGTTTTATCTTTTTGTCAATGAAGGATAGGAATGTCATCGAAGATCGGTTTTGGGTCATTGAATTGGGCTCTCTAGTGCTGGTTCGTTGGCACTTGGGTTTTAACCCTTGGAAAGAACATCTGTTGAAGAGGAACCTTTGGGTTCTCTTACCGAGGCTCCTGTTAGTATTTCTAGATCTTATTATCTTTATTACTATTTTTGTCTAAAAGAATAACAAATACAGCTAGATGCATAAGATATAAGAGATACATAAGACAAAAATATTTTCACCGGGGAAACCATAAAGGAGAAAAATCCTGCAAACTTCCTCAGAATAGTAATGTTATCAAAAGCAGTAATAAGAAGTATTCAAAAACTATCTATCTCTCATTCCTTTGTCTCTCTCTATCATGCGAACTTGAGAGTGCGAGGTGTGTATAAATGAGGGAGAGTGACTCCCTATTTATAAAGTTTAAGTGACTATCCAAACATAAGATTGGGGCCTATTTGTCTTCCCTAACAGAGCTGACTTCTCCTAGAAAGACTCCAAATACACATTACATGATGTTGCACTGGGGACTATTTCCTCGACTTACAATAGAGGTTGTACCTCAAGGTATAGACACAATTAAGACATCTCGCAAGGGGCTAAACACATCCCCAATGGGGTTACAACAACATAGAATGATAATATACATCATAATATCTTCCAAAGTTACAAATACATCAACACTCCCTCTTTACTAGGAAGGTATTCTCTCTCTTCATAGTCATCAACACATCTGGTCAAGCATTCATCATGGAGTCATCATCACGATGTCATAAATTCATCATTATAGCTACATCCATCATCGTACCATACTAGCTGTCATCAAAAGTTTCTACAGAGCCAACCCTTTTTCATGCTATATGTAGGCCTAGTCCTCTACCAGGTCTTCATCACATCTCGAGAAAGCCATCACCTAGGAAATGTCCAGGACCTTCTTTACATTGCCATAGAAATAAACTGTGTCTTTTACCTTCATCTCTTCATATCCATATCATCTCTTTTGTCCTCCATAAAAAAAACAAAAAAGAACACACAAAGCATCCACGGTCGACCTGTGTTCTATCAAAGAACTGTCTACGTCCACCTCTCGTGCTTGGTGACCTTATCATATCAACATGGGAACACACATATTTGGATATAATTGTAAATACTGATTATGACCAAACAACCTGTTGCGTCGATACTTTTTACGTTCTAGGTCAACCTGAAGGAATTACATCTGAAAAACCTACGTCCAGGATCTTTTCCATTCAGATAACCTTCAAGGTGTGTTAAATCCGAGTAACCTACGTACCACACCGGGTCTCATTTTTACACTCAGACAACCCATGGGACTTATTACACATGAATAACTTGTGTACCATTCCAGGTCTCATTTTTACATTTGTATAATCTATCTGAGGACTGATTATGTACAAGGATAACCTACGAGCTTCCCCAAGACTGATTACATCCGAGGACAACCTACAAGACTAATTAGGTCTGAACATCCTATTGCACTAGGATGTTTCCTGCTCAAACAACCTATCTCATTTCCCATGTGAGATATTATGCTTTTGTAACAAATTAGGACTAACTACATCCAAGGATAACCTGCGATCTTCCCCATGACTGATTACATCCAAGGACAACCTACAAGGATGGTTACATTTGAGAAACCTAAGAGATTCGCTAGGTTTTACGCTCAAACAATCCATCTCTCTAGCTATTCAAGTACACATCACTCCCTCTTTCAGGGGATCTCGATCTGGATCACACCAAGTCTTTCTTTGAAGTACTTGAATTTCACTCTTGCAAGAGGCTTGGTCAACACATTGGCTATCTTCTCATCTATTGCCACGTACTGGAGCTTTAGTGCACCTCTCTACAACATATCCCTGATATAGTGTAACTTTCTCTTTATTTGCTTCGACTTGTCATGGAACACAAGATTTTCCAATAACTTCACGTAACTCCGATTATCACACAAGATACAAACCACATCCAACTGGAGATCAAACAAGTCAGATAGTAGATTTCGAAGCCATACTACCTCGCAACTAGTCGAGTAAGAGGAAACATACTCTACCTCAGATGTACTCAATGCCATGCATGATTTATTCTTGTTGAACCAAGAGATCATATCAGATCCCAAACTGAAGAAGCAACCTGAGGTGCTCTTCCTCTTAGTGGTGCTACCTTCCCAATATGAATCAACATAACCGTGTAGGTTAATATTTTGATTCACATAATATTTGATCCCATAATCCATTGTACCTTTTAGGTACCTTAGTATATGCTTTGCAGCTATCAGGTGAACATGTCTTGGATCTGTCAAGAACTGACTCAAGGTGTTCACCGCAAAGCATATGTCTGGTCTTGTATTCGTTAGATACATCAATGAGCCAATCATCCAACTATACATCGTGGAATCATCTATCTCATATGAAACATCACTCATAAGCTTCAAGTTAGATTCCATAGGTGTTTCTATTTCCTTCTTGTCCATCATTCCAAATCTCTTCAGAATCTCCAATGCGTATTTTCCTTGACCAAGGAAGATCCCATCTGCACTCTGCCACATCTCCATGCCTAAGAAGTAGTGCATCATACATAGGTATTTCATCTCAAACTCTGTAGCAAGTCTCCTCTTTGCATCATTAATGAGTTCGTCTTCGCCTGTTAGAAACAAGTCATCGACATATAGAAAAATTATTACTGGTCTTTCATCTTCTACCTTGAAGTAGAGGTTGGAATACTCTTTATTCTTGGTAAATTCCAATATCATCAAAAATTTATCCATCCTATCGTACCATGTTCTCGGTGCTTGTTTCAATCCATACAATGCCTTATTCAATTTCCACACATGGGTCTTCCTATCATGTGGCTCGAACCCCAGTGGTTATTCCATGTACACTTCCTCCTCGAATACACCATTCAATAAAGTTGTATTGACATCCATCTGGTGTATTTTCCATTTCATAACTGCTTCCCAAGCTAGTATGGTATTAATGGAAGTGTACCTTTCCACGAATTTAAATGTCTCTTTGTAGTCTATTCCTTCTTTGTATGAGAAATATCATGCTATGAATATTGCCTTATATTTCTCGATTCTTCCATCTGCATCATGCTTGATCTTGTAGATCCACTTTGAAGTCATGACATACTTGTTTTCTGGCCTCAAAATGATCTCTGAGACATAATTATTCATGATCAATGATATTTCTTGATCATCATATCCTTCCATTCTTTCTTTTCTGTAGCCTCTTCATAGGTGGAAGGTTCTATGTCAATGATGTCACACAATAGATCCACATAGATATTGTAGGTATTCTCCATTTTTTCTCTCTCTATGTATTCCCTCTGGAGCGCCATACCTTTTAGCTTATTATATGAGCTTATGTTCCCATGTCGGTTTCCTCTTGTGGGATTCCTTCTTAATGAATGTCTCTACCGGCTCTTGTGGTTCTGTCATGTCATGATCTTCATGGTTCGCTAGAATGGATTATTCAATTTCAATATCTCGACATCTCATCTCTTCATGTTCCTCGACTTCCTGAATGGGTGTCCTCCTGGATCTAAAGTATGCAGAGTCTTTATCAAAGGTTACATCTCTACTAATGTCGATCTTCTTGAATATTTGGAAGTATATTTGGTAGGCCTTTGATGTATCATTGTATCCTATGAATATACCCTTCCTCCCAGAAGGATAATGCTTGGACCTTTTCTCCTTTGGCATATGTATGCACACTGAGAAGCCAAATATTCTCAGATTTTCGACTTCTGGTTTCTCTCCTAAGAAATCCACTTCAGGAGTATTATTGTCAAGTACTTGATGAGGATTACCGTTATGTACATACACAGTTGTTCTTGTTGCCTCCACCCAAAGGTGCATAGGAATATCTTGATCATGCAACATAGATTTTGTTGCCTCCATGATGGTTCGGTTATTTCATTCCACAACCCCATTTTGTTGAGGATTGTATGGAGTGCTCAACTCCCTCTTAATCCTGGACTCCCTGTAGAGCTCCTTGAATTATTCGAAAGTGAACTCTCCGCAAATATCTGACCATAGAGTCTTTATCTTCCTATCTGTTTGGTTCTCGATCAAGGCTTTATGTTCCTTCAAATTACTGAAAACTTCACTTTTCCCTTTCAAGAAATATATCCAAGTATTACGCGATAAATCATAAATAAAGGAAACATAGTACATCTACCCTCTTAATGAACTAGACGACATGGGTCCACATACATTCGAGTGTACTATCTCTAGTATTCCTTTAGCCTTGCTCTCATTGCTGGGAAATGTCTCCTTCACATTATTTCCTTGTGCACATCCTTTGCAAATGCATTCATGATTTTCCTAGATCTATGGCAATCCTGAGACTGCTTTTCTTTCCATCAGTGGTGCCCTATAGTGCACATGTGCAAGCCTTATGTTCCATAGTTCACTTGGTTCAATCAACTCATGAAACAATTCTTGTTCAGGATGTTTGTTTAGCTTGTACAAGCCTCTATCTTCTTCTCCATTCACTATTGCATCCTCTATTGTCTTTCCTCTAGGAAACATCATAACTTGGTCATTGACAAAAGAAATCCTAATCCCTTTTGCATCTAGTCCAGAAATAGATAGAAAATTATTCTTCAATCCTAGATCATATAGCACATCCTTCATCTTTAAATATTTCCTGGAGGCAATCTTGTATGAAGATTCTCCACTCCCTTTTATGGGGTATTGATAGGACTATCCCCAATTTTCACCTTGTGAGGTGAGTCATGTCCAGACATATTTACAAATGATTCCTTGTATCCTGACATATGTTTAGAATCTCCACTAACCACAAGCCAACCATTGCTTATGTGTGAGATAGTGTTGAGATTAGCACATACTCTTCATTTGTATCATCCTTCTCTCGCATGAATCTTTGGTTTGTTGGTTCATCATCTTTGAAAACATGAGCATGGTGTCTCCTTTTCCTGATGGGGCAATCTCTTGCAAAGTGTCCCTTTTCATCACAAGTATAGCATCGAACATTTGAAGTATCTCTTTTGGTCTTCTTTTGTTTCTTGTCCTTCTTCTTGTTGTGATGAAATTTCTCCTTCTTCTCCTTCTTTTTGAAGGTCTTCTGGTGTGAACTGTGAGAGCTTGATCATCAGTTGTTCTCGTATTTTCTTCTCTTGTCACGAGTCTAGATTTTTCTTGTACAAATTCCTTGAATGAATAGGTCCCATGATCTAGGGAGACCAATCAAGGTAGTCATTACAATTTCTCCTTCTTCGACATTTTATTCAACTGCTTCAAGTTGTTCTTTGATTTGAGCAACCCTTGTGAAGTAAGAATGTATAGTCTTGGATTTTTGTATCTTCACATTCTTCAATTGGTTCCTCAAAGTCATCTTCTGGTTGATGTTATTTCCTTCGAACATCTTTGTCAAAGAATCATACACTTCCTTTGATGTCTTGAATGAAGGCACATAAGGGATGAGGGGATACTTAATAGAATATACAATGATTCTCTTAGCCTTAGACATGCTTCTCTTATGAAAATCCTTAGCCTAATCTCCCTTTGGTTCTGGAACTTTTCCATTGATGTATTGATCCAAATCATTCTCTTCAAGGATCAGGGAGATCTTTTACTTCCATGCTCAGAAGTTATCAGCCCCTCCAATATTTTCCTCAAGCTGAGTATGATGTGTCATCTTTTCAAATGAGAACCTCAAATGGAAATAGAAAATATTTATATCTTATCGATTTGAGGTGCCCGCTTGGTTCTGGAGCTAGCTGATCTAAGGTTTGTGAGAGAAACCCTAATTTTCCAAACTTGGAGTTTGGGAATTTTGTTTGGAAATAAATATGCGCCTCCTTGAGGTGAGTTGCTTAGCTAGGTCACTTTCTGAAAAATGAGGTGGGAAGCCTCCAAAACTTGATACCCTAGTTCCTCCCAGCACTAGTGACAAGGTTAAAAATGAAAATTATTCAATTTTGAAACTTATTCCACCGAAAGATGCGCCCTACTAAGGCGAGTTATCCTAGCCCTATTTTCTTGATGATCTATGGAGAGAACACCTTAAAATAGGAAGCCCTTGTTTTTTCAGCTGCATAGTGCCTTCTTTCAGAGGGGCCCTAATACCATGTTAGTTTTTCTAGATATTATTAGCTTAATTAGGATCTTAATCTGAAAGAATAAAAAGTACAGATAGATGCATAAGATATAAGAGATACACAAGACACAAATGATTTTCACCAGGGAAACCATAAAGGAGAAAACCCTACAAACTTCCTCATAATAGTAATATGATCAAAAGCAATAATAAAAAGTATTCAACGGCTATATATCTCTCCTCCCTTTATCTCTCTCGCTTTCATGCGAACTTGAGAGTGTGAGGTGTGTATAAATGAGGGAGAGCACCTCCCTATTTATACATTTTAAGTGACTAGCCAAACATAGGACTGGGGCCCACTTGTCTTCCCTAACAGGGCCAACTTCTTAGAGAGAGACTCCAAATACATATTACATGATGTTACACTGGGGACTATTTCCTTGAATTACAATGGAGGTTGTACCTCAAGGTCTATACACAATTAAGACATCCCACAAGGGGGTAAACATAACCCCAATGGGGGTACAACAACATACAATAATAATATACATCAGAATATCTTCTGAAGTTACAAATACATCAACATTTCCATCTTCCTTGTTGTAACCTGGTGGTTTCCAAAGCCATCGGTCATTTTGTACTTACTAAAGATGATTATCTCCTAGAGAAAGAAAGGTTCCTGCCGTGTATGCTGGTTGAAGTTGATGTTTTAGAGGGCCTTCCTGCTAAGCTTGAGGTTGTTTGGGAAGGTGGTTTTTTGGCTCATAAATTGGACTATTGGAAACTACATTTCAGGTGTCATACTTGCAGAGAGTTGGGCCACGTTAAAGCAAGGTTCCAAACCATAGGTTTGGTTCTGTTATTGATGAATATTTCTCATTGATAAATGATGTAGATGAAGACTTGGAATTTGTCCTGGTTTCCCCCCTGTTGTTGGATGAATCTTTCACCTCGTACTTTCTTGGTAATTTAGTCTTCACCTTCATGTTATGTCAAAAATTTTGACTTCAGACGTCATCTCTGATATTTGAGGGAGAGAGGGGTAAATTTTCTTAAAGAAGACTCTATGGAGTTTTTGGGCTTAAACCCTAGTCCTAGAAGGGGAGACAAGAAGGTGTGTGAAAACATGAATGTTGTGAAACTTTCGAGCAGGTCCTTGTTTCCTATCAAATCAGAGCTAAACCCTAGTAGGGTTCTTAATTTTCATGAAACAAATTTTTGTAGTGCTGAGGCTCTTGATGATGTTGGAGAGCCTGGTCATCTAGAGATAAACTTAATCCCTTCCTTGTAGAAGAAGGTATCTTTACCATTCATTCCGAGGATTTCCCATATCTTCAAGACACTATTTCTCATAAAACACTTGTGAACTACCCGATTGTTATCGATGATGATCCAAACACTCTTCCATTTTCGGTCATCGGCGCTAGGAACATGACGGTTAGGAAACATGTCAAGAAAAAACAAGGTAAATATAAAGAAGATATTGAAAAAAAATTCTTTAATCTGAAGGTTACCTCACTCTTCCATTGGGGTTTAGAAAAAGAAGTTAATGCTAGAATTGGGGCTCTTAGAGAAGAGCAGGCCCCTGAGTTGGTTACCAAATGAAGATACTTTCTTTCAACATTAGATGGTTCAGGATAACACCCAAAAAATTGCTTTCAAAGGGTTGCTAGAAAACATTGGCCCTTATGTCGTTCTTCTTTAGGAAAAGATGGTGGAAGCTTCGATACCTTATAATCTTTTCTTAAAATTGAATCCTAAATGGAAGTGTTGTGCTCTTGACTCTTCGTGCTTTCTGGAGATTTACTATTAGATTGGGACCCTTCGGTAACTTTGTTTAACTCTTTTTCAACGGGCCCTGGTTTAATCGTTGAGGGTAATATTATTGGTTTTGACTCTCCGATCCGAATTCTAGATATTTATGGTCCTCATAACTAGAAACAAGTCTTCTGGGAGAATTTAAGAGCTACGGGTTTGTTTAATCATAGTGGCCATATTCTGGGTGGAGACCTTAGTCTCATTCTTACTGATTCTGAGATCTAGGGTGTGGGAATATTGAATGATCAACTCCATGAATTTTTTAAATACTTTTTTAGAAGGTTGGTCTCATTGACATCGAACCTCCAGTGTTAATCTCTACCTAGACAAATGGTCGTTTGGGAAAGGCGGTAATTGCTAAAAGGTTGGATCATTTTTTCATGGCTAAAACCATTTGTGACTCTTTGGGGAATTTCATATCCTGGCATATTTATATAAGGTGTTCATATCATAGAGAGGTTGTCTTAGAACTACATAAGGTTTTATCTTTCCCAAAATGTATCCTATTTAAAAAAAGTGAAAATATTCCTGGAATCTTTCCTACTTTGGGCATAACTTTTCGCTTGTAACTAGGAATTGGGAAAACTTGAGACCATTGGAAATATATTTAAATTCTTTACAACTTTTATGTTTTCCATTTTTTCTAATTCCTTACTGTTTATCTGGGGAGGACATTTTAGTAAGAAAACATATTTTAAAATATGTTTTTTAAAAAGCATCTTTTAAAAGATGCTTTATTCTAAAATGCTTGCCCTAGAAAAAAAATAACGAAATAGAAAAAATGCAAAACACAGAAGTTGTATATAATTTAAAGATATTTCCAACGGTCCAAAGTCCTCCTAATTCTGAGTTATGAGTGAAACACTATGCCCCTCCCAATTCTGAGTTACAAGCGAAAAGTTATTCCCAAAATACAAAAGATCTCAGGAATATTTTCACTTTTTGTTAAATAGGATACATTATAGAAGAGGGTAGAATGTTATGTGGACAAATACAAGTCTTTGAAGGGTTACCATTTCAATTTCAATAGAGTCTGGTTGGAAGATGACTCTTTTTGTTCTCTAGCAAATGATAAGTGGTACTAGGAATACTATGACCTTTCACACCTGCCTCCTATGTTGTGTTTTTTTAAAGAAGCTTTCTAAGCTTAGTTTTGAGGTCAAATCCTGGGAAAAGAAACGAAATTTGTAGGCTCAAGCGGTGTTGGTGGTTATTGAAGTTGAGATTGACTCTTTGGGGGATATTGTGAATGCTGATTATTTTTCCTCCTTGCGTAAGAACATATTGGCTAGTTTCCATGCTAAAAGAGCCATAATTCTATTTTTTACCACCTAAGTTGTGCTTAGTGGTTTTTTTATCAAGTGAGCCTGGTGAACCGGAAAAGGATAACTTGTTCATATTTTAGAAGACCTTTAGTCTTGTTTCTAGGAAACTTTGTTGTACTATATCACATGTTCATACCCCCTTGGGGGAATTGTAATAAATGTTCTAGCATGATAGTGTCTATAAAAGACTTTCTCTCTCAGACTTTATTTGTCAATCCGATCAGCCCAGGGTGTTTTTTCCCTTGGTTATTATTGGTTGTTGAATAAATGACTGATAATTTCTGAGTTTTTCACTCCATACCTCCAAAGTTGGGGTGGTTGGCTTGGCATTTAGGCCTCTTGAGGTTATTAGAGTCTATGTGTCAATGTATAAAAATGCTAGGCATCATGGTCGAGTCATATGAACATGTCTAAGTCCCCTTAGGTTTTTTCAACTTTTTTAATTTTTTAATTTTTTCAGTGTTTTTTATTAAAATTTATTTTTTCCAAAACTTAGGCTATTTTTTAATAGTTTAATTGGGAAAATTGTTTTTGTAATTAAAGTGGGCTTAGAAGTCAGATTCAGTCATGTAGGTGCTCATTTTCAAGCTAAGAGCTCCCAGTAAACCTATGGACCCACTATTTCATAGTTTTGAGTGATTTTCCATCACTCAGGTCAGAAAGTCCCAAAAAATAAATTATTGATTATTTTAATTAATAAATTGATGAATAATGGAGCAAATCCAAAATCCTAGATCAGTGGATTCTCAGCCGATTTGATTGAAATCAGTCAGATCTAGACTAGATTGACTGGATCTGACAAATCCTTGACTGAAGGAGGTGATATGGACAGATCCAGAGTTGATCTTCAGCATCCTTTATGGGGAATTGCACCCTCTCTCTCTCCTCCACACGTGTGGGCTCTCCTGGAAGCTCTGTGGATTGATGTGTCAGTCTATGGGTTGATGTGTCAGCTCAATCAGCCTCCCAATTGACAAGTGGGCTTAGTTCGTCTTCAGATCAGCATTGATGGACTCTCCCTCAATTGCAATGGTTTGTCTCCTTGGGATTTGCGCCCCCTGGGCTGGATCTCCTGTTTTGTGTAAAAATAAAGCTCAGGCTGCCTCTTCCAAGCTAGTTAGAGTTGGATTGAGGAGATATTGCCATTGTAATACTGCCATATTTTTATTGTGAATAAAGAATCTTTGGAGACTATACCGTGTAGTACATCTGTTTGTGTGGATTCCCAGCGTCATGCTGCTAATGTGGTAACTGCAATTTCTATGCTAGTTTTGTTTTCTGGCTTCAAGGATTCGGTTGAATCAAGTAAGGGTGTAAGCTAGGAAATTTAGATTACTTTCACTTGTCTATCCATATTATGTATGCTCAAGAATTTTAGTTACATGCTTAAATAAGATTAATTTGCATGATCTTTCATTTTTGTTGCTTTATACATCTATATCCAGATCTCACGAGGTGTTGTGCAGGCTTGTGTTATCTAGTTGCAGGTTCTCGATTGGATGAAGGTGTGGATCAAGATTGACACCATTCCTTATCCAATAAGCTCAAGACACTGTCCCTCAGCACTCCACAAAAGGGCCTCCTTTCAGGTTGTTCCATTCAAGCAACGAGCCGACCTTCTCTCCTCTTCTTCTCTTTTCTTTAAAAAAAAACAATTTTCTTCTTGGTTACTGTGTTCTAAAGCTTTGTTATCATTTGGATCTGTTATATCAAATTAAAATATACATAGATCTTCTATTTCAAATCTCATAGTCTAGATCTCAATTCTGAAAAATATCATTAAGCATTCTAGATCTAGCATAAGGAAATCATCCGTTTTGCATGGCAATTTAAAGAAAATAAGTAGGTTGCATGCTCTAGATTTCCTTTTATGTTTTAAAAAGATTAAATTCAGAAATCATTGCATATTTCATTGGCTGCACAAACAGCAATCCAAGATCCCAAGGAAAGCTTGTTTTCCTTGGTTCCTTTTTCACTTGTTTAGCTAGTTTTAACTTAATCTTTTTTGAGTTAAGGTAGGCTGATCCAAATGTACTCTTAAATTTATTTTGGGAATATGTTATTCTAACATGATTTCTGGTTTTTATCAGGTTTAACAGAAAATAAAAGAAGCTGTTGTTCGAAAGTGGCCTCGAGAGTGTTCAAATCCCCCCAGGGGTCTCCCCTTTCACTAAAATTTAAAAATTTTGCAAAGTTGTAAGATCTTGGTTTCATCCCGTATAAGGACCAAGAGGTTTCTGATATTTCAGATTTCTGATATTGTAACCAATAATAATAAAAGAAAATATTTTTTGAGTAGGCTCTTTCGAGCCCACTCCCCATCCCCCTAGGGGGGATCTGCGTCCGTTTCACTTTTGTGCTTTTTTCCTGTTTTTTTTTGCTCTATTTTAGTACTGACATGCAGGATTGTATACTTTGATATAATTTTTCACTATTCCATACTTTAATTTCAAAATTAATCATACTACTTACCCCACGACTTCCTGATTGATCCGCAAGGGGAAAGAGATGCGTGGTAGGACTAATTAGAAAATTGGCATTGTGTATCTTTGATTCCTTTTTCATCAATTGTTTCATTAGCCATAATAAAATTAACCCCTCCTTGATTCCCCGATTGAGATCCACTTGGATCGGAAGAGGTTCCCGGAGGGTTTTCTTTTTAACAAGAACACCTTTCTTCAAATCTACTAAAATAAACGAAGACTCCAGTGTGTATGCTCTGTACTTGGCTGCGGTTCGTATGATCAGTCAAGTTGCATCAAAAGTACTTGAGTGACTAGATTAATTAGTCTTCATCTTCTAAATTGACAAACCATCAGGCGGAAATCCAACGCCTCGAACAAACTGTAAGCGGTGGCAAAATGCCCAAAGGAGTGGGAACAACTGGAAAGTGACCTCGAGGCACCGATCTCTGTCACACCCTAACGGGTGCGTTATGAACAATAGTCTCTGAGACTACATTCCAGCCCACATACACCTTGCGGGTAGCCATGAAAGTTCACTTTTGGACATACTCCAAGTACCCCTCGGGTATATCTAGAGTCCCCTTTTCGCCTAATTTAATTCATTCACATTCCACATTAATTTAAAATCTACCAAGAGACATTTGCAAAACATTATTTCAAGCGCATGCAAGCACATTATTTTCTCTGTTGACTCCATTTAAGGCACTGGTGATTTATTTCTTTCGATTATATATATTGAGTGTCATTTCTGTGCTTATATGCTTTAAATCTTGCATCTTGTTATCTTTTGTTTCCACTAGTTAATTTCAAAGCTCCTAAACAACTTAATCAATATAACACCATCACACTAAGTAGTTAGCCTTAGAAACTTAATAGGGTCTACCCCCCTTAGCTTCATTAGGAGTTGAGCCTAAACGGAGGAGTCAAGAACAAGGTGATAGCCTTGACTCGAGACTTGCCCCCAGGGACACACCGAGTGGCTTGAAGATTTCTGCCACGTAACCCAGGTGTGTGAAAGGTGGCAACCATTAGAGGAAATTTCAACTCAAAATGGGCCTTTTAACTTTTATTGAAATTCCATGTCATCATGTGTTAGCCAATGAAATTGATTTAAATTTGAAATAGCGTATAGGTCTTAAACACTTTTTTAATATAAATTTGGGGATAGGTATCATAAAAAAAACTACTTTTTTTGTTTGTATTTTTGACATATATCCCTGTCTTTTTATTCAAATTTCGATCGAGGGAGCTCGTTGGATGCGGAATTAAATTCCGCATCCAACGAGTACCCACTCGGCATACTTTTGATGAACCCCGCTACCCCAAAAACAAGAAATACCTGAAAAAAATGGAATGATGATGTCATCATTTCATTTTTTCAGGTATTTCTTTTTTTTGGGGTAGCGGGGTCCGTCAAAAGTATGAAGAGTGGGTACTCGTTGGATGTGGAATTTAATTCCGCATCCAACGAGCTCCCCCGATCGAAATTTGAGTAAAAACACAGGGAGATATGTCAAAAATACAAACAAAAAAGTAGTTTTTTTCTTTTCTTCCTCCAAAATTAATAAATATTATTTTATTATTTTAACTATTATTTTATTAGTTCATTTTAGGAGGCCCATTTTGAGTTGAAATTTCCTCTAATGACTATTACAAATTAAACAAACCTGTAGATTGAAGAGTCGTGCGGTTTGGTTGGAGGTGGGACACAATAACACTAAATTCTTCCATATGTTTTCAAACTAGAGAAGAATCTCAAATTCTATTTGGGAATTAAAGAATCAAGATGGAATTTTTCTTAGTGAGTAGTTGTCCATCAAAGAATAATTGGATAGGTACTTTCAAGGGATTTACAGCTAGGATCAGTGTTTGAATCTACCACAGATGTTAAAAATCTTGAAGAATTTTCCCAAATTATCCTCTTTTGAAGAAGGATTAAAGTTGGTGTAGAAGTTTCAAAAGAAGAGGTTAAACATTCGTTGTACTAGTTTGCAAAGGATAACAGCCTAGGGTCTGATGGGTGGCCGACATAGTTCCTTTAATACTTTTTTGAGTTATTGGGATATGAGATCACTTTGTTGGTTAATGAATCTCATTGTTTAGGGGGTATCCCTGCTTCCTTGTTAATGAATCTCGTTGTTTGGGGAGTATCCCTGCTTCCTTAAATGTCACTTTCCTTATTCTTATTCTGAATAAAGATAAGCCAGACACTCTTTCTAATTTCAGGCCTATTTCACTTTGTAATACATTGTATAAGATTATCACAAAAGTTATTGTAGACATAATGAGGGATGTCCTGGGTAAATGCATTTCTGAGGAATAATTCATCTTTCTTCCTAATAGGGATATCACTAAGGATGTTGGGATTGCCCAAGAGTGTCTTCATACCATTAAGAAGAGAAGGTTGAAGTATTTTGTTCTTAAATTTGATCTGGTTAAAGCCTTCGACAAGGTTGATTGGTCCATGCTTAGACTCATTCTCACTCAGATAGGTCTTCCTTATGAGGTTACGAGTTGGATATTTGGATGTATCTCTTCACCAGACATTGATACTCTAGTAAACGGGTCTCCTTTGTCATACTTCAACTGTTTGAGAGTTCTTCGACAAGGATGTCTATTATCGCCGCTTATTTTCCTTCTTATTATAGAAGGTTTGAGCAGATTTATTGGGGAAATCATAAATGATAAAAATATCACTGGCCTAAAGCTATATTCTATGCTCTACATCACCCACTTGTTATTTGTAGATTCCATTCTCATTTTTTGTTGTGGTTCAAATTCGAAGTGGGAGTAATATAAGGAGTTATTTGATTTATTAAGTGTGGATTCAGGTACATTGATTAATTTCTATAAGTCTCACTTATTATCTTCTGGGGATGACAAGATTTTTAGAATACAAATTCTAGATGTTTTTCCTTGTACTTGGCTTTAGTTAAGTGATGGTTTCAGATACCTTGGATTTTTCATAAAACAAAACTCTTACGTTGTCAAAGATTGGAATTGGTTGTTGAAAAAGTTCGATTTCGGAATCATATGTTGGAATTTCAAATGGATTTCTATTGGGGGTCGTTTGGTTCTGGAAAATGTTGTGCTTCAAAGCATTATTGTTTTCTATTTCTCCTTATTTATTGTTCCCTCATCGATTGTTTTCTAGTTAAAAATAAGAATTTCCAACTTTATTTGGACTGGTGGTTTAGACACTTTCAAATTTCACCTCTCTGCTTGGGAATCTTTAGCCTTGCCCAAGTTATTAGGAGGATGTGGGTTAAAATACTTGAGATTTTTAATTTATCCCTTTATTCCAATAGTTTGTGGAGATCCTTGATTACTACAGGTTTATGGAACAAGGTGATAAAATGAAAATACATTAAACATTGGTTGTTGGCTAGCTGGTTTAGGGAGACAGATTTAAAGTTTTCGAATTCTTCTTACATATGGAAGAGTTTTGTCAAAGCCTTGTCGGTAATTAAAGATCACTTGAGTTGGAATGTGGGTCGAGGGATTAAAATATTCACTGGTGTTGATACAATCGCTGGTTTTAGGGGAAGTGGATTTCTATCAAGGTCTCAGATTGTCGAACTCCATAGTTGAATTTTTTGGGTTCTTTCTCAGATTTGGAAGACTTTGGCTTATGGGGTTGGTTGTTGGATTAATGCTCAGGATTTATTTTTACCCACATAATTTTGGTAATGAATGGGACTCTTTCATTGTTTCTCTTTCTCATGCGGGCATTTTCATTGATGAAGGAGAAGATACTTTGGTTTGGGAAGAAAAATTTATTTCTCACTTGGTCACTGCAAAACGTGCTTACAAAGTTTTAGTGATTCAAAAAGGTCTTCCTCCTCCCAGGTGGTTTGTTAAGCAGTTGTGGAAAGGTTTCATACCCTTAAAGGTTAAGTGTTTTATTTGGTTACTTTTACATAACAAAATCCTGGATTGGGAGAATCTTCAATGAAGGGGGTTTGTAGGGACAATCTTTTGTCCTCTGTGTAGATCTGATTTGGAATTAGTTGAGCATATTTTCTTGCATTGCTCTTTTTTTAAGGAGGTTTGGAGAGAGGCTAGTAGTTATTTTTCTATTCACTTCAAATGGGATTTGGATAACATTGAAGATTGTTTTCTCCATTGGTTCAATAATATGAGGATGAATTTTTTTCCATTTTTTGTATTTTGGGAAATTTGGAAAATGAGGAACAAGTGCATCTTTCAAAATTATGCTCCCTCTATTTTCCTTACAGTTTAAAAAATTGTGGTTGATATACATGAATGGAACAGAGATAGTGCTCCCAAAGGATTTAAGGTTTATCGCAGACCAGTGTTGGTCCCTGATGTTATTTATGGGTTTTTTTATGGTGCTCATACGAATGGATTTTATGGTACTGGAATGGTTTTATGTATGAAATAAATTCATTTCATTAATTTAAGAATGGGTGTTGGTAGTGTCTCAAATACCTTTGATGCGCTTTTAGCTTTGTGAGGACTATTTTGGTTCGCAAAAAAAGAAGATTACTTCATCTCAGTGTTTTTGGTGTTTCAAAAATTGTTATCGAATGGGAAAATGGGTTAAATTCATTGCAATCTTTGATTTATGGTTGTTGGATGAGAAGGATTGTGAACCTTAAGAAGTGATTTCACTCTATTGCATTCAAGCACATTTACAGGGTATTCAATTTTGATGATGACGGTCTTTCCAAGCTTTCGATTGGGTTTTGTACCGGTGTTCTCTGTTTTGTTTAGTTTATGGAAAGAGTCTTGGTTGAAGAAGGGTGTTTCTTTTGCTTCTATTTTTCTCCAACTTATGTGTTGTTTTTTGCAGACTAAATATAGTTGCCAGTCTGCAGTTTTCTAGCTTCTCTTAGATTGATGAGTCTGGCAGATTGTAGTAGAATTTTTGAATGATGTCTGGAAGAGTTTCATGATTTTTATGATAGCTCAGATAGAGTTCTTATAAGAAAGTTGAGTGGAATTTTTTAATATGGTGAACTTTTGTGTGGGCTCTATGTAATTTTGATTCAATGGAATAACAAATTACATGCTTTTTTCTTCTGAAAAAAGTGAGGTTTGTGTCGCAGTTGGGTTCAACCCATTATGGCTAATAGGTAAATTGAAAAAAACATGTTGATTTGGTTTATTAAAACAATATGTTGTTTTTGTTTTTTAAAACCATGGGCTCGTTTTGGTTATTTGAAAAAAAATAATGTTTGTGTCGAAGTTTAGAGTAAAATTCAATGTCCAAATTTTGTGTTTTTGGTGGTAAGTTTTAAGCGATATTTTTCCTTGTATTAATGAGTGTTTGACTTAATAAAATGGAATAGTTTTTATAATGAGAAATATTTAAGTATAAATCTATATTCCTAAAGTTTTGACTATGAAAATCATATTGGACAATTCCATTAAATCATTTACTAGGTAGTAGTTACTGTGAAGTACCTACTGTGATTCCTTTACAGTGCAGTAAGTATAAAAGGGATACTAGTGAATAAAGTTTTTTTCCTTGTTTTAATAATAGGGAAAACAATTATCTTGAGGAAATATTAATTTCCTTTTCTTAAGGAAATGTTTGGAATAATTTTTAGATGCTTGTGTTGAAGTTCACTTGTGGAAGTTCATTTATTGAATTTCCTTGTCTCAAGGAAATGCTTGGCATAATTTTATATGTTTGTGTCAAAGTTCACTCTCTCACATTTCACTACGTCGCATTTCACTATGTCCTAGTTCACTCCATCGTAGTTCACTCTATCACAGTTCACTCCACCCCAGTTGACTGTATTCATCCCAGTTCAGTCTGTCATAGTTCACTCTATCTCACCTCATGAAAAAGTGTTGGAGTTTCCACAAATGAAATTTTATTAGTAAAGGTTTGGAAATGTTACTTCCAAGCCATAATTTAATATGCTTGGGAAAATAATATTTAGTTATAATGATATAATATTTGTATTAAAAAGGGTGCACTTTTTTACAAGAATTAAACTCAGTTTCCCTAATAAGGCAGTTCTTACTACACAGTAAGTTTTTAAAAAATAGTATGTCCGAGTATTGTTTATATTGATCTTAATTAAATGATAATCAAATAAATTGAGTCTTTTTAAAATAAATATTTATAAATTTCTTTGTTCTAAATTTTTGGAGTTTGTTACATATCCCATGATAAGAATTGCATAGTATATTTTGACGTGTGTGCATAAAATTATTGTGTATGGTTATGTTTGAATAAAGTGTCTCATAAATAAAATATGCTTATGCTAAATTAATTATGTTTATGTATAATGTACATTTGATAAGCATTGTTGTGCATTGTTATAATATTTCATGTGTTTTTATGAAGCTATATAAGATTTTGCAATATTCTTATAGTTCTTATGAGTTTTAATTTGCATTTGATAAAAGAAAACATGTGGCGATTATGATTATATGTTCTTTTAATTGTATTAATTCTAGTGTGACACTGGGTGTGTTATGGATACTTGACAGGAGACTACTTCTTTACATCCATACATTGGACGTCGGAAGTTGACACTACTAAACAAAAACCTTTCCCCAACTTCTTTAACACAGATATTGGCATCAAACGTTAAGGGACTTTCATACCCATATCACTACCACACACTTAATCAGAGGTTGGGAGTCGGAAAACCACTACTACTCTACTACACAATTCTAATCCTCGATTTTTTCCAGAGGTACCTTGGTGTTAAAACTTCGGTGTTGACACCGGTACAATAAATATTCCACGAACAACATGTTGATCCCTACGTTGGCACTTCGAAGTCGGCACATCAACACATCAAGAATTAAAATCCCATTTAACCACTTAGAAAATTTTCCTTCTGACCTTAGGCATTGCCCATATTATTTCGGTCATGAAAACTCAACACTATTCTTAACACTTAGCCTCTTTAAGGACATGACTAAGGCATAGATTCTAGATTCCAATGTCCTTAGGACTTGTGCAAGTGTAAATGAAACATTCACAATGGAAATACAATTTAACAAGTCAAATTCATGCATATACTAGCCTAATTATCATAGGCATAACAACAATTAAATCATACGTAGAAATCAACTTCTTTCCATACTATAAATAGTCGTTCTATTGAATAATTTAAGCATCCCTCCATATCATTCAATTCAACATGATTAAACAATCATCCATCACATAGAAATTGTAGATATTCAGAAACAACTAAACACTTATCTTTTCAACTGAAAACATCCACACTGCAAATGGCTATGTAAGGTCAACATTCCACCCAACTGTAGGTCTCTATCTAGCCTAGATTGTTTCAATTGAGATTCCTGTTGATGTAATTGTAACTTCGGAATGTATTCACTTGTATTTCTTATATATTGTAACCCGATGTTTATTCTGAGATGTACTTGAGTCATGTCATGACCCAATGTTCCTATTGGGAGGTTCTATAATGTAAACAAGTCATGTCAAGTCATTGTGGGTAACCCTCCTATTGATCAAGGGTTAAAGTCCGCGTAGTTCCGGGGCACTAGGGTTATTAGACTCCCCTAGGGAAGTTGGCCTTAGTTGAGTTTAGTAAAGTCAGGAATTAGTATAAATAGAGAGCTTTCCTCTCTATTTATCACACACTAACTCACACTCAGTTGTAGCGCATAGCTGAGGAAGAAGAAGACACTGGGGCAAGAAAGAAAGAGGTTACTGATGTCGAGAGATCATCTTACTATTTTGGGGTTTTACTTTTTGTGTTGATTCTATCTCTGAGGAAGTTGCGGTATTTTCTCCATTTATGGTTTCCCTAAGTAAAAACACTGTGTTCATTGTCTCTTGTGTTTTATTGTTGTGCTTGTTATTCTCTCAGTTAAAGATCCTAATATAATGCTAGCTTAATGTTAAAAATTTAACATGGAATCAGAGCTAACCTGAGAAGAAGACACTATGCAGCTACGGGAACTAGGGCTTCCTAATTTGTGGATCTCTCTCCATAGATTTTCAGAAAAAGAAGGTTGGAATAACTCTCCCCCCTAGGGCACATCTTTTTGTTGAAGCAGAATCCAATTCTGAGGTTTTTCAGTTTTGGACCCGACACTATTGCCGAAAATTAGGGCTTTCCACAGAAGTGGAATTTTTCAGTGAGCCCAGCCCTGGATTGATATCCTCCTCAAAATTGAAGTTAGGCATCAAAATCAAAGCATTTGGTTGGAAAGAACTCCGAAAACACAAAACCCTAATCTACTCTTGAACCAGCACTGCAGAATTCCAGCTCCAAATCTAGATCTGACATCTTGACCTGGTAATATCTAAATATTTTGTATTTCCATTTGAGGTTATCAGTTAATATGTCTCATCATACCAAGCTTAATGAAAAGCTTGAGGGAGCTGATAACTTCCGAGCTTGGAAGTATAGGATCTCCCTGGTCATGGAAGAAAATGAGTTGGACTCCTATATTAGTGAGGAGGTTCCAGTTCCAGGGGGAGATGAGGAAAAGGCCTTACATAAGAAGAATTTGGTTATGGCAAAGAGGATCATTGCTGATTAAATCAAGGATCACCTCATACCACAGGCGTCCTCCCTAAAGAAACCTAAAGCTATGTTTGATGTCCTAACCAAATTGTTTGAAGGGAAGAACATAAACCGGAAGATGACTCTGAGAAACCAACTGAAGAATGTAAAGATCCAGAATGCAGAGACCATCTAGTCTTACTTTACAAGAGTCTCTCATATCAAGGAACAACTAGAAGTAGTAGATGAAGAAGTTGAGAATGCAGAAATTGTGATGACAACCTTGAATGGTATCCCTAGATCATGTGACTCCTTTATTCAAGGAATCTGTGCCAGAAAGAAGTTAGTCAAGTTCAACAGACTATGGGAAGAGTGCTCTCAAGAAGAAGCTCGAATAGCAGCTCGAGAAGAAAATATGGGAAGTGAAGATCAAGATCTCATGGTACACTGCAAGAAAACCAAAAGAAGTTCTCATCACTCCAGAGGTAAGTCCTTTCATAAAGATAACATTAGAAAATATTTTTCTAGAATCAGATGTTATACATGTGACGAGAAAGGACACTATTCTAGAGAATGTCCTAGAAACAAAAATGTCTCTCAAAAGAAGAAGAGAAACAAGAGAATACATCATGCTTATGCTGCAGAGGATGATGAACCTTCAACAAAGAGAACCAGATATGAAAGTGAATATTCTTCAAGTGAGGAAGAATATGTCTTGATTTCAGCTCTCACGGGAAGCATTACTCATGGAAGCAATGATTGGCTTATAGACAGTGGGGCTTCCAAACATATGACAAGATTCAAGGAATCCTTTGTGAAACTATCAGAACATGAATCACCTCACAAGGTGAAGCTCGGAGATGACTACTAGTATCCAATAAAAGGTAGTGGGGAATCCTCCTATAAGCTAGACTCTAGAAAGTCTATGACAATGAAGGAAGTATTGTTTGTACCAGGACTAAAGAAGAACCTCCTCTCCATATCTACATTAGATGCAAAAGGAATGAGGGTTACATTTATAGATGGTCAAGTCATGATGTGGCCAAAGGGAAAGACTATTGATGATGTAGTAGTGATTGGGGAACAAGAAGGAGGATTGTACAAATTAAAGGGCCATCCAAAACAAGCCTTGGTCCATGACACAGTAGAGCCAAATGAACTTTGGCATAGAAGTCTTGCACATGTGCATTACATAGCACTACCACTTACAAGCAAAGTTGTTGAAGGTCTTCCAGAAATTCAAGAAAAACATGATGGGGTCTGCAAAGGATGTGCGAAAGGAAAGAACACAAAGAAGACATTTCCAAGTAGTGAAAGCAAAGAAAAAGGAATCTTGGAAATCATCCACTCCTATGTATGCGGACCAATGTCATCAAAATCTCTAAGTGGGTATGTATACCATGTTTCTTTTATTGATGATTTTTCTAGGAAGACATGGATTTACTTCATGAAGAACAAAGATGAAGTATTCAGCAAGTTCAAGGAATTCAAAGCCTTGATCGAGAATCACATAGAAAAGAAGATCAAGACCTTTCGATTAGATAATGGTAGAGAATTCACATCAAATGAATTCAAAGAGTTATGCAAAGACTCAAGGATTAAGAGGGAGTTGTCCACTCCATATAATTGTAGCTAGGGTTTTACCCCTAGCTTGTGTGAATGAGCACCTACTAAGGAGAAGGGACTCCTTAGTAGCAGTTCAATAAATGTAAATTAAAATGCTAAGACAAAAATACAAATTACTTTAAACATGTGCATGAAACAGAAAAACAAGATGTAAAGAATGGCTTTTGTATTAATGTTACCTCCAATGTGAAGGTTGGTGAAGCCCTTTGCAGTGATCCAAGAAGGTTGCTCCAAGCTCCAACTTGCTCCTTCTCTTTCTCCAATGGTGGAAATGGGCCAAAAGGGGCTCTCAAGGTGAAAGTAGCTCAAGGGTGAGCTAGGGTTTCAAGAGCTACTTTGGCAGAGTAAGGGTGCTTATGATTGTGGATATGAAATAAGGGGTCTCCATCACCTATTTATAGTTTTTCAGTGGTGGAGTGCTGGCCCATGGTTTTGGAAACCATATGGCTTAGGGTAGCTGTATAGGGTTTTTTCCTCCTTTTCCTCATTATTTTATATTTTTTCTTCCCTTTTTAGGGGATTTTTGCTATTTTAGAGGAATTTTGGATATTTTTGGAGGGAAAAAGGGGTTTTTAAGGGAAATATGGTAGGAAAATGGACAAATGAGCCATGTAGTGGGGTAGATGAGGTAGTGAACACTTTTTGGGTGTTAACAGATTGCCCCCTGATGTGCGAGGGCAGGAGCTCATCGTATGGCCGATGGACATCATAATTCATAAATGGTGTTCCTGGGGTGTGGAGAAGAGAAGAAACAAACTGAAGCCCGGAACAACGATCCCGATCCAACTGCAAGAACTAAAAGTACATAACCTCAATAATGGATGAGGAATCATCTGATCATATGGATGAGGCGGGCATTCCCATGCTCGTATCAGGATGTAACATAATAATAACAATGGGGTCCAAAATATGGGGACCTGACATATACATGGCCTCAAATACTGAATGAGGAAGAATCTCAATATATGGACGAGGCGGGCATACTCATGCTCGTGTCGAGATATAACATAATAATAGCAATGGGGTCCAAAATATGGGGACCTGACATATACATGGCCTCAAATAGTGAATGAGGAAGAATCTCAATATATGGACGAGGCGGGCATACCCATGCTCGTGTCGAGATACATAAAAATAATTGTGAGGCCCGAAAAGAGGGACCTGTAGGATATCTAAAAAACCATTGTGAGGCCCGAAAAGAGGGACCTGTGGGATATCTAAAAAACCATTGTGTATATCATAAGATTCTAGAAGGGACACAAATCAGGGACATACTTCCGAGCTGAAAAACTGATGCACTGGAATGACAGCAGTGCTACTGAATGTGGTACCAAAGGAACTGATGAGCTGCTGGATCAGAGTGACAAGGGTCATACTCGCAGTGGTACACTGAACTAGAACTGAACTAGGTACTCAAGGAAGCATGGAACTGTATGGCTTCCGAATAAAATCTCCAACGTAGCCCAGACATCCATGGGAACATATAACTGGGCGTTCCGAAGTGACTCACCAATGTGCTAGAGTTAGGGGAAATCCGGGGTCTTCGACAAATAATGAAAGGGATATAAATCCTGCGCGATTCTCAATGATGCGATCAAGGTGCTGAAGTCAAGCATGTGAGAAACAACCATTCGGAGAGGCAATGATGACTCCTCCCAATGCCCCGCACACGCATCGATGAGCTGGTCAATAAATGGTGTGGGGAAATTGTCTTTGGGACAGGCACAGTTTAAATCTCGGAAGTCAGTGCATACTCTAATGGTGCCTTGTTTTTTGTTAACAGGAACAGGGTTTGAAACCCAGGTGGTATAGGCAATAGGATAAATGAATCCTGCCTTGCGAAGTTTCTCAATCTCTGCTTTGACAGCTAGGAGTTTTGAGGGATGAATGGGACGTTGTTTTTGACAAACGGGGGGTACATCAGGCCATGTGTCAATGTGGTGCTCTATAATGGCAGGGTCAAGACTGGGCATTTCGGTATAGGACCAGGCAAAGACATCACGGAATTCTCTGAAGAGTTTTTTGTATTCCTCAATCTCTTGCTCACTGCAAGAGGCTCCGAAAGTGATGAGTTCGGGGGTGCTTCCTGGGGTAGCGATATCAATTTGGATGACAGGTGAGATGTTGGCCATGTTACCCTCCTCGAAGGCGTCAGGAGCAGGAATAGGGTCCTTGAACCAGTCGACCTTGGGGGGAAGGAAGACTTTGGATTCAACTGCAAATTGGGTAGCAGTGTTAGAGGAGGATTCATCTGGTAGGAAGTAGGAACGATGGTGCATGTCATCCTAGGGATAATCCGGGGTAGTGAGAGCCTCGAGGATTTCCTCATCAGTACGGAAAGTTTGTGTCGTCAAATCGGTTGATGAGGGAGTAGTGGCGGAAGAGCTCATATAAATGGTATTATCCTACCCGGAAGGGGAAGAGACCGGGGGGTGGATCTCCTCAATGGTGGGTGGTTCCGTCTCAAGATCCAGATTGTTCATCTCATAGAGAGCTTCTCTGTAATCGAGGAGATCGGGACAGTGATGTGAGTAATGCCCGTAAACACCGCATATGGCACAGGGGTGGTTAGTGCGCAGGGATTTGTCGCGAGGCTTAGGGGTTGGATCTAGGTTGACAACCGGCATAGTGGGGTCGTCATCAAGCATTTGCATGTGTTCCTGTACTGCCGGTAACTGAGGACATTGGCGAGTCGCATGGCCCAACTCGTCGCACAATGAGCATTTGGGAGGAGCACGAAACACAGGGGGTTTTTTTACTGTCTTGGGAGGTGGGACAGCAGTGTAAGGTTGGGGGCCTCTACCCCCAATTGGTTTGGTAAGAGGAGGGGGGG
>LPNX010347186.1:51865-64365 GCA_001517045.1 Pseudotsuga menziesii
TTAGGGGAATTTTGGATATTTTTGGAGGAAAAAAGGGGTTTTTAAGGGAAATATGGTAGGAAAATGGATGAATGAGCCATGTAGTGGGGTAGATGAGGTAGTGAACACTTTTTGGGTGTTAACAATAATCCACAAAAAAATGGGATTGCAGAAAGGAAGAATAGAACTAACATGGAAGCTGCAAGAACAATGCTTCATGATCAAGACCTACCTATGCATCTATGGGCAGAAGCTTCTAGAAAAGTGGTGTATGTATAGAACCGTACTCCACATAGAGTACTCGAGAACAAGACCCCTCAAGAACTCTTCTCCAGCAAGAAACTAGAAGTTAGCCATCTCATAATATTCGGCTGTCCAGTGTACATACACATTCCAAAAGAGAAGAGGACAAAATTAGATCCTTTAGGAAAGAAGGGTATATTTGTGGGATACTCTGAAAGCTCGAAGGCTTACAGAATATATTTCATAGGATTCAAGAAGATTGAAATCAGTAGGGATGTAACATTTGATGAAGAAACAGCTTACAACAAATCCAGAAAGAGACCTGCTGAAGAACCTAAAGAAACAAAAGCACCTAGGATTCATGATACAACCATGAATGAAGAAACTCAAGAAGAAAATCGAGAATTTGAAGAACCTCAAGAACCTGTAGATCCACCTCAGGAGAAGAATCCTCACAAGAGGAAACTTGCTGGGGTACGGGAATCTATCCAAGGTGCAGAAAGATATGGGGCTCCAAAAGAGAATCACAGAGAAAGAAAGAGGACCAGATCCTACTCCGAGTATGTAGCATTGTTATGTAATTTCATCGATAAAGAACCTTCCAACTATGAAGAAGGCGCAGATTGGAAAGAATGGAAGGATGCTATAATCAAAGAGTATCAATCGATCATGAATAATGATGTTTGGGATGTTGTCCCAAGACCAGAAAGGAAGTTAGTTGTAACTTCCAAATGGATCTACAAGATCAAGCATGCTACATATGGTAGCATTGAAAAATATAAAGCAAGATTTGTTGCTCATGGTTTCTCCCAGAAAGAAGGAATAGCTTATGAAGAAACTTTTGCACCTGTAGCCAGATACACTTCCATCAGATTAGTACTTGCTCTGGCTGCAGTAATGAAATGGAAGATACACCAGATGGATGTCAAGACTGCTTTTTTGAATGGTGTAGTAGAAGAGGAAGTTTATGTAGAGCAGCCACTTGGTTTTGAAACACATGATAGGGAGTCTCATGTGTGTAGATTGAAGAAAGCCCTGTACAGTTTGAAACAGGCACCCAGGACATGGTACGGAAGAATTGACCGCTTTCTATCTAGTTTGGGCTTTACCAAGAGTAAAGCAGATTCCAACCTTTACTACAAGGTTGAAGATGGCAACCCAGTGATGCTCCTATTGTATGTAGATGATCTATTTGTAACAAGTATGGATGGGTTGATTGCTGATACGAAGAGAAATATTGCTACCAATTTCAAAATGAAAGACTTGGGTATGATGCATTATTTTCTAGGCATGGAGGTGTGGCAGAGTGCAGATGGGATTTCCCTAGGACAAGGGAAATATACGGTAGAGATCCTGAAGAGATTCAGGATGATGGATTGCAAGGCTATGGCCACACCTATGGCATCGAACCTGAAGCTACTAAGTGATTCTTCATTAGACTTAGTTGATGTCATGATGTATCGTCAAATGATTGGGTCCTTGATGTACCTGACGAACACGAGACCAGATATTTGCTTTGCTGTGAACACCCTAAGCCAGTTCTTGACAGATCCGAGACATGTTCACTTGATTGCTGCAAAGCATATTCTGAGGTACCTGAGGGGTACAGTTGATTATGGGCTCAAGTATGAGGCGAGTTAGAAGATTAACCTAGAAGGTTATGTTGATTCAGATTGGGCAGGCAGTGCCATCAATAGGAACAACACTTCAGGGTGTTGCTTCAGTATGGGATCAGGTGTGATCTCTTGGTTTAGCAGGAAGCAATCCTGTGTGGCACTTAATACAGCTGAAGCAGAGTATGTTGTAGCTTGTTCATCTAGTTGTGATGCAGTATGGCTGAGGAAGCTACTGTCTAATTTATTTGATCTCCAATTGGATGCTACTTGTATATATTGCAACAACTAGAGTTATGTTGTCGGAGAACCCAGTGTTCCATGACAAGTCGAAGCATATTGAGATCAAGTATCACTATATCAGGGATATGGTACAAAGGGGAGTAGTGAAGCTCTATTATGTTGTGTTGAATGAATAGATAGCTGATGTGTTGATGAAGCCATTGGCCAGAGTGAAGTTTGAGTACTTCAGGGAGAAGCTTGGTGTTCTCCAAATCGAGGTTCCTTCTAAGGGGAAGTGATGAGTCTGTGAGCCATTCTGTCATGGTGAGAGGATTGGTTCCTTCCATGGTCAGAT
This sequence comes from Pseudotsuga menziesii, assembly GCA_001517045.1. NCBI lineage: Eukaryota > Viridiplantae > Streptophyta > Pinopsida > Pinales > Pinaceae > Pseudotsuga > Pseudotsuga menziesii. The sequence continues at coordinate 54,278 of LPNX010347186.1, forward strand.
GTAAGATCTGAGCCATTCTATCATGGTGAGAGGATTGGTTCCTTCCATGTCAAATATGAGTGCTGAGCCATTCTGATATGACTGTAAAATTGGTTCCTACATGATCAGATATAAGGGCTATTTCCATTCTTGGAATGGAGCTGCCTGGTGAGGTACCAGGAATACTTGGTCTAGGATTGAGGGCCTTTCTGAGACGATTGTAAGATGTAGTCTTACATGATTAGATGTGAGCGCATGGCCATTCTGATGTAATTAAGGGATGTGTTCCCACTTGATCATATATAAGGGCTGTTGTCATTCTGTCATGGTGAGAGGATTGGTTCCTTCCATGTCAGATGTGAGTGCCCGCCATTCTAACTTGGTGTCAGATATAAGGGTTACTACCATTCTTTGAATGGAGGCACCTGGTTAGTTACCAGGAATCCTCAGTCTAGGACTGAGAGCCATTCTGATGTGACTGTGGGATGGGTTCCCACATGATCAGATGTAAGTGCAGAGCCTTTCCACAGATGATAGTAGGTGTGTCCTATCATGCTGGTGGATGTGAGTATTGTCCTTTCCACAGATGATAGTAGGTGTGTCCTATCATGCTGGTGGATGTGAGTGCTGCTCCTTTTAACAAATTATAGTAGGTGTGTCCTATCATGCTGGTGAATGTAAATGCTATGCCTTTTCATAGATGGTAGTAGGTGTGTCCTACCATGCTGGTGGATGTGAGTGCTGTGCCTTTCCACAGATGATAGTAGTTGTGTCCTATCATGTTGGTGGTTGTAACTCCTGAGCCTTTTCGTAGATGATAGTAGTTGTATCCTATCATGCTGGTGAATGTGAGTGTTGGGCCTTTCTGATGTGATTATAGGGTTGGTTCCTACATGATCAGATGTGAGTGCTGGGCATGCCTTTCTGACATGGTGTTGGATGTGTTCCTCTCATGGTCAGATGTAAGTGTTGGGTAGGCCATTATAACTTGGTGTTAGATATAAGTGCTAAAGAAGACCTACATGGAGGCTAGGCCTACAACCGGCATGAAAAAGGGTTGTCTCTGTAGAACTTCCTATGACGAGAAGAATCATGAGATAGCACACGTGATGATCCCGTGATGATGATCTAGCAGTGATGATCCAGATCGAGTGATGATCCAGATCCAGTGATGATGTCCAGTGATGATGTCCAATGATGATCCAGATCAAGTGATGATCCAGATCCTGTGATGATGTCCAGTGATGATCCAGATCCAGTGATGATGATCCAGATCCAGTGATGATGATCCAGATCCAGTGATGATCCAGCTCCAAAGATGAAGACGACTTGAAGATGAATATGACTTGAAGATGAAGGTGAATTGAAGATGAAGATGACTTGAATATGTAGATGACGAGATGATCCAGAGAAGAAGACCAGTGATGAAAATTGTGTCGAGAGAATACCTTACTAGTTAAGAGGGAGTGTTGATTTAATTGTAACTTCAGAATGCATTCACTTGTATTTCTTATATATTGTAACCCGATGTTTATTCTGGGATGTACTTGAGTCATGTCATGACCTGATGTTCCTATTGGAAGGTTCTATAATGTAAACAAGTCATGTCAAGTCATTGTGGGTAACCCTCCCATTGATTAAGGGTTAAAGTCCCCACAGTTTCGGGGCACTAGGGTTATTAGACTCACCTAGTGAAGTCGGCCCTAAAAGGGTTTAGTCAAGTTAGGAATTAGTATAAATAGAGAGCTAGCCTCTCTATTTATCACACACTCACTCACACTCAGTTGTAGCACATAGCTGAAGAAGAAGAGGACACTGGGGCAAGGAAGAAAGAGGTTACTGCTGTCGGGAGATCATCTTACTGTTTTGGGGTTTTACTTTTGGTTCTAATTCTATATCTGAGGAAGTTACAGGGTTTTCTCCATTTATGGTTTCCCCGAGGAAAAACACTATGTTCATTGTCTCTTGTGTTTGATTGTTTTGCTTGTTATTCTCTCAGTTAAAGATCCTAATATAATGCTAGCTTAATGTTAAAAATCTAACAAGACCATCCCTGATATGCACTATGTTATCCACTAAGGACGACTACATAAACTCACTCATAGTCATAAGAACACACATTCATGATAAGCCAGTGAGAATATGGGTTTATCAAGCCATAATAGATAAGAGAAATGGTCATTAATCTTGCAAGCTCAACCATAGAGCTGCAAGCATCTCAATCAGCTTCATCCAGCATTTTTACCCACATCACTTTCCACACTTAACCCAAGGAAGGTCCCCTTTTTTGCTACACATTCCCTTAAGTGTCCCTCTCCTCTATTGCTATTCAAGATAAGTATAGAATCTCAAATATGCTAAAATCAACAGGGAATTCATGCCTTATGTAACAAACCCAATCTCCTCTTGAAATATGGGGTTATTTTTCTTTAATTTTGTTCTTCAACTAGAAATATAGTCCCAATGATGATATATCATTATTAGCAAATGATAAATTACTACCTCCTATACATTTTATTATGTAATGCTTCTATTAGTGCTAACCATATGAAGAACATTCACTTTAATTACTACTATACAACCTTTTCCATTCAATACTACCTACTTGGGCTCATCTGTTACGAAGAGAAACTTCATGTGGCTTGGGGTGCACCAAAACAGACTGAGTGACACCATAAAACAATCCATTCCAATATGCAAGAGAAATAAATACATCTAACACTAAGGGATATGAAGCGTACCTTATTCTAGATGGTTGATGTAGATTCCCATTGAGCCTTTCCAACACGCTTGTATTCACAATTCGCTCTCAACAATAGCAAACAAGACAAGCATGTTATATATCAAGGTGTTAGACCTACTCTAGCATATATAAACAATCATGTATAAGCAAATAAATACATCCATGGATACAATATTCATATTTGTGCACATCTATTGGATAGGAAATGGATATTTCTATTAATAAAATAGAGATACAATAGTGACAACCTCTGTCGGCACTTCTTCGAACTTGACAAACTGGATCCTCCACCTGGGCCTCCACCACTTCAATCCTCCATCACAATGGAAAGCTTACAAAGAATAGGAAATCTTGTGAAGAGAAACATTGTATGCTCCAAAATTACAAACGGATGCAGACTCAAGCATAAACAAATGAGGAAACAATGAACTATAGTTTCCTTTCTTTCCAATTTATCCTCCTTCAATGTATCCAAGAGGCTCAATATATAGTACTCCAAATAGGAAATGGAGGGTCAAGTCTGAGCATTCTCAAGGCATATGGAAGACCAAGAGTCAAGTTATTTGGGAGTCTATGAGGAAAACTCCAAAAAAATTTGGCATTATGCACATCTCTCGATGTACATGGGTTTTGGCTCAAAAGTTGCATGTACACGTGGATATGCCATTAAAAGTCGCGTATACACATAAACATGTGTTTTTTGGGGACTTTCTTGAGACATAAAAGTATAATATGAGAAAAGGGGGTGCAAGGAGTCTGCATAGGGACATGGAAGGCCATAAATATGTGATGTACCAAGTGTGGTAAAATCATCTATAACATCATCCATTATCCTAAGGTAATTTCTACAAGTAAATGCAAGTAATTTTCTAGTAAGATTCCAAATCTTCACACCACATATTTTTCATTACAACATCATAAAGGATTCAAACACAAGGTTTGTAATGGGGTCTCCAATTATAGCTTAGAATCATGATGTAAATACCCATACCATTCTGATGCAGGAGCATCATCGTATGCCAACAATGTGATGAGTTGGTCACATGTTGTGGCATCTTTGTAACCATTTTGCTGAGACATAGTCTATTAGTGCAAGTAAGAATAATTGCGGATCACTACTCCCTATGTGGAGATCAAGCCTTCGGTTGTTTGTTTCAGACAAGGACATTTCCATCATGCTTTGTAATGTCTGTTTCAGTGGCAGGACCACTCGGAATAGGGGTAGCAGTTTAGCATAAATAGTCAGTTTAGAGGTGTAGAGGTGGTACTGCTCTTCAGCATTGAGAAATTTTGACATTAAAGAGAGGAAGGACAGACTGAGGTCTGGTTTCATTTGTAAATATTTTGAATAGAAGAAGAGAGATCCAAGCTGTGTGTTTATTTCATTGCTTAATAGAAAGATTAATTGTGTGTTTGTTGGGTTGTTAGCCTTTATGCATGTAATGTGTTGAATTGTATTCTTGAAGAGCTGACTTCGGCGATTTTCTAAAGATCGGTACTTTTTGTGAAATCTGTTGAATTCATGCATCAATTTATAGCTTGAATAGTCGAAGTAGAGTGTAGATGCATGCATAAAAGTGTTAGGCTAAGTAATATTGAAAATTCCAGGTTGGATTGATCGATTCCATGTTCAATCGGCCCAACCCGTAGGTTTTCTGGAATTAACAAGTTTTGCTGGAAACAGATGGTGTAGATCGAGTCCGCAGACAAACATTTGACGATTCGGGAGGGATATGCAACAGAAGTTGCGAGAATGATAGTGGTTCTGCAAAGGTTTGTATAAGCTACATCAAGGAGAAGATCGACGGTCATGAAGAATTCTGCAAAGATCTGATGGCTAAGCAAATTGTGGAAACAAATATTGTGGGGGAAAAGTTGCGGAGGAGAAATTGTGGGGGAGCAACTTTGGAAAGTTGACATCCCACATCCTACATCCTCCAACCCATTTGTGGAAACATTGTTGTAGAAGGAGAATTGCGGGAAGGTTTGGTGCAGAAGCTCTGTGGCAGAAACAGAGTTGCAGAAAGGAGGTTGTGAAGTAAAATTGCACGAAGGGAATTTTAGAGCAGAATTTGGCTGAGGGCTAAATTTGGCAGTCCTACTAAGTGTAGGAGCCACAATAGATCCTGGAGGTGTTGGTTGGGTTGGAAGTGGTTGATCCAACCCTACAACAATTTTGGTATCAGAGCAAGGATAAGCTTGTGTGGGAGAGAAGCGTAGTAGTAAAATCCTAGAAGGAGCAGAGAAGGTTGATCAGAAGGTTCTAGATTGAGAACTGTGTTTCCAAAAGACCAAGTACATAGAAGGGACTTGTTGAGGTAAGTTGTAACATTCTAAAAGAGAACTGTTATTGTAGATGGTTAGTGCAAGAGGATGGTTGCACACATATGCAGAGCACGAGGTCGTGATAGAGGTCAAACAGCAGTGAACGCAAAAATTATGGAAGAAATGAGGGAGCTACGAACACGTCTAGAGGCCATGGATACCGACAGACGAAGAGACCCAGAAGCAGGGGATGTAAGTGAACCTAAGGAGGAAGAACAAAGAGCAGAAGTTGCACATATGCAAGAAACACTTGGGTTAAGATATTTCTGATCGATTCTAGGAGCAACTTCAAGGTCGAAACTTGAGTTGTCAACCTACGATGGAAGTCTCATTTTCAAGCATCTCATTGACTGGATCAATGAGCTGGATAAGTACTTTGAGTATGATAAGGTTGAAGAAGATAAGAGAGACATATTGGTTGTAACGAGGTTGAAAGAGAATGCATCCTTATGGTGGGATAGTGTGCAAGCTGAAAGAAGGAGAAAGAATAAGTCATTGATAAAAAGATGGGATAGAATGATAGGAAAGATGAGGGCTAAGTTCTTTCCCAAATATTACCAGTTAATTCTGTATAGATAGGTACAGAACCTTAGGAAAATATTGTTAACAGTAAGAGAGTACACTGAAGAGTTCTACAAAGTAAACCTAAGGGAAAGATATGTGGAAGAGTCAGCAGAAAAGGATTCTAGATATGTCAATGGTCTAAGGATGGATATCCAAGAAGATATTAGTATGATATCCTGTAGAACAATGGAGGATTCATATCAATGTGCCTTGAGGGTAGAAGAAAAGATAGCGAGGAAGCAGAGCTTTAACAGAGGTCAAGGTTCAACTAGAGGAAGAGGACAAGCAGCTGGAAGAGTAATATTTGGAGCACAGAGAGGAGAGTCCAGTAACTCTAACCAGTAAGAGAAGCATGGTAGAGGAGGTGACCCTAGCAGAAGAGGAACTTACCAAGGAGATAGAGGTATATGAAGAGGCAGAGAAATTGTCGTTAGGTGCTACAAATGTAACCAGTTGGGGCATAAGTCATTTGAATGTCTAGGGAAGGAAGACATAGAGCAGAGAGGAGCCTATGTATCTCAGAATGAGCAGCAACAATAAGAAGAGTTGAAAGTGATGAAGGTTTTTCCAGAAATAGGAGAGACATTGATGATGAATAATTCTTGTTGAAACATGAGAAGGATAATGCAGAGCCTGCTTAAAGAAAATATTTATTCAGGACTATTTGTAAATTCCAAGGGAAGTGTTGTAAGATGGTGATTGATAGTGGGAGAACTAAAAATCTTATTTCCATGGAGATGGTGGAGAATTTGAGTTTAAAGAGGACCAAGCATCCTGTTCCATACAAAGTATCTTGGTTACATAAAGGGCATCAAATCCTGGTAAGTGAGAAGTGTGAAGTTGATTTCCAAATAGGTCCATATATGGACAATATTCTGTGTGATGTTATGCCCATGGATGTTTGTCATATACTGTTAGGAATATCATGGAAATTTGGTAAGAAAGTGACTCATGATGGTAGGAGTAACTGTCATATTTTTGAGAAAAATGGGATAAGACATGTACTTCACCCTTTGCAACAAGGTGGTACAGCAAGACAATCAACACCCAAAGTTTTGATGTTGTTAGGAAAGGAATATTTGCTGCAGATTGAGGAGAATGAGTTAAGCTATGCTGTGGTATGCAGACCGAGAGTGGTGATAATGAGGACTAACATGAAATATCTACCTGAGGATATTTGGGAGATGCTGAGTGAGTTTAGTGACATTGTAGTGGATGATTTACCCAATGAGTTACCACCAAGGAGGGATATAAGTCATCAAATTGATTTTATTCCAGGAGCCAATTTACCAAACAAGGCAGCATATAGGTTGACACCTCAAGAGAATGAAGAATTGAGGAACCAGGCCCAAGGATTGTTGGACAAAGGATTGGTCCAGAAGAGTCTGAGTCCATGTGCAGTACCAACAGTACTGACACCAAAGAAGGATGGTGAGTGGAGAATGTGTATTGAATCTAGAGAAATTAAAAAGATTACCATTAGATATAGGTTTCCATTACCAAGGATGGATGACATGATGGATTGCTTAAGTGGGGAAACATGCTTTTCAAAACTAGATTTGAAGAGTGGATATCATCATATCAGGAATAGGGAAGGAGATACATGGAAGACAACCTTTAAGACAAATGATGGGTTGTACTAGTGGTTGTTCATGCCATTTGGAATGTCCAATGCACCAAGAACTTTCATGAGATTTATGAATGAAGTATTGAGATATTTCATAGGTAAGTTTGTGATAGTTTACCTTGATGACATTTTGGTTTTCAGCCAAACAGAAGAAGAGCATCTGAAGCATCTGAGATATGTTTTAGAGAGACTGCAACATGAAAATTTGTTGATTAATGTGAAAAGGTGTACATTCATGAAGCCAGATATGGTATATTTAGGATTTGTTATTTCAAGATATGGGTTGAAGATGGATCCAAAAAAGGTGCAAGCAATCATTGATTAGCCTTCACCTAGGAACATATTTGAGGTAAGAAGCTTTCATGGATTGGAAAGTTTCTATAGGAAGTTTATAAATAATTTCAGTGGTATTTGTGCATCTATTATAGAGACAATTAAGAAGGATAGACAACCATTTCAATGGACAGTAGAGGCTGAAAGGAGTTTTCAGTTCTTGAAGAAGAATATCACTGAGCAACCAGTATTGAAGTTACTAGACTTCAAGCACCCTTTCCAAGTGAAGTGTGATGCTAGTGGAGTAGCAATCAGAGATGTACTCAGTTAGGAGGACAATCCTATAGCATATTTTAGTGCGAAGCTGAATAATGCAAAGAAGAAGTATTCATATTATGACAAGGAGTTTTATGCTATTGTTCAAGAAATGAAGCATTGGAGACATTATTTAATTCCTAGAGAATTTGTGTTGTATTCCAACAACCATTCATTGCAGTATATTATGTAGCAAACTAAGTTGAACGTGAAACATGTCAATTGGGTTGAGTTCTTATAGAGATTTACCTTTGTGTTGAAGCACATAAGTGGATAGTAAAATAGAGTAGTTGATGCCTTAAGTAGAAGACTGTTGATTATGTGAAGAGAATCAGATCCAAGTCTTGGGATTTGAGCATTTAAGGGATTTGTATGAGACTGACATTGACTTCCAGGAAGCTTATAGGGCTTGTAAGAATCCATTGGAGGTGGACAGAGAGCCATGGATGGAGTATGCACTACAAGATGGTTTACTCTTTAAAAGCAATAAACTTTGTGTACCAAGGTGTTCCATGAGAGAGAACTTGATACAAGAAAAACACAATGGAGGTATGGTAGGTCACTTCGGAAGTGATAAAAACTTTGGACAGTTGGGTCATTTCTATTTTTGGCCAGGGATAAGGTCTGAAGTGGAGAAGTTTGTAAGCAGATGCAGAGTATGCCAGCATGCTAAAGGGAGAAGCCAGAACACAAGATTGTATACTCCATTGCGTATTCCAACTAGGCCTTGGGATTCTTTGAGTATGGATTTCATTCTGGGTTTACCAAGAACTCTGAAGGGACATGATTCTATCTTCGTAGTTGTTGATAGATTCACTAAGATGGCACATGTCATTCCATGCTACAAGACTAGTGATGCTACACACATTGCTAACTTGTTTTTTAATGAAGTTGTGAAACTACATGGTTTACCTAGAAGCATTGTATCAGACAGAGATGTAAAGTTCACAGGTCATTTCTAGAGGACCTTGTGGAAGAAGCTAGGTACCAGACTAAACTTCAGTCCAGCATATCACCCATAGTCTGATGGACAGACAGAGGTAGTTAATAGGAGTCTGGGAAACATATTCAGAAGCCTGATTGGAGAGAATCCTAAGCAGTGGGACAGAGTGTTGGCTCAGGCTGATTTTTCCTATAATGATTAACTAAACAAGAGTACAGGGATGAGTACATTTCAAATTATGTATGCAATGCATCCAAGAGGAGTGTGTGGAGTTCATGACTTAGGTCAAATGGAGAAGAGGAGTGCTGATGGAGAAGAGTTTGCAACAAGGATCACTGAACTGCAGGAGCAAGTGAAAGCAAGGTTACAGTAGAGTAACACCATTTAGAAGGCCATATCAGATTCCTAAAGGAGAGAGAAGAACTATGAAGTAGGAGATTTGGTCTTAGCATATCTAAACACAACAGAATTTGAGCCCAAAATCAGATGGTTTCCATGTCTAAAATTCGACAATAACCTGTCGGGTATTCGACAAGCTCATTTTTTTTTGTTTGTCGGTGGCATAACATTGGATATTATATGCCAATCCACAACCGTCGGATTTCCTACGGAAAGGCCGTCGGATTTCCTACAGAAAGGCCATCAAATTTACTACATAAAGGTCATCAGATTTCCTATGACAAGGCCATCGAATATCCTACGGCAAGCCCATCGAATTTCCTACGGAAAGGCCATCAGATTTCCTACGGAAAGCTCGTCAAATTTCCTATGGAAAGGCCATCAAATTTCCTACGGAAAGGTCGTCGAATATCCTATGGAAATTCCATCGAATTTCCTACGACAATGTTGTCAGATGAGGGCCCTAGGATGTCCAAAATGTGATGACAATATACCATCAGAGGCACAGCAACTTTTTTGGATTGACATGAAATCCGACAACAGTTGCTAGGCATTGAACGTCGGATAACCGACGGGGTACTGTATTTTAATAATAATAAAAATTGTATTCATAGTTAAAACTTGTTCACCTATTCTGTCAATGACTATCATAATGCTATAGTGTGTGTTCCTAATTTGAATTAAGTTTTTAACATGACCTTACTATGATTGGGTCAGGGTTTTTTATCAAATACTTCACAAACATATTGTTGTAGAATGCTGCTAAAATAAGTATGAATGTAAAAGTCCATTGTTTTTAATAGTGTGAGTATATATTTTATGATCCACTTGATAACATCAATTATTACTACCAATTATTTCATATTACATTAGTTCTCAACTTGTAACTATCATATTTCAATGTGGTGACATTCAATAGT
>LPNX010347186.1:64537-94625 GCA_001517045.1 Pseudotsuga menziesii
TGCTATTTTATAATTAACACATTATATTGAAACTTTAAAAGAAAGTAGTATGAATAAATGAGCAAGAACAATTCAACAACGAGCATAAGCGTTGTTCCACAATCACTTATATTGGGTTCCTCGTCATTAGTATCACCCTCTTCCTCCTTATCTAGCCTTGCCTCTACCTCAATCCTCCAGGGACATCAGTCAACAATGAACACCATCCAATTTTGATGAAATTTCCTAATGCATTCCTTAAAATATGGTACATAATGATTAACATGGCTAATCAGTGATAAGGCCATGACAAAGGAGCTCAACAATCATCACCACCAACATCAGGGTACATAGAGGGCTTGGTGCTCTTGATTAAATGTGAATCCCATATTTTCAGAAATGATAGAATCCAATTGCAATGCAATCCTGCCATCCTAAAAAGTGTTAAGTCTGCTAAATTATGAATGGGATATGAAATTCTACTTTATCTATATGAAATCCGATGAAGTTGGAATTTACCCCAAACATCCTAGAACAATCAATGTTAATGTTAAAAATTTAAGTAGAAGGGTGGAAACGGAAAATAAAGGAAAATGTTGACTTTTACTTTGAGAATTTAAAATTAGCAGTAATTACCAGCACTTTGGTCAAAACCAATCAAAATTTCCCAATTTCGATGAGGAAATGAATCATATGGATCCTGGTATTCCCTAGAAATAGAAGCTCATCTTTCGATACACATTTTCAAATCGTAAAACGTGGTTCAAGGCCCTACTATGTGTGCTGCATTTCAGGCTATTTCTGTACATGGTAAACCCTAGCTCCATGTTTCCTACAACATTACAATTTTCTTCCTCAAATGCCCACTTTTAATACCATGTAGTGCAAGACCCAATGTCTCAGTTCAAATTTGCACAATGGATTCACTAAAATAAAACAACAAATGTATTCAATGAGTGAATTCAATAATAGCAAGATTAAAACTTAATACAAACATTTAATTAAGCAATTATGTCCAACTATAGAGTGAATGCAATTTGACATACAACAAATTTTAACACCACAAACTCTGCAATAGTATCTTATTAAATAAACAATGGGCAATACCCTTAGCCTAATTACATATACAGGATGATTATACTTCATATTTTATTGGGTGATTAGAATATTGTTTACCCATCTTTTCCACGCTTCCTTGATAATTGCTTATTTCAAAATGCACCCCATATCATTCATCCAATCCCATGGCTTTAACATTTCCTCAATAGTGCTTCCTTCTTGAAATGGTCAATCACCATCTTGTCATTGGAATCACAATGCAGTAATATGTCTATAGCAGGGATTTCTCCCTTACTACAGGGCAGGAATGGCTACCTTCCGTCTATAGGACGGAAGGGTAGGGTTCTTAGTGGTTGTCAAAGAAAAACAGAATAGAAATGAAATAGAACAGAAATGAAGAAACCCCTCTGCACACAAGGTTATGGGTTAAGCTCCAAGACCCTGCATACAACTATTAGAAACATCCAAAGACCTGTAAACAAACAATGGAGACCTGCAAGAGTATGCTAGGCCATAAACCTGCAAGCAAAGATATGTTAGAAAAACTCAAATAAACAAAATAAAACAGAAATTATACCTTCTTTGGGTGGAAATGGGCCACCATGCCCTAGCTTGGAGAAGCACCTCTCTTGAGAATGGGGGAGCTATGGCTCAATAGGAGGATGGATGAGAGGGAGGGTGAATGGATTGAGAGGCAAATGGTCTCAAGGCACTCACTCAGGCAGCATAATAGTATGCAAGGAAGGAATGTTTTGAGAGTTACCCCCACCCCTCTATTTATAGCTTTTTTAGGGTTCTAAGCCCTTGGTCAAGGCTTTAGCCCTTTTTTGGGGATTTTAGCCCCTTTCACTCAACCTTTAGCTCTTTTGGGGGTTTTAGGCTCCTTTGAGGGGTTTTAGCCCCTTTTTGGAGGATTTAGCCCCTATCAGAGCTTTTTTGGCTCTTTTTAGGGGATTTTAATCCCTTTTGCATATTTTTGAGCCTTTTTGAGGGTGTGGGGGTCAAATGAGGGTCATGTATGGGTGTCCTTGGGTGGTGTAGGCCATGTAGAGCTAAGTGAGGGATTTTTTGGGGTAACAGATTGCCCCCTGACATTTGAGGGCAGGAGCTCATCGTATGGTCGACGGACATCATAGGATTTTCTGCGAAGAGGTGGTGCTTCTTGGGCTAGGGCATGGTGGCTTTTGGTTTTTGTATTAATATGGTTCCCATCAATGGGTGAGATATGAATAATGTGTGACATGTATATGGATGAGGAGGGAATCCCCATGCTTGTAACAATGTCAAAAGAATAATGTGATCTATGCTCTATAATACGAGAGCCGATCATGTACAACTGATGATACATAATGGTTTCCTCAAAGAGAGGTTGAATACAATACTAATCTGAAGAACTGCTACATTGGACCCATGGCATTCTCATGGAATGTTATATCTTCATGACTGATGGCTTGCTGGATCTGGAATGGTACATAGCTATATGGACTCAGTGATGGAGAGTCAGAGTCTCTATGGTATAAATATGATGCATCAATCATAAATCTATATAGAAGCACTGCTGGGGCTTCTGAACACTGTCTCTAACGTAACCCGGAAATCATAAGGGACATAAACCTGTTTAGGTCCCTTGAATAGACTCATCAATGTGATAGAGTTAGGTGACTGTTGGGCTATAGGGCAGACCCGGGTTTTATACCATTCACTTCGCACCAACAAAAGACCCACAGTGTTGGCCCTTTCGGCAACAACCTGCGAATAGGTTGCAGTCTCACCCGAAACAACTATGGGGTGCCGCAGAACCAGGTTTTTGCAAGTAGAAGAGGGATATTACTGTACCTTTAGCTTCTAACAAATTATAAACATAAATCACAGAGCTTAACATTCACTTATTTAGCTTCACGGTTAGATAAACAAGCAGTGCCTTGCTTAACCCTTTACTGGGAATTCACAGTGAAGTTAGCGTTTTAGTAGTGATCTTACTTATCAGATATATATTTATTAATGCATGAAAGAACATAACAGAAACAACACATAGAACCACGACACAAGATATAATGTGGTTCACCCCCAGTGTAGGGGTTACGTCCACTGAACTGTGTTTTATTCAACTTTATACAAAAACTACAGTTCTAATCTACGCACTTAGCTACAGATCCCTTCAAGTCCTTAAAGCCGCGCACATAGCCACAGGCCTCTGTGCACACAGCTGCAGAGGTCATCCATGCACACAGCTGGGACTTAACCTTTCTTACAAAAACAAGCCTTAGCTTCGCATCAATTCTTCTTACATCAAAAGCCTAACCTGACTTCTTTACAAGAGTGCTTATTTATACAGTGCACATATTACAAAACCATGGGCTTAAACCATGGGCACCCCAAACCCTAAACCCTGGACTTAAACCATGGGTTTATTACAAAAAGAGGACTTTGACTCAACCCCGACACCCCTAAGAATATTTTGAGTCATAACTCCGCTTACAAATTCCACAAAAACCGCGGAGTTACCAAAATTAGGGACCGTTAAGGTGCACGCCCCAACAGTGACATCCGGGGTCTTCAACCAAATACTCCACGGACCAATACCCTGTATGAATCTCAATGGTGCGATGATGTAGTTGGATTCGGGCACGTGAGAAACAACCATCCCGAGAAGCATTAAGGACTCTTCTCAAGTGGTCCCAGGAACTCATCAATGAGGTTAATGAAACCAAGATACAGGGACCTCTAGGTCTATCCTCTGGAATATGTGTGTTGTTGTCGATAGACCTGCCCCTGGTCAAGGAAATGATGTTTCCTTGACCAGAAGCATGAGGGAGATAACTGAAAGGTGTGAGACAATATGAGGACTGACCCACTAAATGGGGCAAGGGGGGAGGATTTGAACAGGGGCAGAGGGAGTGTGGTGGACTAAAAATTCATTTTTTCATATTATAATGCAAGGGCATACCAGGAAACAAATGAAACTAACTCATGGGAAAAAGATCATAGCTGTAATACTGGGAATGTCACTGCAGATGGGAAATACTTGGGGGAGGTATATACTTTTGGTATCGATGGGATCCAAGGAAGACACATTGTAGAGTACTCTGAACAAAGGCGATCCAAAGTGGAATGCTGCCAAACTATTATCTGTGGGGTGGTGTCTGGAGGCACCATTGTGGTATGATCTCGTAGATTTTTGGCAAGCCCGAGAAAGTAAATGCTCGATGGTGCTTTCAATTTTAGAGAGCCTGAAAGCATGAAGAAGACTCCAGTGGGGGCTCTTTTTCATTGGTAGTATCCTATGCCCAAAAAAGGATAAAAGTATACATAGGAGAGCTCGCCCATCCTGTAGGGGATGAGAGAATTCTTTACCATTGGTAGTCCAATGAGGCCGGAAAAGGTTAAACCTATACTAATTGGACGGTCATTCAGATACTTTTATGACCATGAAAAAAACCAAGTTTGCTCGACAATCTTTTCTTGCTGAGAAGTCTAGAAAAGAGCTTAACAAAAACCCATGGTGAGACTTTTCGTAAAGTTTGACCCCTCTGCCTGAGAAAGCATAAAAGGATGCAAAGGGGAATGGTCTTGGCTTTAATGTGCCAAGGTGGTCCTTTTCATTTGATGGTCTACATAGTTCGCAAAAGGAGATAAATGAGATGATGTAGACTCCCTTTTCTATACTTTAACGAGCGGAGAAGGAAGCAGCTGCGCTCAGCCATATTTTCATTCTTTTAGGAGTCATAAAAGAGCTTCAACAAAACTCTAGTATGGTCAACCAATTGTGATGGCACAGGTGGTGCCCCATGTCAGGACAGTGGACAGTGGTCCAAAGCTCATCCGTGTAGTATGGATGGAGCAAGTTGCCCTTAAACCTACCAATACATGCATGGGATAGATCGCAGTAGAGGCACATGAATCGATGCGGCAGAGGCACGCAAATCGAGGTGGCTCTCAGACAGAGGTCAGGAGTGCTATGTGTGAGTTGTGGTGGACGGACTTGACTACATGTGATTTGAGTGCAAGTTCGGAGGAAATTATATGCCAAATGCCTACAAAGGAAATGATCCATCTTTCGGACGATGGTCTGGAGATCTGCATAAGGTGCGGTGGACAGAGTAGATAGCTATGTGTTAAAAATCAAAATGATGTGCCTTATGGGAGGTGGCCCGAGAACCCGCATGATTGGCGGTAGGAAAGTGTGATGCAAGTACAGGTATGAAGACACTTGCATCACCATGATGTGGCTCATAAATCGAGGTAACTTTCGAGAAGTGGTCCTGAAAATTACTTGTTAAACATGAGATGATGGTCTCATAAAAAGATAGAGGATGAAAATTTGATCTCGGAGGTGTGAGAGGTGTCTTGAACAAGCTCCAAGTGACTTTGGATTAGCAGCTAATGGTGCTGCCCCTGACTTGTGGTAAAAAATGTTGAAAAACAGAAAAGGAAAAAAAAAACTACGCTATAAGGGACTCATAGTGGTGATATCAGGCATAGACCCTATTGAGGTAGAGCCTGTTATGTGGCTTCTTCAAGAGGCGATCATCTGAGTCGGCAAAGAGGTATGCCCCCTTACCGAGACAAAGTTCATTGGAAAGGCAGGGTGACAGAATCTGGTCTTTTATGGGAAGAACCGATTCCACACTATGGTTTAAAGGGAATGGGGTAAAACCAGAGGTGGTCTTACAGATCTCTCCGTCATCGCGTAAGTGGTGCCAGGATAGATCAGGTGGATCTTCCACGACCGATGAGATGAAAGGGAAACTAGTGCTAGAGATCATGTAAATGGTATTGGTTGTGGCTTTGGTGGCCTTTCCCCCAGTATCTGTTGGAGGAAGAGGGGAAGGCATGGAGACAGGAGGAGCCTTTGATGGACCTAGAGGTAGGTGCAACATCATCTTAATTGGATGGACATGAGTCAACACATCCTGGGGCCTTAGAAGTAGGGTAGGTGGTTCAAGGTACCACATAGGATCTCCCAGTGTGAAATCCTGTAGATTGCAGGTTTCCAAGACAGACTTACTCACGATCCCAAATGGTAGGAAAAGGAAAAGGAAAAGAAAAAGGAAAAGGATCATGTTGATCAGGAATGAATGCCACTATTTCCCTGGTAACTAAAGTTGAGGTTGCGAATGAGGTTACGGCTGCGGATGGAGCTGCGGTTGCGGAAACAACGAAAGAGACAGGTCTGATGGACCATTGGTGGTGGTGGAGACAAGAGGGTCTGCAGAACTAGACATCATGTAGATGGACATGGTGTCTAAATAAGGAGGTGGGGGGTGAACTTCTTCGATCAGACTGATCTTAGATTCAAGGGAATGTTGTCGAAGATTGGCTAGAGCCATTCAAAACTCAGACAATTCTTGGCAGTGGTGAGGATAGTGTCCATACAAACTGTAGAGGTTGCAAACATGGTTTGTTCTCAATGACTTGTTTCTCACTATTGGCCCACTTGGAAGTTCAACCACAGGGAGGTTTTTCGTTGTATTAATGGCATCCAAATGTGCATGGATTATGGGAATCTAGAGGTAGTTTTGAGTTGGATGGCCCTATTCTTCGTAGATGGCGCAAGGCGGGATCTATCGAGGTTCAACTATAGCTTTCGTGTTTTTTCCCCTGACCCTTTTTGGGTGGGGTGGTTGGTTTTTGCGGGCTGGGTGGAGGATGAGACTCACCGCAATGGGTTGCATAGGGGTTAAGACTACCTGGGGCACTGGTGATTGAGCTAATGGATCCAGGTACCACACGGGAATTCCCACTGTAAATTTGGGTAAGTTTAAGGTAGCCATTACTGGCTTGCTCATGACACCAAGCAGAGGAAAGAGGAAGGGAATTGTGTTGACTGGGGAGGAGACTAGATAACTCCCTGATGGTTGCATGTGGGGATGAGGTTGTGGTGGCACCTGCACATAATGTTGCGGCTACTGATGATAATGCGGCTACTGATGGTGTTGCGGATACAGATGGTGTTGCGGTTACGGTTGGGGCTGCGGCTGCGGTTGATGTTTGGGTGCAGCAGTGCTGGATGAGAGCATGCACAAATCCACAATCTCATTTGATGTTAATGGTGGTCACAATAAGGGGAAAGAAGTCATCATGGTGGTATCGGCAAATAAACTAGGGCTCACATTCAATAATGGGGAGGCTGGTATCTTGTCAACCATGGTGTTGACCGTAGGGATAACATTGGCGGGTGCGGTTAGCCCTTGCAGATCAATGGTGTTGATCGTAGGGATAATGTTGAAGGGTGGTGTTAGCCCTTGCGGATCGTGATAAGTCAGTTGGTCAACCGTCATGATTTTCCCTTCGTGGGGGAACATCATGAGACGAAAAAAAGTTGATGCTATGGCTCTCATGGCATACATATAAATTCTTCTGAGGAGAAGGTTATAGTCCAATCAATACTGTCTTCTCGGATAATGTGATGGGGACATGGGTGAGGATTCCTTTGGCTTTAGTGGGATGGCCATCATAAGCCTGTATAGTTGTGGAGGATGGTTGCAGAATTGAGGATCCAAGCTTCTTCCAGACTAGGATAGAGATAATGCACGTGGATTCCCCCTCATCCACTATGCAATAGCTCTAGCTATGGCGTTATTGGAAACCCGACATATGGGGGGGCGCAAATAAGGGGGTAACTGAAGAGGTGCATTGGTTGTTTTAGATGTAGATGTCTCTGATGTGTCAGTGGGTTCGATGTTGGTTTCATACTAATTTCATCTAGTTTGTAAATTGACCTCTTCAGTTGTCATAGCTAGCAGGTGGTGGACACCTGTTTCTGCCGTGGGAGGTTCCCCTGAAGTGTTGGGATTGGGTTGGGGAGGGGGTCTGGTTGCCACCAATCCTTGGACTGGTAATGGGTTTTGGAGCACCATAGGAGGAGGTCCTGAGGGTGTCGAGTTGGGTTGGGATTGGTCTATTGTATTGGTGGCATGTTGAACCTCATTTATAATGGTTTGTTTAGCACGAGCCATGAAGGGACACTCGTATGTGTAGTGCCCATAGACCTCGCACAGTGTGATCGGTTGGTTTGTATGCAACGGAGCATTGCGTCTTAGTGCATTTGGTCGTTGAGGATTTTGGGATTGCCAATTCGCTGTGTCATTGTTGGGAGGATTTGGTTGTTGACCGCCTCCCTGCGGTTGATTGTTTCCTTGGTTCTGGGGTCGGTTATTCCTAGCTTGCCCTTGTTGGTTATTGGGGGTTGGTTGGTTGGGACATTTTTTCTATGCAAACACTTGTCCCAAAGGAGCAAGTGGAGTAGGGGCGGGGGCTTGAACAACTTGTACCGATGGTGCATAGTAGACTTGGGTGGGTGTCAGTGCCACAAAAGTAGACATTTGTCCTGCGTATTTCTATGTCGACCAAGATAATTCCTAGGCCTACTGCGGTGGCACAGGTTGTGCAAAAGAAGTTGTGGCTCCAAACTGGGACATCATTCTTGCATAGTCCGGAGTTTGGTTTTGGTACACAACACTAGGGGTGTTACTTGGTTGTGGTAATATTGCAGGTGGTGTCAAACAGTGTTGTGGTTGGTGAGAGACAGACCCTATGATGCCATCTGCAGCATGGGATGCCCCCGGTGCATCCCGGTAGGAGGTGCTCATACGGGGAGCGTCTAGAATGGCAGTGTAAAGGTATCCAAACTGTTCATAGATTAGATCAAACTGTTGGGCTTTCAAGATGGCCTCCTCTTCAGATTGGGGACGTTTGAATGCAACGTCCTTTGCTATAGGTGGTAACAAAGTTTTTAGGAACCAATCCACGAAGATCTTGTCATCAAGTTGGATCTTGCACAAACTACGGCGTCACTGCCACTCATGGATGTGGTCGGTTATGTGGGTCATAGTATTTTGGCGGCAAGATAATAATATTTCCAGCCCTTCGTCGTATCTAATGGGGAATTGGAAATATTGCAAGAACATGAAAGCCAAGGAGTTGAAATCCAGGTACTTGGCTTGTGGTAGCTCAATGTACCACTTGGTTGTAGCACCTGTGAGGGTGCGTTGGAACAGTCGAAGTCTAATTGAATCATCTATGATGTTGCTTGATGAGAACGTTAGATGAAACATCATGATGTATTTTTGGGGGCACTCCCCTGCCTTCCCTTCAAACTTGGGAATGTCTAAGGGAAGTTTGGTTGGCATGGGAGGCCAAAAAGTTTGATGGTGGATAGGGTAATTTGTTAACCGATCCAAGTCAGGAAAGTTGAGACGTACCATGAAAGGAAGGTTTGACCCAAGGTTGATGTGAGATGGGGCAACCATGGTGGTGGATTTTGTGGGGACATGATGCACCTGCATAACTAGGGGTACTTGTGGCACCATTGTGGATGGGCCAGTGCCCCTAAGTGTGGTAGGAGGGGTAGTGTAGGTGGAAGAGCCATTGCCCCCATGTATGACAAGAGGGGAAGTGTAGGTGGAGGCATATTGCCCCCATGTGTTACAGGTGGGACAACTTGACTGGTCAATGTGGGTGGTGGTAGCTGGCTTATGATGATTTTCATGACCATGTTGGGGCCACCAGCAGAGGTGTTTGTGCTGGTGTGGGGTGTCGACATGGGTCCACTACCAATCACTACATCAAAAAATGGATCTGGGTTTGCACCAGCCATGGGGCTTGATGGTGCAGTATGCAAGTATGGCTTAGATTGGTATGATTCTGAGTCTAAATAAAAGGTTGTGTGGCCTTCTAATGGTGTAGAGGGTCATTGAGAATGGTCTCGACGATGTTGGTTCAAGAACCCAAACTGTGGTGGGTCACCACTCAAGAATGAGGAAGAACATGGGGGATCAATCGTGTCTGATTTGTATGTCAAAATGGTGAAATATGGTGATGATTTTTGGACCCTGGTTTTAATGGCTTCCTATTGGCTTCAGGTGGTCACTCGGCCACCAAGACTGCTAGAAGACAGTGCTTGGATTTTTTCTCATGGGAGTGCTAGTCAATCGATGGGGGTCGTTTCCTGTTTTGCTTGGAAATTCCTCTAAGTGGCCAGCTACTTTGGGGTTCCCGTGGTACTGCTCACAATGAGTTTTTGGGATGAGCCCAAGTACTTCCCATGTTTAAGGTAGTCGGGTACTTATGTCCTCAAAGACTGCAAATGTTTGACTTAGTGTAAATTGTAAATTTTAATGGCTCACTCAGTATCATGAACTGAGTTGGGTTGGTTTATATGGTATGGTTCATGTATATGTCTTTTGTCTTTATGTTATGCTTAATGGTTGCTTAAATGGTTTATGAATATTCCATAGAGTTCAAAACATTGTCAATGAAAGCAGTAAATGATAATTAGAAATTTACACATGTACCATTTGTGAATCTGAACTATGACAGCTTGACTAGGTGACTGCCTTGCACCTATATTTATCTTCAACCAGGAAAGGGTGATAGGCTCTCAACACAATGGGACTAAGCCCATCCATAGATCCATAGGTCACCCTCTGGATCCAAGGTCGGTCAATAGGGAGGACGCTGAGCGTCGTGAGAATCCCTCCTTCTCTACCCCCTCTACCTTCCAAGTCACCCATTTTTACTGGCTTTGAAAAATGATAGGTGAAGTGCCTATTACTATATGAGCTTCACCCTTTGTCTTATCCCAGAATACCCCAAAGGGTGATGACTGGGTAGAGGAGGAAGGGCTAGGGAAGATTTTGATTTTAATTACAGTGTTTTTTAATCAATCTTTGATCATGTTCATTAATCCATTAACCATTTATTTACACATGCTTGTTGTAAAGGAAAGTTTCCTATGGCTAGGGTTTAAGAGGTCATGAACGTACTGGGGTTGAAAGGTGGATGCAAATGGTTTTGCAAGTAAATACAAGTAAGTTTCAGAGATTAGAATGGTTCATACCTTAGCCAAATGAAGGTTGATCCAAGCTGCCCTTCAATCCTCTTCTTGCTCCTCTTGCTCCTCTTGCTCCAAGAGACCTGCAAAATGAATTATACCTTCCTTAAACCAATATGACCACATATAAAGCAATGATAATCAAATAAACATGAAATAATAATCTGATTAACATCAACATCTGATCATAAACAGAGATTCAATCACACATTGAACAATGATTTGGGAAGAAGAAGGACATCACATCTTTATTAATCTTAAAAACAAGTACAAGTATACCTTCTCTTCAAGTTCGGCACCTCACGAAACCTTGATTTGGTTCTGTTGCTTCTCTTCTCCAAATAATTCAGCCTCCAAGCTCTGCAACACAAGGGGATGATCGCCAGGGCAAAGGTGTGGGAAAAGAGAGCTCCAAATCCTCTAGCATAACAAAGCAAAGATTCAAGTCCCCTCTCATGGACCTCCCTACCTCTATTTATATGCTTAAGAGTTAGGGGCGAAGAAAAAGTAGTTATAACTGAAGGAGTCAGTTGCATAACTACCCAAACTACCCAAAATTCAAAATTCATGTTTTTTTTACATTTTTAAGAGGCTTACTTGGGTTGTAGAAAAAACAGTCATGTACACAAGGAGTACACGCGGGTTGCAATGCAGAAAAGTGACGTACTTAAGGCGTATGCAGGTTTTCCTTAAGGCAAGTCACGTACACACAAAAAAACTCATTTTTAGGGTATTTCTAGGCATTTTCATACATTGGTGTCTTCTGGAAAGTTTTAGCTAACTAAAATATATTTCCAATGGAATAGAGATGTGGTCAAATAGAGTTACAGAACTCAAGATATGGGTCCTCCAAGTTAGGTTCTTTTTTCAGTGACTTTTCATGAAGTGTCATCATGGAAGTGTCGAAATGCGACGAAAACATAGGAAAGTGGTCACAGGAAGAGATGTGTCATTTTGAGCTATAACATATGCCCCCTAATGTATGAGGTTAGAGGGGAAGATGATAGCCGAAATACATTATAAAGGAAACAACTGAGTATGGAGAGAGCAGAGAATCCAAGATCAAAAGGCTAGAACAAAGGTACCTGTAAGAGAGATAAATGTCAGAAAAAACTGATCTCTAGGACATACACGTCCATAAACAAAACATTGCCATAAAGATACAGGTGGATCCAACATATGTATAACTGATGAACCTATCATGGTTGATCAATATGCAAAAAGGAACCATATCAAATATAAAGGAGTCATGGCCACAAATGAACAAGGTGGATCCATACTCGACAATCGATCATAGCCACAAAAATACAAGGTGGATCTATGTCTCAACAAAATGTCATATAAAATGTAACAAGGTCTTGCGCAACTTGGGAAATAGCAAAATGAGGAGGCTACTGTCGGCCCAAGGTCTTCAATCCAAACCACCTAAAAAAGGTACAAATCCTAACCATGCGAATAAAGGGAGTTGAAGTCGAACATGGAGTAAACCGTTTGATTACTGATCAATAATGAGAACCATTAACAAGCGCGAGGGAAAGCAGCATTAATGAAAATGGTCCCCAAGGTACCTAGTACATTCTAACAAGTGTGAATACAAGGACTTGAAGTCGAACACTTGAAGAATCCATTGATTAGGAGACATTAAGGTATTCCCACTACCCAATAGTGAGGGAAATTGCCACTGATGACTACAATCCCCAAGGTACTGTCATAAAACTCTAAATCTCATTCCTAGAGCAAGAGGTGTTGCAATCGATAGGAAGAGATCCATTGGAAGAAAGGCATTAAGGCATCCTTCATCATCCAACATGAGGTAAGTCAAAGACTAATTGGATCTGGAATTGGTACTAAATTTCACGACAAGAAACACCGAAGACATGATGTAATGAACTGATACCAAGGAATGGCCGACACAAAAGGTCAAGGCAACTGCAGAATGGTCGAAAAAGGTTTAATCCTTGAATAGTGACCACGCACAAAAGTGACTTAGGCATATTTTGACACAAAAGGACCAATGACACAAATCTGCAATGTAGGAGACATTGACATATTCCCCATATAATTGGAAAAGAAACCAACAGGAGGAGTAAAAAAACTCCGAATCGGGTTAAGGTCAAAACACTAGGACCCAACTGTTGATAGACTCAAAACTGGTACTTTGTTCAAGGAAACAAGACTTGCTGCTATGATATAAAAAAAATGTGAATGAACTTCCCTTCCCCTCTTTCTTGTAAAGGTTTAACGAGTCCAAGAAAGAAAACTCAGGACCATCTTCATTTTTGGCAAGCTCGAAGAAAAGAAAGAAGAATACTTGATAAAGCACTGATCTGTGGATTTTACGAGCCCAAACTAGTACATGCTCGACGGTGTTTTCATAGTTTAGAGAGTCTGAAAACTCCAAACAAGACTCCAGGGGGGTGCTTTTTCGTACAATTTAGTCTCCTGAGGCCGAAAAAGTATAAAACATACCAAAGAGTAACTCTCTTAACTTCCAAAGAAGAAAAGGCACACCTTTTTCATACTTAGTTAGGAAGGTCCGAAAAAGGTTAAATTACCACCTCCCCAATGCTCCTTCAAAAGCTGCATATAGCCTGCATTTTACGAGTGTGAAGGAAGGAAAGATCACTCGAAAAGATCCATTTGATTACAAGAAATGGGGCTTACAATAGTAAACTCGATGATTTGTTCTTTAGGGTTTAACGAGCATGACAAAAAGATAAAGTACACTCAGAATCTTTTTCATGTTTTGGTCCAGAGCATGAAAAAGAGAAAACTAAGCTCATACTGGGGGTTCCTTTTCTTAGAGTTTAGTCCCTCAGGTCCAGAAAAGTGATAAATCTATGCCTGAGAATACTCTTCTCAATTCCAAACAAAAGAGAGTGTTCCTTTCTCGTATTATTCCACATGGTCCGAGAAAGAGATAACCTACCACCAATGTGGATTCCCATTCACATATTCTTAACGAGCCTGAATGGACAAGTTTCCTCGGCAGTCAATTCTATTTTGAGGAGTCAGACTTGGGCCTAAAGAAACTCAAAATATTTCCTATGAAGTTTTAACGAGTCCAAAAAATTCATTTCATGGCCTCCTTATTGTTTTTAATGAGCTCGAAGGAGAGCAGAAAGAATGCTCTAAATGTGAGGAGACGAGTGTCATAGGAAGGTGAATCTAGTTCCAAGCGTAAGGAATAGACCTATGCATAATGCAAGGAAAGTGAGCAAGATAAGGACACTCGGGGAATGTCTCCTCAAGGTAAAAGGTGTTAAGTTGCAAAAGCAAAATGATACAAGGCTGAGCAATGATGAGAACAAAGATGAGGGCTTATACAACGAGCTAAAATCATGGAAGCCGGCATTAGGCTCATAAGCGCCAGCAGGGCACATGAAAATGCATTTACAGCTTGAACAACAAGACAAGGCCAGTAAACAGTTGTGAATCCAACTAAGAATCCTGTCTCCAAGAAACAACATCAGGATCATATTCAGAAGAAAAGATTCGATGTGGGTCACTTTGGTAGAAACACATGTGGCTTTGCTATCTTCTACAAAAGATGTAGTCAAGGCAAAATCAATGAAAGAGGACTCTATAGTGCCAAGATCCGAGGGGTTATAATAAATAAGATCAACCTCAGAAGGAGATAAAAAATCAACAAGGGATATAGAGTCTGCAGGAACAACCTCAGTATCCTGAGAGTTGAAAAATTCATAAGAAAAAACAAACTCATCAGGATCACTGACTTTCTATTCAAAGGAAGAGTCAAAAGACTCAATAAGACCAACATAAGAAAAAAGGTCATGCTTACTAGGAAAATCAGGGTTAGACTTAGTCACAACTGAACCAACATGCAATAGAAGATCAGACTGTATCAAAGACTCTAGGAAGACTTCATCCGAAGGAAGGAGATCATTCGAGAAAGGACACATGTCTAAACTTTCAAATGGATCGACAGAGTGGAGAGAAAGCTCCATGGTCTGTATAGGATGAATCACCTGGTCAACTGCTATGACTAAGTCCCAAGAAGGTAAGCATGAAAACAGAGGTTTCCTCTTAGTAGCAATTGAACATAAAGGACATGAGGCCACATAGCTCACCTGTGGCGGGGTAGTGTCTATAGAAACACTGGGAATCAATAAAGGAAAGACCTAGTCTCTAGTTGGGTCAGGAGATAGATCAAGAAAATTCAACTGATCAATAGTGACAATTTCTTCACCATGATTAAAGTACATCACATGAAAAAATGTTGACACCACGGCTTGCATGGCATAGAAATAATCATGTCCAAGGAGCATATTAAAGTCCAAGGGTTCTTCTATCACCATGAAGTCAACTAAGACGGTCTTCCCACCCAAAGTAACAGGTGTTTGAGCAAGAATTCCCAAATCTATACAAGTTCTTCTATCAAATGCCAGTAACTGACTAGCAGTTGACACAAGGTTTGGAGATCCCATGCCTCACCAAGCACGGGCAGACAAAATACTAACTGAGGATCCTTCATCAACAATACAACGAGCAATCGTGTATGATTCAACTTTGACCTTTATCTGGAAAGGTGCGTCAGAAGGAAGGCGCGACTCAACTAGGCTATCCCAATCAAAGGAAGCAATCCGAGAGCTTGGTGGCGGTTGATATGAAATGAGTTCAGTGCCCCCTTTTTCAGTTAGTTATGAACTGGTAGTGAAGAAAATGTGACTATCAGACACTTCACTCTCCAAAGGAAGAGTGGGATTGATCAATACTGGAATCAATTCAACTGCTTCAAGAAAGTCACTCTCCAAAGGGAGAGTGGGATTGACCAAAGATGACATTGGTTCAATAACATCAGGATCACTCTCTGAAAGAAGAGTGGGATCGACCAAATTTGAGATTGGTTCGACCACTTGATCAACCAAAGGTTGAGTAGGTTGTTGAGAAACTATAGGTTGTTTAGGAGAAGGAAATTCTTGAGTCTCGGACCACACTCTTTGCACCTCTATGATAGTAGGTCACTGGTGACTAAGATGATCTCCCTCGCATAACTTACAAGGGAACTTAATTTTTCACTTTGAACGACCATTTTTCTCAACGGTGTCAACATCACTAGCAGTGGCTGATTGTTTGCTCTCAACATGACCTACAGAGGTTGAGATTTTTCCCCCAGCATGACCACCAGAGGCTGGGTAACTGGGTCCAACATGACTAAGAGAGGTTGGTTGTTGAAAAGCTTCAGAATGTCAAAAAATGGGATGACCATGAAACCAAACTCTTCGCACCTCCATGATAGAACGACATTTATAAGTAAGGTGGTCTCCCTCACAAAGCTTACAAGGAAACTTGGGCTTGTGTTTTGAACGGGTAGTCTTTTCAACAGTGTCAGGATCTCAACACAATGGGACTAAGCCCATCCATAGATCCACAAGTCACCCTCCGGATGCAAGGTTAGTCAATAGGGAGGACACTGAGCACCATGAGAATCCCTCCTTCTCTACCCCCTCTACCTTCCAAGTCACCCATTTTTAGTGGCTTTGAAAAATCATAGGTGAAGTGCCTATTACTATATGAGCTTCACCCTTCGTCTTATCCCAGAATACCCCAAAGGGTGATGACTGGGTAGAGGAGGAAGGGCTAGGGAAGATGTTGATTTTAATTACAGTGTTTTTTAATCAAGCTTTGATCATGTTCATTAATCCATTAACCATTGATTTACACATGCTGCAAATAAAATGAACAAATATTCAATAGAAACAGAAAGAGATTTGATGGACAGAGGCAGCTGAGCCGCACTGACAGTCCTTAACTTTAAAAAAATCAGAATCTAAGAGACAGATCGCACTTTTCGGGTCAAATGTGGCAAGGGGGTCGCCAAATTTTCCCAAAAACAGGAGAGGGGGTCTCTCAGAACCTGCAGACAGAAGCGAGCTGACTTCTGGGAGGGGGTTGCACCTTTCAGGGAAAAATGGGCAACCCGGTTGCACCTTTCGGGCCTGAATGAGCGACCTGGTCGCACTTGTCAGCCCAATAAGAGTGACCTGCTCTGAAAAGTGAAAATATTTTGATCCTGAGCCAGATCCGGCTGACAGTAACCTGTAATGTGGTCAAATGGGCTCGGATTGGCCTTAAGGAGGCTTGGTAGTAACTAAAAGTGCAAAAAAATAGAGATCTAAGATAGATTTGACAGAAATTTAAACTAGGGAAAATGAAAATAAACTACAAAAATAAAACCCAGGGATCCTGTGGGATCAACCTGGTATGGTCCCCAGTTCTGTAGCAGGGATTTCTCCCTTACTACAGGGCAGGAATGGATACCTTTCATCTATAGGACGGAAGGGTAGGGTTCCTGGTTGTTGTGCAAGAAAAATGGAATAGAAATGAAACATAATAGAAATGAAGAAACCCCTCTGCACACAAGGTTATGTGTTAAGCTCCAAGACCATACATACAACTGTTAGAAACATCCAAAGACCTGCAAACAAACAATGGATACCAGCAAGAGTATGCTAGGTCATAAACCTGTAAGCAAAGATATGTTAGAAAAACTCAAATAAACAAAATAAAATAGAAATTATACCTTCTTTGGGTGGAAATGGGCCACCATGCCCTAGCTTGGAGAAGCACCTCTCTTGAGAATGGGGGAGTTATGGCTCAATGGCAGGATGGATGAGAGGAAGGGTGAATGGCTTGAGAGGCAAATAGTCTCAAGGCACTCACTCAGGAAACATAACAGTATGCAAGGAAGGAATGTTTTGAGAGTGATGCCCACCCCTCTATTTATAGCTTTTTTAGGGCTCTAAGCCCTTGGTCAAGGCTTTAGCCCCTTTTTTGGGATTTTAGCCCCTTTCATTCAACCTTTATCTCTTTTGGGGGTTTTAGGATCCTTTGAGGGGTTTTAGCCCCTTTTTAGAGGATTTAGCCCCTATGAGAGCTTTTTTGGCTCTTTTTAGGGGATTTTAAGCCCTTTTGCATATTTTTGAGTTTTTTTGAGGGTGTGGGGGTCAAATGAGGGTCGTGTATGGGTGTCCTTGGGTGGTGTAGGCCATGTAGAGATGAGTGAGGGATTTTTCGGGTTAACAATGTCCGTCATCCTCATTACAGCTTCTTCACGATGGATGAAATCTCCCATGGATCATAACCATGGGACCCTCATACCAATTGACAGAAATATAGAACAATCGAGAAATGAGACCAAGAAAGGAAGTGGTGGAAAAGGTTCAAAAAGAAATAAATCATATTCACATAATGAAGTACATTAATCATAACACAATATAATGTCCAACCATAAGACATAACTAAGTACATAATAGTTTAGATAAAGACTATATCCCAAGGTGTAAATGAACGTGGTTAAGGACTTAGGGTTAGGAGCCAAAAGGCTAAGAGTTACAAGTAGTTGAAAAAGTCTATTCATATTTCAGAGTAAAAGTTATCATGTTGAGAGGAATACTCTTTCAGTGCACTTGATTCTGATTGGAAAAATAGTGTTCAAAGTTGCGTTACTCAACAAATTAGAATTTGTTACAATATGACAACAATTCAAGAATCTGAAGGTTTGTTTTTGTGAAAGATATCCTGAAAGTTAAAAGTTAAAACCAATCATGAAACCACTAATAAAATTTTATCTTGATATAAATACTAGTATATTATAAGATGCAATAAAGTGTTTAAAATTTCACTTAACTGTAATCTCAGGTTGAAAAACATCAAAAAGAAGAGTATTATATAAAATCCACTCTTGTTAATTTGTTCATACAACGAACATTGAGAACATTCCAATTAAATCAATTCAGGATGTAAGAAAAACGACTAATGGCAAAGATAGAGTAATCACAAAACAACATTTGTTCAAACATAGAAAGAAGGAAAGTTCAACCCAGCTAATGTTTAGGGCCACAAACCTTTGGAATATATAGGGGCATCAAAGAACATGCTAGGGCCCAACAACATTTAAAAACAACATCGTGAGGAGATAAACTACACAGATGATAGTTAAAATAGATCAACATGGATATTGTCTAGCTAGTAAGTTGTGCCCATTGCCAATGACATTATTTCCAACATATTCATGTATTTATATAGCAATAAAATATGAACACATCAGTTAGTTACAAATCTCTTTGGATGCAAACATCTATGCAAAAAAAATAAAGCTTAAATGGATAATTTCAATGTGAGCTAAGATTGCAAGGAAATGTGACATGACACTCATGAGAATAAAGATTAAGGCTCCAAAACATAGACTCAACATAGAAATGCAGATAAGAGGAAAAATTTTCAGAGAAAGGAGAGACTAAAAAGATAATCAAAGACATATCAACCCAAGAGATATGTTATCAATAACTATATTACCAAAGGAAATAGTTCTTCAAATCAATAAATTAGCCACACAATTATAAACATGCATGAAACAAGCATTGAAAACCCAAGAACAAATATATACATAATTTGTTTCATGCTTTCCAATATTTTTATAAAGGAAAACTTTAAAATTACTTTACAACATATTAAAGATCTGACAAAAGCACCGGCAACCCTATATTCATATATAATATTGTTCTGCCACACTCTAATCAGCAACCATTATACTGTTCTTATCTTCTGTACTTACCATAAAGTGTTGTAGCCATACCCTTACCACGTGATTCACAATGGACAAACGTAGAGCCTCATTTTTG
Organism: Pseudotsuga menziesii; assembly: GCA_001517045.1. Lineage (NCBI taxonomy): Eukaryota > Viridiplantae > Streptophyta > Pinopsida > Pinales > Pinaceae > Pseudotsuga > Pseudotsuga menziesii. The sequence goes on from LPNX010347186.1 coordinate 84,056, forward strand.
TTTCTAGTTTGGAGGAATTTTCTGCTGTAATTGGATGCATGACATGTTCTACAGATGCAACATGAAAAGCCTGAAATCACACCCCATAAGCAAGCTTAGCATCGAATTCAGTACAGTCAACATAGGTCCTAATAAATCTAATACAACCTCTTCCCACTATGCTCTCAAGTTGGCACTCTCATTTAGGAAGTCAAAAGAAACATTAAGGATTAGAGCAGGGCCCAGATTCAACCTCCAAAATTCTAAAATACAAAACCAACTTATGATGCCGATCTAGTTTCATAGGCCATGAAAAATGAAATTACAGCTCTATGGTAGTCAATCAAGAGAAATCAGAGATTTGTTGCATAATAAAAACTGTTCAATAATTTTTTTATGCTTGCAACCTTATTACTATACAGAAGATGATGATGTATCTATACATGCCTTCAATGGTTAAACAAAGAACATAATTGCTCAGCAATTCTCACATGTTAGTATCTGCATGATAAAGGGTCCTAGCAAAATCCATCCAGAAAGACCTATAATAAAAAGAAAAATAGTTGAAATTACATGAGAGGATAAATTAATATAACTTTAGAAGAGGCACCTAATACATAACCATAGGATGAGAGATATTTGGCTCACCGTTAAATTTTCTGGCAGCATATGGATGATGAGCCACACATATTGCAATTATGAGAGGATGGATGCCATCAATTTGACTTGGCTCCTCAACATTAAAATCTAAACAGAACTTCGCTATATGACTCGTTCTTCCCCACTGACTCAAAATTTGAATCAAACAAAACATCTTCATTTTCACTCAAATTGATTAGTGTGTAGGTGTTTCCAAGTAAATGAAAGAAATAAAATTCAATCTCAATTTTAAATTTTCTAATGCAAGAAATAAAATAAAATTTGTTTTTTTATCAAGGAAGATATATAGAAAAAATCAAAATACATATCAAGAAAAATAGATGAAGTAATATTCGATCTAAATGTTGAACTAGCAAAAAATACATTCTAAAAAATCTAACATGGGAATGACCCTGGGAATTTGATATGCATAAGCTTGCTTCATCCTTATAAAACTTTAGATAATTTTGATTCCTTGTTTTCACTTCAACATAAAGCATGACTATATTATGTAGAAAAAATAGAAAACCTAATATAAACACTTGAATCCAGGGATTTCCAACTCAAGTAAAATCTATACAGTTTTGATACCATTTTGTGCTGCTAACTTATAATAATATCTTCCTAGTTTCTATTACAAGAGTTCAGATGCACATTAGAATTTATTACAAAAAATTCCTCGATATCAATCGAATAAATCCTATAAAGCCTGATTCCACTTAGGTTAACATAATGGAAGAATGGAAATCACAAGGAAACTATCAAACATTGGGAAGAATCATTGCATCGATAGGGAAACTATATATAAAGATGACATGCCGAATGATTGAAAGAGCTACCTAAACCATGAAATGACAACTCAAAACAGGTCAAACCTGCCGCAAAATCTCCCTAAACATTTCCATGTACCCACCACCATACCTATACACTTAGGAACATTTCATACACACTCCAAAGCCCCCAAGAGTAGGGAAACCCTAGGTATGAGCTGGCTAAACCCAACATTATTAAAAGATATATCTTTGGTGCGGAATCAAATGTCACTTTCAGAAATGAGCTTGTTTTGAATAATTAAAATCCTTAATCAACCAAAAGCTTCATGCCTTGACCACAATGAATAAAATACCTACCACAAACTCCTGCTGCAAACTGCAAAATACAAGGTTTAAGATATTTCAAAACATACCAGTAGGTACAAAATATTGGCATTCAAATAAAAAAATCTGTGTATAGTTACAAATTTGCAAACATGTTAAAAATGCATTAAAACCAGCACAAAATCGGAAAAGGTCCTTAGTGTTACCCTCCATTTTGTATTGGTGTCCACTGGTGATTCTAATCACACTCTCCAGGGGTGAAGTTGTCATGATTGTAATCTTGAAATCAAATCTAGACAGTTCTAAGTTGGTTTTGAAATTTGGATAGTTTATGGAGTGTAACAGTAGTGATCCCTTTCATTTTCAGTTATGAGCACACTAGGAGCAATGTTGGGTAGTCCTATGGGCATAAAAACATCTCTAGAATCAAGTATGAGCATCAAAGGGACAAATATGGGCACTTTGGGAGCATTTTGTAGGTCACAACAAATAGTAAATCATCTCAAATCAGTTATAATTAGGCCAACTTTCATATCGGGGCACATTACAGCTCTAAAAGATGATGATCAATGGCAGTAGGAGGTGGTCTTTGTAATTCTGGCTGTGAAAATGAGAAATCTATGGGTGAAAGCAAACCTAAAATCTCATTCATATGCCTTATAGAAACATCCACATCAATTTGGGCACAAACAAACCTGTTTGACTGTAAAAAAGGGTATGAAGTAGCCCTATTTTAGCATCTCAGGCACCCTTGTGCACTTATCCATCACTAAACAGGCTTACCTCTAAATCTGGGCCAAATTGGAGGGTTAAAAGGCAGTTATGTGCATGAATAGCCCTATGAAAAGTGATGAACAATGGAAAAAAAAGGCTTTGAGAAATGCTGGGTTGAATTTGAGGGTTGAAATGACACTAAGAAATAATTCTGGGCATAGATATGGACATAAAGAGCAGACCTGGGCACTCCAACAGCCTCAAACCTTCATTCTGGGCATAAATAAGGGCTGTTCCAACCTCCTAATCAGCCATTTATAGCAGTATCATGAATTTTGGGTGCTTTTTGTCCATAAAAGGGGGATAAAAAAACCTAAATAAAACAAATATCATTTAATTTCAGACCCTATAAACCATGTTTGATTGTGTTTTAGGTGATTCTCGGCAGTGTCTTGAAGGATATCAATAGAAAATAACAGTCTTTGGTGGCTTTCCTTACAACCGTAGGTCACAAAACAACCCTAAAAATCTCTGGACCTATGCACAAGAGAAGTAACAGCCCTAGTTGGCCCTAAATTACAAATTTTTTTCTGCATTAAGGGCCCCTGTGCATAAAATGGAAGCCCTAAAGAGGTCCAATTCACGTTGGTGTGCTACTTTGTTGTTAGAGGAAGGCCTTCTCTCATTCTTTGAGGAAAATTCACCCTTAGAGACACATGCATAAGGGTAGTGTTCATCCCTACTAAAGGAGAAAGTCATCATTTGAAGCATGCTTACACTCTTTAATACACCATTTCATGAGAGATATTACATGCTTGGAGGTTAATCATTGAGCTGGTCCACTTGGAAGGTTGTTGACATGGTTCATGCCCTATTTTGTGAAGAATGTTTTTGTATTTGGAGGTTTCTTTATAGATTGATGAATTTTCACTTGGGTGGCATCTAGGTACTACAAAGCAAGTTGTGTTTTACTCCAAATAGTGTTATGATCTATAGGAATCCTACAAAGCTAATTGACTCGGCAATGAAGTAGGTTTAGAGTTTCGATGTTTATATTTCTAGATTAATTTTGTTTTTTGAATTTAAGTGGCATGTGTGTGACCTATGCAGTCCCACATTGACTTGGTTGAGTTAGTACAGATTAGGCCGAATTCACCGTTTTGTTAATGATCGAGTCGATTCATACCTTGACTTGCTTGGTTCGGTACCAAACTTGTCACTCGAATCGTTTCAAAGGTCTAGTCAGCTCGGTTGGGTGTCAACTCGGTTGACTCGATCGAGTTTGAGTCTGAGTCACGAGGCTCATTGTATTCTTTTTATCAATCAAGTATTATTCTATATATTTTATATATGTGTGCAGAAGTCTTCTTACAATTAGTGATAAACAGGGGGTGTTTACTACATTTTGATAGTTTGATAGTTGAGAAATTTTAGTAATTCATATTGTGAGTTTGAGGAAAAAATATAGAGTTATTGCTTTCAACTTTTGATGCCTTTGAAGTAACTTTCACTACAAACTAAATATTTTACATGAATAGAATGGCAAAAGCATAAGAAAATTACATACATTTTATTTTCATTCCCTTGTATTACTTCATTACATTTTTTTTAACAACAACATCCGTGGAAGAAAACTATAGAGGGTAAGCTCTCAAAATTGCAGCAGGAGAGAGTAAATATTAGAGTGGAGATCGACCGATTGAAACCTGAACTTGAAAAGGTATCTCTTGATGTGTTTTCAAACTGGCATTTTAAATGTTCTAAACATTGGCATGGAATGGTTTTAAAACCACATATTTTTTTCCCTGTGTAGTTGAAAGGACTTATTTCCAATCGAAGCAAGAACATAGCAAAAATTGAGAACAGAATCAACGAGATAGTGGACAGAATCTACAAAGATTAATGAGAAAATATTAATTGAGCTAAAAATAATAAATTATACCCTCCTTTTTCAGTTCGGTGTGTTGTCTTTATATTTCGTCGAAGTGTGCAGTACATAAAACCTGAGGTAAATTCTTCCCATTCTTACTACCTCTCTCCCTTGATTTGTTCATAAGGATCCTCAATTACTTTGTATTGTAAATTCATTTGTGATGATTTATTTGCGGTTGCAACTTAGACTTTATTTGCTGACTTTTGTTTCTTGTGACCATGGCATGCATATATTTTGCTACATGTTTTTCTTGATATGCCTGGTCTGCTATTTTTTACTACGTATACTCTATTGGTCCTATTTTGTGCAGAAATATACTATCAGGTTTCTTCTAAACTTGTTACTCATGTTATGCTTTATTCATGTTGTTCCAAAGCATTATGTTTATTTGTTCTTTCACATGTATTTTGAAGTGAATTTTTTTGGTTATAATTTAATCATGGAGAATGTATACTTTATATAGGCACATGCCATATCAGTAGATGGTTATAGACCTACCTTTATGACAATCAATGGTATCAGCTATCTCATTCCTGGGTAAAAATCAGTCATGAGAATTGACATCTACACTATTATAACAATATGGTGTCCCAGATTATATTGAAATTCAATATCCAATAATAGTTGAAGCAAACTAGAATCAGAAAAGTATCAGTTGTTGAAAACATAAAAATATAGATAAAAGAACGTTGTTTCCAAAACAAGACTAATTTCAAACATCCAGAAGGTTTCATAACGATAAATGGAGAATACTACACAAGAGTGGGAGGTGAATTGACACAAACAAAAATTAATGCTCTTAGAAAGTTTTGAATATTTTTATAAACTTTCTGGTATGAATATATTAAAAATAGAAAGCTCAAGGATAACAACAAATTTGAAGAATTATATATTTTGAAGGAAATTTTCTCTCCAATTAAATGCAGATAATAGTTTCTGATTTGTGGCTTGATTTAGTCTTAGCAAATAATCTGTAATAATTTTTTTGATGATGATGGATTCCTGGGATGGCCATCTAATTTCCTTTTTAGGAGGGAATGATACAAGCCCTCTGAATTATCTACTTCCTTTTTGGTTGAGGCTAGTTGTATGTAAGCTGCTTGGCCCAAATCCTGCTAAAGAGAAACATGTGTTAATAGATAGAAATTTTTATACAAGCCACCCTGTCATGTTGGATAAAGAAGGAAATGAGTGAACATATGGGTGCAAACCTCTCATTGTATGACAAAGGATACAATGAAAACAAATCCAAATGAGAACTGGTTCATTATAGGAAAACAACCAACTGGTGAGGTCGAGGAAGTCATCTTGCATGTAGCTCAACCGGTGAAGATTAGTTTCTATATGATACCTAGATTTGGCCTATTACTCGTTCAGTAGTTTCTAGAATTAGTGTCCAAGATGATCTTATTATCATTTAATTTTTAACTTGATTTGGTCACATAGACCAATAAGATGAAATGATGTTTAAAATTATAATTATATTTATTTTGATGTTTGAACCTATACATATTGATAAGTAATTTACTCAGGTTTTGACACATCAGAATATTGTTTTCACAAACCATAAACAATATAATATGGGAAATTAAATCCACGTGTGATTTTGATCACTCTTGAAGAGGGGGTGAAACTATTCTTGATAATGCCCTAGGATATTTTGCTACTGTTGGAGGTTAAAGGCAACAATAAAATACTGGTTGAGCATGTGATGGACAGTTGTGAGCATGTTTTAGGATATTCATGGAATCCTCCAAGCTTATAGCCCCACCAACATCAGTTATGGGAATTGTTTTTAATCTTTCCACCCTTTAATGAGAGGTAAGAGATATAATTCCTAAATAGGGATTGGTTTTGAGGAACTATATGCTAAAGTATGAAAAGTTGTCAAAATATAAGAAAATCAACAGCTGTAAGATTAAACATGGGAAAGGACGCAACTGCAATGCAATGCAACAGCAGTGACCCTCACCTCACATAGAGAGTGAGAGGGTGATTTAGGGGAAGAGAAGTTCATATTTTAAACTATATTATGAACACAGTCTTTTCAGCTTTTCCATACCAGTATAAATCCATGCTAAATAAATATTTCTTCTACATAAAGAACTTGTTTTTTATAATTCCAAATCAAAATTATTTAAGCTAACATAGATTACTAAGCAAACAAGTACCTATTCTTTAGAAAACTTGCACAAAAGCCAATATATATGACAAACAATAATTATTAGTAAGAAAATTTAAAACCAACATATTAAACCCAAGAAAATTATACAAGAAACATAGCTAACCAATCCCTTAAAGGAGCCAACATAAAAAACTACTACTGCTATCCCTCAAAACTTAACAAGTATATACAAAATCTCAATAGATGAATGTGGTGTTGAATTTTCATATGCTTAGCTAAGACATCAGTATATCATTTCATTTTTCATAACAAAAGAATATAAACAGGATCACTAAAAGAAACAGTATCACAAGAACAACACAGATTTATCCTGGGAAAACCCTAAAGGGAAAAACCCAGCAAAAGCTTCCTCAATATAGATGCCCCAAAAAGGTAAAAAGGTAAAACCAACAAGGAGATCAAAAATTGATCCTCCTCCTTCTCCAGCTACTTCTCTCCTCCACAAGTGCACTACTCAAGTGAGTGTGTGTGTCTTAAATGAGGAGCACTACACCTCTATTTATATTCATCTGTTCACTTAAGTTAACTCATTTGACATGTAGGCCCAAGTTAAATCATGTAGGCTCGAGTTACACATGTAGGCTCAAGTAACCACACTGGGGTGCTAATGACCCACCTTTACAATTAGAGGGGACTACCTCATGAGTCTTATTAGTTATTTCGATTAGGAGCATCGGGGTACAATGTAATACAAGTGGTTCTCCCGGTAGGACCATTGGGGACCACAAAAAGATACATATAGAATATTCTTCAAAGTTACAATATTTCAACACTCCCCCTTAACAAGAAGGGTATTCTATAGCAACATCAACAACAACAAGAGTAGAGATAGGGGACATCATCAACATTAGAAGGGTAACACATCTATAAATCATTGTAAGCTTTTCAACATCATGTAGTCTTCATCTTCAATCTTCAGTCTTCATCATTAGCAACATCTTCAGTCTTTGATCAGCAACATCTTCAGCATTTTGATCTTTCAATTAGCAACGACATCTTCAGCACTTGGACCTTTCGATCAGTAACATCTTCAACACTTTGACTGTTTGATCAGCAACAACATCTTCAGCATTTTGACCTTTCGATCAGCAACATCTTCAGCACTTTGACTTTTCGATCAACAATAACATCTTCAGCACCTTGAACTTTCAATCAGCAGGAACATCTTTAGTACTTTGACCTCTCGATCAGCAATATCATCATCAACACTTTGCCCTTTCGATCAGCAGCAACATCATCATCATCATATTCTGATCTATCGATCATAATCATCATCACATTTTGATATTTCAATCATAAACATCATCATCATACTCTTATATTTTGATTAGAAACATCATCAACATACTCTGATCTTTCGATCAGAAACATCATCATCATACTCTGATCTTTCGATCAGAAACATCATAATCATAGTGCATCATCATCATACTCTGATCTTTAGATCAGTACGTCATCATCATCATACTCTGATATTTCGATCAGTATGTCATCGTCATCATACTCTGATTTTTCGATCAGTACGTCATCATCATACTCTGATCTTTCTATCAGTACGTCATCATACTATGATCTTTCGATCAATACGTCATCATCATCATACTCTAATCTTTCAATCAGTACAGCATCATCATCATCAGCAACAACCTGCAATCCACAACTCAAAGACAAAAATTATTTGGGTCACTTTTGGACTTAAATTCCAGGGATGATACAATCCCACCACATTCTCGACAACCGAAGTTACCGGATTGATTACGAGAGAATCAGTCCCTATCACTTTAGGACTAAGTCCAAGGACGATGCAATCCTACCACATTCTCGAGGACTGAAGCCACCGGATTGATTACAGGAGAATCAGTCCCTGTCACTTTAGGACTATGTCCAAGGATGATGCAATCCTACCACATTCTCGAGGACTGAAGCCACCGAATTGATTATAGGAGAATCAGTCCCTATCACTTTAGGACTATGTCCAAGGATGATGCAATCCTACCACATTCTTGAAGACCGAAACCACCGGATTGATTATGGGAGAATCAGTCCCTATCACGTTAGGACGATGTCCAAGGATGATGCAATCCTACCACATTCTCGAGGACCGAGGTCACCAGATCTATTATGGACAGATGTCCCGGGATGATACAATCCCTCTTCATTCTTGAAGACTGAGGTCTCCGGATCACTTTAGGGAAAATGCCCAGGGATGATACAATCCCACCATGTTCTCGAGGACCGAGGTCACTAGAGCTATTATGGATAGATTTCCCAGGATGATACAATCCCTCTTCATTCTCGAAGACCGAGGTCTCCGGATCACTTTAGGGCAAGTGCCCAGGGATGATACAATCCCACCATGTTCTCGAGGACCAAGGTCACCGAATCTATTGTGGATAGATGTCCCGGGATGATACAATCCCTCTTCATTCTCGAGGACTGAGGTCTCCGGACCACTTTAGGGAAAATGCCCAGGGATGATACAATCCCACTGCAACATCACTACTCCCCTTTTTGAGGAAGGTATTTCCGAACAACACCAATCTTGTCTCAAAAGTGTTCAAACTCTACTCGAGGCATAGGCTTCGTCAGTACATCATCATCCAAACCATCAGCATCTACATCTTCAGTATGTGAATACTGAACTATCACCATCTGTATCTCCAGTATGTGAATACTAAAATATCATCTATATCTTCAGTATGGGAATACTGAAATCATCATCATCTATATCTTCAGTATGGGAATACTGAAATCATCATCATCTATATCTTCAGTATGGGAATACTGAAATCATCATCATCTATATCTTCAGTATGGGAATACTAAAATCATCATCATCTATATCTTTAGTATGGGAATACTGAAACATCATCATCTCTATATTCAGTATAGAAATACTAAATTACCATCATCTGCATCTACAGTATCATCATCTGCATCTTATCTTGTATGTAGAAATACCGGATTTCTATGTGTTACGTCGGAACACAGGGTTCTTTGTCATCACAACTATGGTTATCACATAGAATCATTATAGTATCCATATTCAGGTCAAAGAGACCTGATATCAGCTTCTGAAGCCATATGGCTTCACAACTTAGTAGAGCAATCTGCTATGTATTTTGCTTCAACCGTGTTAAGAGAAACACTGGACTGTTTCCTGCTAAACCATGAACTCATATCAGACCTCAAGCAAAAGCATCTACCTGATGTGCTTTTCCTATCTGAGATACTTCCAGCCCAATCTGCATCTGTGTAGCCATACAATCTGTTGGTAATAACTCCCGATTGATTCTATTCTATTGACATATCAAATATTTATACATTTCATGAGGCTGTTGAGTACCAGCCTTTTCGCCTTCCTATGCAACTATTCATATTCCTACAATTTATTTATTTACAATATCTAATCCCTGACGGATTATATTCTAACAATCCCCCTCTTCATCCAAAGGGGTGTTCGTAAGTCCGAGCATGTTTCTGAATTTTTCAAACTTTTCTTGTCCAAGCGCTTTGGTGAAGATGTCTGCAACTTGATCATTTGTGGAACAATGTCGAAGATGGACTGTCTTGGCCTCTACATGATGTCGAATCAAATGATACTTTGTGTTGATGTGTTTGGTTCGATCATGGAATCTAGGATTCTTAGACAGCTTGATTGCAGAAGTATTGTCGACCAACAATGGAGTGGAGTTCTCTTGTTTTTCTTGCAAATCTTCAAGTATCTTCCTGAGCTATACTATTTCTTTCGTTGCTTCAGCTGCAGCCACATATTCTGCTTCTGTTGTTGAATCTGCCAGAACTGACTGTTTGCGTGATCTCCATGAGACAGCTCCTTGTCCAAGACTCATAGTGTATCCAGAATTTGATACTCCTGTCTCCTTATCGCCATCAAAATCTGAGTCTGAGTACCCAATAATTTTGAAGTCATCCACTTTAGAGTACTTGAGTCCAATGTCTTGAGTCCCCTTTAAGTATCTTAGAACTCTTTTTGCAGCTGACCAGTGTCCTTCACAAGGTTTA
>LPNX010347186.1:96927-150195 GCA_001517045.1 Pseudotsuga menziesii
AGTTTATGGTGAGGGAGAGGCACAGCTCTCGAAGAAACACACGATTAGAATTCTTTCAACACATCTCCATGTAATTTACTTTAGAGTGTTGTTTACATGGACAATTCAAATCTTCATATGAAAAATTACAATGATACCTCAAACATAACTGTAACTTGCCATTGTTATTGTCTAAATGATGTGGATCTGGTTCTGCAACTTTTCTTCTTTTGGAGCAGCTATAGCAACAGCTGCAAGCTTTCTTAGACCACTCGTGAATCCTTTTTGGGAATTCAATACGGTCAATCAGCTGCAACTTTTCTTCACAATATAATTTCTTTTATGCACCAACAATCTTTGCAATGATTTCTTGTAAGCAAAACCCTATTTAAATCCATTAAAATGCACAGACAGAATTCCAATAATCGCTGTAGGGTTTCTGTTTTTGCAGTCTATTGCAACAAATAGGCTTACAATGTTGTGGACAAATTTTCTACAACCTCCAAGATTTTGAAAATCTTATAACAATCTTCTTAAAAATATAGTAAACAGATGCATAGTGCAAATACTTTTCAATATGCCAGTGATATGACACATGTCTCCACATAAGTGTGTGGAGTGTTGTCTTCACATACATACGCAGCTTTCAGGAAAGCAACAATCTGCAGGCAGTAATCTCTTCACGCACAATACTCAGTCAGCTTCAGGCAGCGTGAATCTCCACGTACAATTCTCTAGGCAGCTTCAGGCTCAGGCTCGGTCTGCAACATATATCAGAATTCTCTCATTCCTCATCGCAGCTTCAGGCTCGGTATTTAATATATATCAGTCTCCAGGCAGCTTCAGGCTCAGGCTCGGTCTGCAACATATATCAGAATTCTCCACATACAATTCTCCAGAACGCAGCAATAGTGCGCAGTCTTCACAAAATTCTTCAACTCTCTCAAACTCGAACCAAGAGAGGTGGTGCTCTTGTGCTGGAAGTACAATGCATTCAACATACGCAGTGTATTAATCTCCAACGCAGGCTCTTAGGCTCCACAACAGCAGTCTCTTCTCCACGCAGGTCGCAGCACAGAAATTAGGGTTAGGAATATGAGAAATATTTGCCAGTCAATATATTTTGCAGTTACGTTCCATACGGAGGTCTTGAGGTGGCCGTATGACAGTTCTGCTCTTTTCTCCAGCAAGTTCTGGATTGTTCTCAGGAAAAATATTGAATACTATCTCAATGCATATTTCAATATGCAGCTTATATAAACTCACAGCTCCAATACATTCAAAATCAAATCTCCACATTCAGGCGCGAGCTTCTTCACCCAATCGTAGCTCCACATTCAGTCACTTGCAGCAAGAAAGGAGTGCGTTCACGCAGCATTAAAGGAGTGAGCTTCAAACTCCAATATTCAGCTCTCACGTTTCTACAATATCTACAACAAACAGGTCACGGAAATACTATACGCAGGTAACTCTAGGAGTCACAGCTCTCACAACATGAAAGTAAATGGGTCGCAACAGCAATATGCTCTCAGAAATTAGGGTTTTGAATCAACGAGTGGCTGCAAATTTATTTCTCTCAGCGAGTTCTAGATAGTCCTCATAGCCAAAACTAAGGCTAGTTCCAGGCTTCCAATTGGTGGGCTTAGTCTGAGATTCGATCTAAATGGTAGTGTATATCACGCCTAGGTTACCTAGCTTATGGAATAATACACAACGCAGAGATCACAGCTTATACAGATTCAGACTTAGGGTTAGGTATACATCAAAATTATGTGCAGAAAACGCAGGCAGGAGGAGTAACGCATACACTGCATGCGACTCGATTGGCAGACTGATGGAGCAGTCTGGCAATGGACTGGCAAGCAGAATGCTAGGAATGGGCAGATTGGCAACAGGCAGGAGTTATGGAAGGTAGGCAGCCAAGCTCTGATACCACTTGTTGGTAATAACTCCCGATTGATTATATTCTATTGACATATCAAATATTTATACAATTCATGAGGCTGTTGAGTACCAGCCTTTTCTCCTTCCTATGCAACTATTCATATTCCTACAATTTATTTATTTACAATATATAATCCCCAGCGGATTATATTCTAACACAATCTATACTCATGGCTACCATCATAGTATTGACCAAAGTCTATAGTCCCTTTCAGATATCTCATCACATGTTTTGCAGCTACTAGGTGAACCCATCTTGGTTGAACAAGATATTGACTTAAGGTTTTCACAGCAAAACAAATGTCTGGTCTAGTATTTGTTGAGTACATCAATGACCCAATGATCTGTCTGTAGTGAGTCACATCCACTAACTCTAATGAGTCATCAACTAACAGCTTCAGGTTGGAGTCCATGGGTGTGGCCATGACTTTGCATTCCAACATATTGAATCTCTTCAATATCTCTACCACATACTTTCCCTGGTTGAGAAATATTCCTTCTGAACTTTGCCATACTTCCAGACCTAGGAAATAATGAATTAACCCAAGGTCTTTCATCTCAAATTCTTCTTCTAGTTTCTTCTTGCTTTCCATGATCTGTTTCTCATTCCCTGTCAAGAATAAGTCATCCACATATAGTAATAGAATGACCGGTTCATCTTCTACAACATTGTAGGAAAGGTTAGGATCGACTTTACTCTTGGCAAAGCCCATGCTCATCAGGAAGCTATCTATTCTTCCATACCAAGCTCTCGGAGCTTGCTTCATGCCATTGAGGGCCTTCTTCAAATTGCATACCTAATTCCATCTGTCTTCAACTTCAAATCCTCGTGACTATTCGATGTAAAACTCTTCCTCAATCATACCATTAAGGAAGGCTTGTCTTTACTTCATCATGGAAGAAAATACCACGATAGTTTTGAAGGAAGTGTACCTTGCTTCCTGGAGTAAGTGTCTCTTCAGAATTAAACCTCTAGCCACAAGTCTTACCTTACTTCTATCAGCAACATATCTTATCTTGCAAATCCATTTGGAAGATACCACATTCTTGCTTTCTAGTTTGAGTATTATATCCCAAACATCATTCTAGTATCATAACATCTTCTATTAGTTTGTCTTCTCAGGTCATCAACATATCCTAGTCTTCTGCATTCAACCTTGAAGTTTGGAACCCACTTTACTCTCGGTAAAGTCTCGATCCATCATGAAGCTATCCATCATTTCGTACCATGTCGAACTCAGATATAATTTTCTGTAGTCACTCCCCCTGAAGTGGAGTATCATCTTCCCTCTTCATTCTGTACAGGTGGTTCTATGCTTGATACATACTGGTCAATAGAGTATGTCATGTCATAGTCTATTCTTTCTGAGGCAAATCATGAATCTTGCTTTGTACACTTGTTCTTGTAGATCCATATGGAAGATACTACGTACTTCCCTTTATGTCTCGAAATCATATCATATACATCATTCCCTGTGATCAACTGTTATTCTTTGATCATAGCTTCTTTCATAGCATTCTTTTCTTCATCTTGAGTTATCTCTTGTACCCATGGTGGTCTTCATTCTTCAAGGTGGATCTACCGCTCTCTGAAGCTCTTTCTTCCGTCATGGTGTCTCTGACCTTGGGAGCTTCAGATTCATGTTTATTGGAGTGAATCTTGAATTGCCATCACTTGTTCTTCGGAACAAGTCTCGTCCTTCTTTTCTTGTAGGAGGTTGTACAAGGCCTTCCCTACAATTCAAATGCACTAGTTGCATGGTTAGAACTATTTCATAAAATGAAAAATTCTTATGCATCATGCAACTGTTTAGACAATACAACATTAATCCATATCTCACATAAACTTTCTAGATGCCTTCCATCTATACCATGACATCATTGAGATTGTGCACTAATCCAATATGTCAGCAAAGAGGTTTGATAAGTAGCAATGGAGAGTTGTATAGCACCATGAGCTACTTACCCATCACATGCATATTAGTAGTATACAGTCATTAATGCAAACAATCTATCATGCATAACACATCAACTGAATATAATCAAATGTATAACAAAACAATATCATGAAATGACAATTGAATACTTATCTTTTATTTGTTTTGTGGGTAGACTCCATCTTGATCATTCTGCTTTATCATCTTCTTCATTCATGAAATCATCATTTCTTATCCAAATGATAAGATGAATAAGAGGTTCTTCAAGAATTGAGTTCTTCGTATTCCTCATCGCTTGAGGGATCTTCTTTGAATCCTGACAGTATCATCTTCAATTGCTCCCATCTTCTTCTTCTCTTCTTATGAGTCGAGATGAAAGCAATTACTTCCTTCTAGCATACATTCTTTGCATAAATGAATCCCATGATCCTGGGAGGCCATTCAAGGTGGCTATCACCACTTCTGCATTCTCCACTTCTTCTTCTACCGCTTCAGGTTGTTCTACATTCTGGATCTTCACATTCTTCAACTGTTTTCTCAAAGCCATCTTCTGATTTAAGTTCTTATCTTCAAATAGCTTGATCAAGGAATCAAACATATTTGGTGTCTTTAGGGAAGACACTTGTGGTACAAGTTGATCCATGATTGAATCAACAATGATATTCTTGGCCTTGATCAAGTTCTTCTTGTGTAAGGCTTTGAGCCTCATCTCCGTATGGAACTAGAACCTCTCTACTTATGTAGGTGTCCAATTAATTTTCTTTAGAGAGATCACATACTTCCATGGTTGGAAGTTGTCAACTTTACCAAGCTTATCATCAAGCTGATGTGATAGATCACTTTGAAATGAGAACCTCAAATGCAAATAGCAAAAGATTAGATCTTACCTATTTGAGGTGTCCGTCCTGCTTCCAGAGCTAGCTGATTTAGGGTTTGTCAGAGAAACCCTAATTTTTAAAACTTGGAAACTTTAAGATCTGATTGGATAGAAATATATATCTCTTCAAATTGAGTTGTCTAATGTACTCCTTTTCTAAAAACAGTGGAGGGAAGCTCCCGGAACAAGAAGCCCTAGTTTTCCAATTTCTTCTGCAGAAATTCCTGTCACTGTTTATGTGATATCTCTGAAATTAATGATCCTATGTGTCTGAAATTTTGCACTGAGGTAAACTATAATGTCCCTGATCCAACACCATATGTTTCATTAGAATTTGTTTCATCAATTTGGATTTATGATCCTTTTCCCACGGTGACCTGTTACAGGACCGCTCAGAACATCGACGTTGTATGGCCTTCCACGTGTCACTGTTTCATCTTCTGGTTTTAAAATTAGGACCATAGAAATTATAGTCTATTCTATTTCTGTAACATCTTCAGGAATTTAATTTGGACCTCTGTATCCCACGCTATAGCAATTTTCCCTAGGTGTCTTGTTTAGGGATGAATTTTGGAGGAGGCTGGAACCCTAACTTTGATAGATCATATCTCCCAGAATATAGAGAATATGAGGCTGAATTTTGGATAAAGTGTACATCAGGATTCTATGTTCGGCCTTTGAAATTTTTAGCTCCTGATCCTTCGCCAGTATTGGTATATAGCGAATGTACCAAAACGTAGCAGTTTTAGTATTTAGGGCTTTTCTAGCTCGGGGTCAAACTAGGGTTTGATTTTCCTGGAGTTTCACCCAACCAAAAATATTGATCCAGGTCTCTAAACTTCCATTTTGATGAGGAGAGAAATCCTATGCTAGGCTCACTCAAAAATTCCTCTTCAGTAAGAAGCCCTAATTTCCCACAGCGAAAACTGAAAATGCTCGGAATCGAATTCCGCTTCGACAGAAAGATGCACCCTTCAATGGAGAGTCAACCTAGCCTTCTTTTGTTGATTGATTGTGGAGAGAGAACCAAAAATTAAGAATACATATATTCTATAGCTTGTGAAAGCTGTCCTATTCAATTTAGCTCTGATACCATGTTAAATTTTCATATGCTTAGCTAAGACATCAGTATATCATTTCATTTTTCATAATAAAAGCATATAAACAGGATCACTAAAAGAAACAGTATCACAAGAACAACACAGATTTATCCTGGGAAAACCCTAAAGGGAAAAACCCAGCAAAATCTTCCTCAATATAGATGCCCCAAAAAGGTAAAAAGGTAAAATCAACAAGGAGATCAAAAAACTGATCCTCCTCCTTCTCCAGCTACTTCTCTCCTCCACAAGTGCGCTACTCAAGTGAGTGTGTGTGTCTCAAATGAGGAGCACTACACCTCTATTTATATTCATCCGTTCACTTAAGTTAACTCATTTGACATGTAGGCTCGAGTTAAATCATGTAGGCTCGAGTTACACATGTAGGCTCAAGTAACCACACTGGGGTGCTAATGACCCACCTTTACAATTAGAGGGGACTACCTCATGACTCTTATTAGTTCATCCGATTAGGAGCATCGGGGTACAATGTAATAGAAGTGGTTCTCCCGGTAGGACCATCGGGGACCACAAAAAGATACATATAGAATATTCTTCGAAGTTACAATATTTCAACATGTGGACAAGTGAGTATCGCACTAAAAACTCTAAAAAAATACCAACAGAACTTATATTCCTTGTTGAATAAATGTTAACTATTAAAAAGGACCCTCCTCATATATAAAGAGATTTGAGAGGTTAGGGTTAGGTGCAATCCCTTCGGTCAAAAGAGACTTAATGATTTACAAGATACTTGTCACTTTTGGAGAAGTGGCCATTTTTCTAAGTCAAATCACTTTTAACTTCCTTCAAAAATATATTTTTTCCCTATATGAAAAAATTAATATTATTTTGCTCAAAATGTTACAATTCGAGAGAAAGAAATGGATTTGACAAAATCCTTTGAAGATAAAATTTGGAGTTCCCTGTCATCATTTGATGTGGGATCTGTTCCCTCTGTGGCACTTATGATGGCTAATCATGAGTTGGATGGTACAAAATATGGAGCTAAAATGCCACAAAACTGCTATCAATGGCTTCCAAGGCAGTTCAAGTCATGACACTTACATAGGGACATTCATCTATGCCTCAGAGGGAAAGTTGTTCTTACGAGTGTACCCCCAATCATTTATAAAAACTGGTTTCAAACTAGGTTCAAAATGGGCAAAATGCCTCTTAGCATGAAATTTGTTCTGTCTAATCTACCTTTCACAAATTATCTAAAACTAAAATTTCCTAAGTTCATTATAAATAAATTACAAGTATAATTAACGCATTTCCTTTTGTTTGGTGAAAATTGAGCTAAAATTGAGTGAGATTTTGGCCTCCAGAAGGTAAACAATAAAGGTTTTTCTGAGGGAGATGAAATCAAAATCTAAGGTCATTATTTAAAATTTATGGGTGAGAACCTAAAGAAACTGTATAGTACTAACATTCACTTCTCCAGATCAAATGTGTCTCTTTCAAAGTAAAAAAAATCAACTTGGAAGGGGCCTAATTAACACACTTTACTAGCTGGATTATGGACCCAAAAAAAGGGTTACTAGGATTTCTAGAAATTTCTTGGTTGAATCTTTGAGTCAAACCCTGTATATTTTTTTCGGCCTCAAAATCTGAATGAGGGAGATATGGAAATTTTGGTTTAGGAATTTTGTCAAACACTTAGTGGAGAATTACCTTGTTGAGGACTTTTGTCAAACAATTAGTAGATAGCCACCTACAACTCTTCCTTCTCTAAGTTCCTTTCAACATTTCAAAAGCTACTAGAAATCAATTTAGACCCATACACATGGAAAGAAAAACGCCCCAAGGAAATCTACATTTTCATAAAAATACCCAAATCATGGGATTTGGTCTCGCCAAAAATGTTTTTGGAATCAAAATGGGGGTTCCAATCCCATATGATATGGATACTTTCCTGCACGACATCTCAGCTGGGTATTTTATTAATAAAATTGGAATTCCTAATGGTTTATTCAACAAGGGTTGGAGAGGCCATGTGCCTTTATTAGTGATTCAATGTAAAAAAAGGGATTGTAAGTCGATTCAATCTCAGAGGAGACAAACGAATGTTTCCTCCAAATTCTAAATGAAAGGAAACTAGAAATGCAGTTTGGAAATGAGGGTAGGTTTCTTACCAGGCATGTTTTTTTAACGCTAGTTCCTCATTCTGGAAACCCCAAGTGAGTGTATCAACCGATTTATTTTCCAAGTAAACTCCTGTACAATATGAAAACAATGAGTAATTTAGTGAATTTTCGAGTTCTTTGAAAGTCACTCAACAGAGTCTACTTAGTTCTTTGAAAGTCACGTCTCAGCAAGGGGTCACAAGTTCATTTTCCATAGACACAAAGGAATAATAAAATGAAAAAAACAAGACACTGATTTGGTGAGAAAAGAGAAACGATTACAGCAAAATACCTGATCAAATAAATCTCGCTTAGCCATCTCGTCCCAAAAGTGGAGGCAAGCAAGAGCTACTAAAGCTGTGAGAGTTTTTGCTATTATATCATGTACAATTTGGTTATGTAGGAAGCTAATAGGAATAGTGAACCTGTGATTAAACCATTCCAAATCCATCAAACTCTCGGTTTTTGCAAAGCAGGTCCCATGTCCGCCATTCTGAGAGCATCCCACTTGAAAGCCATCCATAACAGCTCTGAAAGGGCTGCCCTGATAAGTAAAAACCCACTAAAATATCTTGTAGATCCACTACTAAAATGGTTGATTGTAGAGGGACCTGAATGATTGTTTCAAACCAATTCAGATGCGGGAGTTCATTGGGGGATTTCATGCACTAGATGCAAAATACATGCTAAATAAATATTTCTATGTTTCTTCTGCATAGAGAACTTGTTTTTTATAATTCCAAATCATAATTATTTGAGCAAAACTGGAGCATGATCAATTATTCTAGGGTACTCACCAATTTGGGGGCATTCTGTCAGCCTCTGCGTGACCTACAAACCCTCCTCTGCCTCTGCAAACCCTTACCGCTACAAACCCTCCTCTGCATAAACACACTTGAACTTTGACGACCTCCTCTACATGACCTCCAACAAACCTCCTCTGTGTGACCTCCAGATGTGGAGGTATATTGTGTCGGCTCCACTGTGAAATTATTGATTGGGTTCTTTGTTTCGTGGGGAAATATTGTGTCCGGACGGTTGTGGTTTTATATTTTGTTTTTATTTTTTTTGTTTTGTGTTATTATATTATATTATATTTTATATATTTTTGTTTTGTTATTTTTTTATATTTTATTTTTTATATATTTTTTTTTGTTTTATTATTTTATATTTTATTATTTATATATTTTTGTTTTGTTTGTTTTGTTTTTTTTATATTTTAAGCATATTTTTTATTTTATTTTTTATATTTTACTAGCCATCAAGATGTGACTTGACCCTTGAGTCCCCAAGCAATCTAAAGTGTGACAATGTGTCAACAACTACAACTAAAACAAAACAAAAAACAACTACTAGGCCTTAAACGAGCTCAAAACTTTGTGCCTACTACCTATGTGAACCTCGTTACCAATGCCCACCCTTTTTTTCGTTAAAATTAAATTCAAAAGGCTGGTTTGATGAGTCCTCCTCTATAATACTTCAATTATTTCATGAATATCATTGATTCACGACAAATATAAACAACACTCGATGTCATGCAAATACAAGTAATGGCATGTAGCTAGCTAGATCACAAACTGTGCTGAGGTCAATTTTTGCATTGCTATAGAGAGGTGTTTTTGCATTGCATGGATAGGATTATGTTTTTATTATGTTTATTGATGATACATTCTTATATCCAATTCCAAATGAGGTCCATAATCAAGCTAATAATTTTATGAGCTTCAGTAACACCACAACATTCAAATCAAAACTGAAGTATGTTTTTTATGATTAATGAAGGATGAATAATAGATAATATAATACTTGAATGTAAATTGGTTAGATTCACTTAGGCATTAGGTTTTCAAATTTTCAATAAGGGATGAAATGACAACACTTCCTAATTCTATTATTATTGACCAAAAAAGGGTCAATAGGATTGAACACGTTGAGTACATCCACTCACACACAAATCAAAATAGTTACTCCAATATTTATGTAGAAACCCCCTTCAAATAAAAGGTAAATATACACAACACTAAAGGAAATTATTAATGTTTAAAAATGAAATTACATTTGGCATATCTTTTGTATCGATTTTCTACAAATGATATTTCATGATCTTTAAATATGATATACTAATAAGGTGATAAGCAATGGAAAGTGTTGTATAATAGGGTATATTTGGAGTCATCGAATCACTCATTATAACACATGATTGTGATAACTAAATTAGTGCACTACAAAGGCACATTAAGGAAACACCTAAAACCATACTAAATTTATAATTGCATTACATCAGGTTGACCTTAAAGTACTTATTCCTAGTGTTGAAATTCCCTAACCCTACATTGTTAAGAACAACTTGCGATAGGATTGAATGATTTACAAACATGATAAAATTAGAATTATGAAGGAGACATTAAATCTCATCACCCCTCAATTACAATTTTCTTGACTTCTAGCATAGACACTAAGAACTTGGATTTATTTTAGGGAATTTTTGAAAATGTCAATAAATTGTTCATATTTAAGATTTGAGTGACTTCAATTAGTTTAAATGCATAGAGCATATTGTGATTTCCCTATGAAGTGCTAGGTTGGTCATATGAAGTGTTAACTCTAAGATAATCAATTCCATACTAGAAAGTACCAAGGGAAAGGATGATATAGCCTAATTAGTTCATGTGATGATGATGATGATGATGGTGATGTTGATGCTGACGATGATAGCCATATTATTCATTAGCATCATCATCATCATCACCATAATCATCATTGTCATAATCATCGTCATCTTCATCACCATCGTTGTCATCATCACCATTGTCATCGTCATCACCATGTTCATCATCATCTACATCATCATCATCTACATCATCATCATCATCATTATCATCCTGATCATCTTCATCATCATCGTATTGATCGACGTCATCATTGTCGCCATCATCATGATCATCATCGTCATCGTCATCATTTTCATCATGATCATCAACATCATGATGATGATCATCATCATCATCATCATCATCATCATCATCATCATCATCATCATCATCATCATCATCATCATCATCATCATCATTGTCATCATCATCACCATCACCATCATCATCATCATCGGCATCAACATCACCATCATCATTATCATCTTCATCATCGTCATCTTCATCATCATCACCACCATCATCATCATCTTCATCATCGTCATCTTCATCATCATCATCATTGTCTTCGTCATCTTCATCATCATAATATTCACCATCATCATCATCATCATGGTGTCCATCATCATCGCCATCATCCTCATCATCATCATTAGCATCATCACCATCATCATCATCATAATCATCATCAGCATCGACATCACCATCATCATCATCATCTAAGACAACGACGATGATGATGATGATGACGAGGATGAGGATGATGATGACGATGATGCTAATGATGATGTTGATGATGATAATAATGATGATGATGATGATGATGATGATGATGATGACAATGATGACAATGAGGATGAGGATGATAGCGACGAGGATGATGATGATCGTGATGAGGACGATGATGATGATGATGCTAATGATGATGTCGATGATGATGATGATGATGATGATGATGATGATGATGATGATGATGGTGATGATGATGATGATGATGGTGATGATGATGAGGATGATGATAACGATGACGATGGTGCTAATGATGATGTTGATGATGATATTGATGATAATGATGATGATGATTATGATGATGATGACGATAATGACAATGATGACTATGATGATGATAATAACAGTGATGATGAGGATTAGGATGAGGATGATGATGATGGCGACGAGGAATGATTATGGCAATGAGGATGAGGATGATGGCGACAAGGATGATGATGATGGAAACAAGGATGATGATGATGATGATGCTAATGATGATGTCGATGATGATGATGATGATGATGACGATGGTGATGATGATGATGACGATGATGGGATGATGATGACGATTATGATAATGATGATGTTGATGATAATAATGACGATGATGATGATGATGACGATGATGACTATGATGATGATAAAAAAAATGATGATGAGGATGAGGATGATGGCAACGATACAAAAATAAAGTAAACAGAAACTAGTGTAAATGGAAACACACTATTGTGTAACAAGGAAAAAATTAAGCACCTAAATTTCCTTTGTCATGGTCATAAGAATATTAATTTTATTATAGTGTGATCTAACACATTAGCGCATACTGCATTTCATCATGAAGGAATCAACCTCACCACACGCATAGGCACATAGTTGGGCCACAAGGTTTGTTGATTTACAATTATTTTCAAGGTATATTTTTCTTGAATATTAAGTACTTTTGGCTATGAGAATTATTTATGGGACTACTACGTGTGAAAAAATTGAGAGTTACATCCAACACATAGCCATCGAATATCCTACACATTGTCATCGAATATCCTACGCATAGCCGTCAAATATCCTATGCATAGTCATAGAATATACTATGCCCTAGTGTCATAAATTCGACAGCGCTAAAATAATTTAAAGGGATTAGTATTTGTCATCATTACTGTCAAACACATCCATACGATATGTACGATGTCATTGAATTATGTCATTGGATTTCGGGTTCAAATCCTGTTGTGAAAGAGAGACAGATTTCCAAAGGGAGAGTATAACAAGTTGAAGATGAAGAATATTAGACCTTGCAGGATACTTAGAAAATTCTCAGCAAATTCTTATGAGTTAGAGATGCCTACTGGAGAGGGTATTTCACCAATATTTAATGTTGTGGATCTATATCCATATGTAGCCAGTGATATTGAAACCTTTACATAAGGTGAAGAATCTACTTAAGACTTACAATGGGTGGGGCAGATGCCTGTGGCACAGCCATTGGAATTTGAGGCCATTCTGGACACAAAAGTGGTAAAGAGGACAAGGAAGAAGGACCATCTGGAGTATTTTGTCAGGTGGAAGAAGCGACCAACAAAGGATTATACTTCGATGAGTGTTGTAGAGTTGTAAGCCAAGGGTTTCACTATAGCTGATCTAATGAATAGGGGTTCATAATTTTCAACCTTGTGCATCTGATGCAGGAGCATCATCGCATGCTAACAATGTGATGAGTTGGTGACATGTTGTGGCATATTTGTAAGCATATTGTTGAGTCATAGTCTTTTATCTCAAGTAATAATAGTGGATCACGACTCCCTACGTGGAGATCAAGCCGCTGGTTGTTTGTTTCAGACAAGGATGTTTTCATCATGCTTTCTAGTGTTTGTTTCAGTGGCAGGACCACTCAAGATAGGGGTAGCATTTCAGCATAAATAGACAGCTTATAGGCGTAGAGGGGGTTCTACTCTTCAGCATTGAGAAATTCTAAAATTACAGACAAGAAGGACAGACTGAGGTCTGGTTTTGTTTGTAAATATTTTGAATAGAAGAAGAGATATCCAAGATGTGTGTTTATTTCATTACTTAATAGAAATATTAGTTGTGTTTTTTTGTTTTTTATCCTTTATGCATGTACTGTGTTGAATTGTATTCTTGAAGAGCCCACTTCGGTGATTTTCTAAAGATTGGTACATTTCTGTGAAGTCTGTTGAATTCACGCATCAATTTATAGCTTGAATAGTCGAAGTAGAGTGTATATGCATGCATAAGAGTGTTAGGTTAAGAAATATTGAATATTGCAGGCTGGATTGATCAATTCCATGTACAATCAACCCAACCTGCAGGTTTTCTGGCATTAACAAGTTTTGTTGGAAACGAACGGTGTAGATCGAGTTCGTAGACGAAGATTTGATGACTCGAGAGGGATGTTAGTTTTTATCAATCAAGCTAGAATTATGTTAGGATATTTAACTAAGAGAACAAAAAGTACAGTAATCAAACACAAGAGACAATGAACACAGTGTTTTTCCTCAAGGAAACCATAAGTGGAGAAAACCCCACAACTTCCTCAGAGATAGAATCAGCACCAAAAGTAAAACCCCCAAAACAGTAAGATGATCTCTCGACAGCAGTAACCTCTTTCTTCCTTGCCCCAGTGTCTTTCTCTTCCTCAGCTATGTGCTACAACTGAGTGTGTATGAGTGTGTGCTAAATAGAGAGGCTAGCTCTCTATTTATACTAATTCCTGACATGTCTAAAAGCCTACTAGGGCCGACCTCTCTAGGAGAGTCTAATAACCCTAGTGCCCTGAAACTGCGGGGAATTTAACCCTTATACAATAGGAGGGTTACCCACAATGACTTGACATGACTTGTTTACATTATAGATCTTCTCGATTGGAACATCAGGGCATGACATAACTCAACTGCATTGCAAATACATCCCAAAATAAACATCGTGTTACAATACATAAGAAATACAAGTGAATACATTCTGAAGTGACATATACAACAACACTCCCTCTTGACTAGGAAGGTATTTTCTCGACACAATTTTCAGCACAAGTCTTCTTCTCTGTATCATTTGGGTCATTGTCAAGTTCTCATCATCTTCATCTTCAACTCATATTCATCTTCGAGTCATCTTCATCTGGATCTGGATCATCACTAGGTCATCATCACTAGATCTGGATCATCACTTGATTTGGATCATCATCACTAGATCTGGATCATCACTCGATTTGGATCATCACTGGATCTGGATCATCACTGGATCTGGATCATCACTGGGTCATCATCACTGGATCTGGATCATCACTGGATTTATATCATCACTTGCTGGATCTGAATCATCACTCGATCTGGATCATCTCGGAGACATCATAACTGTATCTGGATCATAGCTCGATCTGGATCATCACTGGGTCATCATCATATGTGTTATCTCATGATTCTTCTCATTACAAGAAGTTCTACAGAGCCAACCCTTTTTCATGTTGGTTGTAGGCCTACCTCCTCGTAGGTCTTTGGTAGCCCTTACATCTGACCTACTCATCAGAATGGCCAGCACTCACATCTAACCTTGACTTGTCAGAAAGGCACATCACTTACATCTAACCTTGGATCGTCAGAAAGGCACAACACTTACATCTGACCTTGACTTGTCAAAAAGGCACTCAGTCCTATACTGAGGGTTCTTGGTAACTGACCACATGCCTCCATTCAGAGAATGGTAGTAGCCCTTACATCTGACCTACTCGTTAGAATGGTCGGCACTCACATTTGACCTACTCGTCAGAAAGGTGGTAGCCCTTACATCTGATCATGTAGGACCTCATCCTACAGTCACATTACAATGGTTGGAACTCACATCTGAACTACTCGTCAAAAAGGCGGTAGCCCTTACATCTATGTAGGATCTCATCCTACATTAGAATGGTCGGCACTCACATCTGACCTACTCATCAGAAAGGTGGTAACCCTTACATCTATGTAGGATCTCATCCTACATTAGAATGGTTGACACTCACATCTGACCTACTCATCAGAAAGGTGGTAGCCCTTACATCTATGTAGGAACTAATCCTACATTAGAATGGCTGGCACTCACATCTAACATGGAAGGAAGTAATCCTCTCACCATGACAGAATGGAAACAACCCTTATATCTGATCAAGTGGGAACACATCCCTCAATCACATTAGAATGGCCATGCGCTCACATCTAATCATGTAAGATTACATCTTACAATCGTCTCAGAAATGACCTTAGTCCAAGACCAAGTATTTCTGGTAACTCACTAGGCAGCTCCATTCCAAGAATGGAAATAGCCCTTATATTTGATCATGTAGGAACCAATCCTACATTCATATCAGAATGGCTTAGCACTCATATCTAACATGGAAGGAACCAATCCTCTCACCATGACAGAATGGCTCAGCCCTTACATCTGACCTACTCGTCAGACTCATCACCTACTCAGCCCTTACATCTGACCTACAGACTCATCACTTCCCTTTGGAAGGGACCTCGATCTGGAGAACACCAAGCTTCTCCCTGAAGTACTCAAACTTCACTCTAGCCAATGGCTTCATCAACACATCAGCTATCTGATCATCCATCACAACATACTAGAGCTTCACTGCTCCCCTCTGCACCATATCCCTGATCTAGTGATACTTGATCTCGATATGCTTCAACTTGTCATGGAACACTGGGTTCTCTGACAACTTCACACAACTCTGATTGTCACAGTGTATACAAGTAGCATCCAACTAGAGATCAAATAAATCAAACAGTAGCTTCATGAGCCATATTGCCTCACAACTAGCTGAACAAGCTACGACATACTCTACTTCAGTTGTACTCAGTGCCACACAGGATTGGTTCCTGCTAAACCAAGAGATCACACCTGATCCCATACTGAAACAACATCCTGAAGTGCTCTTCCTATCGATGGCACTGCCTGCCCAATCTAAATCAACATAACCCTCCAAGTTAATCTTCTGATTCATATGATACTTGAGCCCATAATCAACCGTACCTCTCAGGTATCTCAGAATATCCTTTGCAGCAGTCAAGTGAACATGTCTCAGATCTGTCAAGAACTGGCTTAAGGTGTTCACAGCAAAGCAAATATCCGGTCTAGTGTTCGTCAGGTACATCAAGGACCTAATCATCTAACAATACATCGTGGCATCGACTATATTTGATGAAGCCTCACTCAATAGCTTCAGGTTTGATGCCATAGGTGTAGCCATAGCCTTGCAGTCCATCATCCCAAACCTCTTCAGGATCACTACTACATACTTCCCTTGTTCGAGGGAAATCTGATCTGCACTTTGCCACACCTCCATGCCTAGAAAGTAATGCATCATTCCCAAGTCCTTCATTTCAAACTCGGCAGCAAGATTTCTCTTTGTATCAGCAATAAAACCATCTATACCTGTTAAAAACAGATCATCTACATAAAGTAGGAGCATCACTGGATTGCCATTTTCAACCTTGTAGTAAAGGTTGGAATCTGCTTTACTTTTGGTAAATCCCAAACTGGATAGAAATTTGTCAATTCTACCGTACCATGTCCTGGGTGCCTGTTTCAAACTGTAGAGGGATTTCTTCAATCTACACACATGAGACTCCCTCTAATGTGTCTCAAACCCGAGTGTCTGTTCCACATACACTTCCTCTTCTACTACACCATTCAAGAAAGCAGTCTTGACATCCATCTAGTGTATCTTCCATTTCATCACTGTAGCCAGAGCAAGTACTGATCTGATGGAAGTGTATTTGGCTATAGGTGCAAAGGTTTCTTCATAATCTATTCCTTCTTTCTGTGAGAAACCATGAGCAACAAATCTTTCTTTATATTTTTCTATGCTACCATCTACAGCATGCTTGATCTTGTAGATCCATTTGGAAGTTACAACTGACTTCCCTTCTAGTCTTGGGACAACATCCCAAACATCATTCTTCATGATCGATTGATACTCTTCGATCATAGCATCCTTCCATTCTTTCCATTCTGCTGCTTATTCATAATTGGAAGGTTCTTTATTGATGAAATCACATAGTAATGCTACATACCCATAGCAGGATCTGGTCCTCTTTCTTTCTCTGTGATTCTCTCCTAGAGCCCCATATCTTTCTGCACCTTGGATAACTACTCGTACCCAAGCAGGTTTCTCCTTGTGAGGATTCTTAGGTGGATCTATAGGTCTTTGTGGTTCTTCAAATTCTTGATCTTCTTCTTGAGTTTCTTCATTCATGGTTGTATCATGAATTCTGGGTGCTTCTACTTCTTCAGATTCTTCAGTAGGTTTCTTTCTGGATTTGTTGTAAGCTGTGTCTTCATCAAATGTCACATCCCTACTGATGTCAATATTCTTGAATCCTGAGAAGTATATTCTGTAATCCTTCAAGCTTTTAGAGTATCCCACAAATATACCCTTCTTTCCTGAAGGATCTAGTTTTGTTCTTTTCTCTTTTGGAATGTGTATGTACACAGGACAGCTGAATATTCTGAGATGGCTAACTTCTGGTTTCTTGCCAGAGAAGAGTTCGTCAGGAGTCATGTTCTCGAGTACTCTGTGTGGAGTATGGTTCTATACATACACCACTATTCTGGTAGCTTATGCCTAGAGATGCATAGGAAGAATTGATCATGAAGCATTTCTCTTACAGCTTCCATGATAGTTCTATTATTCCTTTCTGCAATCCCATTCTGTTGTGGATTATAAGGAGTGGAAAACTCCCTGTTAATCCCTGAGTCTTTGCATAACTCTTTGAATTCATTTGATGTGAATTCTCCGCCATTATCTAATCAAAAGGTCTTGATCTTCTTTTCTGTGTAATTCTCGATCAAGGATTTGAGTTCCTTGAACTTGCTAAATACTTCATCTTTGTTCTTCATGAAGTAAATCCATGTCTTCCTAGAAACGTCATCAATAAAAGAAACATAGTATACATACCTGCTTAGTGAACTTCATGACATTGGACAGCATACATCGGAGTGGATGATTTCCAAGATTAATTTTTCTTTGCTTTCGCTACTTGTAAATGTCTTCTTTGTATTCTTTCCTTTCGCACATCCTTTGCAGACCCCATCATGTTTTGCTTGAATTTCTGGAAGACCTTCAACAGCTTTGCTTGCAATTGGTAGTGCTTTGTAATGCACATGTGCAAGCCTTCTATGCCAAAGTTCATTTGACTCTACTGTGTCATGGACCAAGGCTTTTTCTGGATGGCCCTTCAATTTGTATAAACCTCCTTCTTGTTCTCCAATCACTACTGCATCATTAATAGTCTTTCCCTTTGGCCACATGATGATTTGGCCATCTATGAATGCAACTCTCATGCCTTTTGCATCTAATACAGATATGGAGAGAAGGTTCTTCTTGAGTCTTGGTACAAACAATACATATTGCATCTTCATAGACTTTCTAGAGTCTAGTTTATAAGAAGATTCCCCACTACCTTTTATTGGATATTGGTAGTCATCTCCAAGCTTCACCTTGTGAGGTGATTCATGTTCTAAAAGTTTCACAAAGGATTCTTTGAATCCTGTCATATGTTTGGAAGCCCCACTATCTATAAGCCAATCATTGCTTCCATGTGTGATGTTTCCCATGAGAGCAGAAATCAAAACATATTCTTCATCCCTTGAAGAGTCTTCACTTTCATATCTGATTTTCTTCTTGGATGGTTCATCATCCTCTACATCATGAGCATGATGTCTTCTCTTGTTGCCCTTTTTCTTATTTTGTCTTTTAGGAGAATATTTTGCGAAGTGTCCTACTTCATCACAAGTATAAAATCTGCTTCTAGAGAAATCTTTTCTAGAGTTAGTTTTAGAAAAATGCTTACCTCTGGAGTGATGAGAACTTCTTTTGGTTTTATTGGAATGTACTGTGAGAGATTGATCTTCACTTCCCATATTTTCTTCTCTGGTTGCTATCCTAGCTTCTTCTTGAGAGCATTCTTCCCATAGTCTGCTGAACTTGACTAACTTCTTTCTAGCACGTATCCCTTGAATAAAGGAGTTCCATGATCTAGGGAGACCATTCAAGGTGGTCATTACAATCTCATCATTTTCCACTTCTTCATCTACTAATTCCAGTTGTTCCTTGATCTGAGAAACTCTTGTGAAGTAAGAATAGATGGTTTCTGCATTCTGAATCTTCACATTCTTCAGTTGGTTTCTCAGGGTCATCTTCCGGTTTATGTTCTTCCCTTCAAACAATTTGGTCAGGGCATCAAACATGGCTTTAGGTGTCTTGAGGGAGGACACCTGTGGTATGAGGTAATCCTTGATAGAATCAGCAATCATTCTCTTTGCCATAACCATCTTCTTCTTGTGTAATTCCTTAGCCTCATCTCCCTCTGGAACTGGAACCTCCTCATTGATATAGGTGTCCAACTCATTTTCTTCCAGGACCAGGGAGATCCTATACTTCCAGGCTCGAAAGTTCTTAGCTCCCTCAAGCTTTTCATCAAGCTTGGTATGATGAGACATATTAACTGAGAACCTCAAATGGAAACACAAAAGATTTATATCTTACCAGGTCAAGATGTCGGATCTGGATTTGGAGCTGAAATCCTGCAGTGTTGGTTCAGGAGCAGATTAGGGTTTTTCTTTTCTGGAGTTCTGTCCAACCAAATGATTTGAATTTAATCCCTAACTTTTATGTTGGGGAGGAGATCAATCCAATCCTAGGCTCACTAAAAAATTCCTCTTATGTGAAAAGCCCTAATTTTTTACAGCAGTTTCGGGTCCAAAACTGAAAAATCTCAAAATTGGATTTTGCTTCGACAGAAAGATGCGCCCTAGGGAGGAGATTTATTCCAACCTTATTTTGCTGAAAATATTTGGAGAGATATCCACAAAGTAGGAATCCCTAGTTCTTGCAGCTGCACAATGTCTTCTTCTCAAGTTAGCTCTGATACCATGTTAGCTTTATCAATCAAGCTAGCATTATGTTAGGATCTTTAACTGAGAGGACAACAAGTACATCAATCAAACACAAGAGACAATTAACATAGTGTTTTTCCTCAGGGAAACCATAAATGGATAAAACCCTACAACTTCCTCAGAGATATAATCAGCACCAAAAGTAAAACCCCCAAAACAGTAAGATTATCTCCCGACAGCAGTAACCTCTTTCTTCCTTGCCCCAGTGTCTTTCTCTTCCTTAGCTATGCACTACAACTGAGTGTGTCTGAGTGTGTGCTAAATAGAGAGGCTAGCTCTCTATTTATACTAATTCCTGACATGACTAAAACCCTACTAGGGTTGACCTCTCTAGGAGAGTCTAATAACCCTAGTGCCCCGAAACTACAGGAACTTTAACCCTTAGACAATAGGAGGGTTACACATAATGACTTGACATGACTTGCTTACATTATAGATATTCCCAATCGGAACATTGGGGCATGACATGACTCAAGTACATTACAAATACATCCAGGAATAAACATCAGGTTACAATACATAAGAAATACAAGTGAATACATTCTAAAGTTACATATACATCAACAAGGGATCCGCAACAAAATTTACGAGAATGATAACAGTACTGCAAAGGTTTGTGTGATCTACATCAAGTACAAGATCGAAGGTCATGAATAAGGCCGCAAAGATCTTATGGCTAAGCAAATTGTGGAAACAAATATTTAAGGGGAAAAGTTGTAGAGGAGAAATTACGGGGGACCAAGTTTGAAAAGTTGGCATCCTGCATCCTGCATCCCACAAACCATTTGCGGAAACATTGTTTTGGAAGGAGAATTGCGGGAAGGTTTGTTGTGGAAGCTCTATGGTAGAAACAGAGTTGCAGAAAGGCGGTTGTGAAGTAAAATTCTGGGAAGGAAATTTTAGAGAAGAATTTGGTCGAGGGATAAATTTGGAAGTCCTGCTAAGTGTAGGAGCCACAAGAGATCCTGGAGGTGTTGGTTGGGTTGGCAGTGGTTGATCCGACCCTGCACCACATTCTTATGAAAATCTTGAAGAATATAATCGATAATCTAATCCTTTCATCAAAAAAATAAATAACCACAGACACATAAGGTAATAAACATGATGATTATGCCTAACATGAGAACATATTCATGACGATTACATCAACACATGTTTATATAACCTCATAGTCTGTTATTATTATTCTAAATGAAGTTTCATGTGCATACTATTGTAGTCATCTTGAATGAGATTGAGGGACACATACACATAGGAAATAATATTTATTTATATCCACATACTCATAAAATATAAATTATTATATATTTCAAAAGTATTAAAAAAAGCAAAGGTGAAACCCATAAGGTGCAAACATATAAAAAGGGACAACAATATATGTGGTTCACCCCTAACCAAGGGCTACATCCACCAAAATTGTTAATATTTATATCAATTATTCAACAAAAGGGTTACAAATCTGTAGTGCAACTACTGCAATTCATCTTAAGTACATTTATAATCAATAAAATACATCTTTCCACAAACTGTTCTGTAATCACCATAACACTTTCACTGCACGAGTTTTGTAGCTAATATTAACAACTTTATACAACAAACTTGAAAAATTAGGAAAATAAAGCATTGGCAAGTCACTTATCCAAAAAGAAATTGAAAAGAGTATACTAACATAACTTAAGGCATCAAAGGGCTTGACTTTGACTTTCCACCCTACCTTAGGTTCTTTGTCCAGTCTTACTGCCGAGAGGCCACCCTCGAGTTGGGCGTGGATCTACTAATATAAGGGCAATAAAGTCTTTTTACTATAATCTCATTCATTATAATTTTGGTCTTCAACATTTAAAATTTACAACAAAGAGTCAATTCTTATTAGACTCATGCCATAATTACCAAACTTAAGCTCTAAAGGGGCATATTCAATTTGCACCCTATAAACAGGTTCATTAATTAATTGAAGGTAATTTCAACCTTTTGACTCTTTTATGAGGAATAACAATTTCCTTAACAAGGTAAAATAGAAATCGATGTTATCATCAATAGTGTGATTCTTAACTACTATTCAGTGTTTCGGTTCAATAGTTTGATTCTTATTACTAAATGGAACAACTTTTTAGGCGGTTATCATTAGTTATTGGTATTATACTTAGATATTAACAGATAGACTACTTAATGTAGAGAAATTTAGAATCCAATTTTTCCAACTCCTATCATACATCCAAATGGGTTTATTCTTAGCTCAGTTCAATGTTCAAAAGTCTACACTCATAAAACAAAAAATGACAATGTGAAAATTCTCTATTGACACCCCAATCATAAAATCCGATATCCTAAAAAGGGGAAAATGTTGAAAGATAATGGTACGAATGTGATCAAATCTCCTAAAGACATATCAGTAGGAAATCCCAACAGTCAACAACAAATCAATTTGGGATGGATTTATTTGTCAACATATCGAAAGTTATCCTCTACACTTGGAAGTTCATATCGACATGTTTCATCAGCTAGGATGTCATAAGGAACAATGCAACAACATTATAAGTCTTTGAGGATAAATCCTCTCTAAGAGAGAGGCAATGTTATGAACATAATAAGTAATAATTTAATGCTAAAATAATTGATAGTTAGGGTGATTAAGAGACACCTCATTTGGGTGAATAGTCACCATGAGGACCTATTTATACAGGTCCCTTATCATTGTAAAAATGATCGATTTTATATTCAATATTCAATATTATATTCTTATTAATGGCTTATTTAATATTCCAAGTATTTTGGTAATATTATGTGTGAGTGAACATTTGTTCAACTCAATGAAAGCTTGATCCAGTTCCCTACTCTTCATTTTTTAGGGGGGGGGAGTTCCCATGAGGTTTTCCCCATTTGCTCTATTTATTGAGCAATTACATTTTTCTATTAGATTGTATGGGTGACATTTTCTCTTAGTTTCTAGGGACCAAGTTGTCCAAGTTTGGATTGGGGGGGGGGGGGGGGGGGGGGGGGGGGTTAGGATTAGTTATAATCCTCCCTTGACCACCATGGCCTAAATGTCATTTCCTAGATTAAGATTATGTTTCCACTTCATTAGTTACATGGGGGAGTCATCTGGGGCCCACATACCACCTGATGCATCAATTTGCATGAGTTTGGGATCTCCGAAGACCACTCCCTATAATTTAGGAACCCACACTAAGTTTTGGGAGTCCCACTATCAATTCACCCTAGTATGTGTTGAGTTATGCTTCGATGGGATTCATTTAGTTCATCTTCGGCTAGCCTATCACCACATTTCCATGATTCAAGGGAGTTAGGCACCTTTTCTCATGTTCCTTGGTCAATTAATTGACCATGAACTAATTCAGTTGTCCAAATTTTCATTAGTGAGTCTCCAGTGGTGTTTTTCCATAGTTAGTGATCTCTGGAGTCGGTCCAATTTATGGAATTCGAATCACACCTAGTAGATTTGAATTTCCTTATTTGTATCATCATTGTATTACACACAGATTAGTGATTATGATATTAATGTTATGCTATCAATTTTTTTCCTCTTGTATGAATAATTACATCATGATTATTTGATCATCATACATTGAATTTATTCTTCCTCCTTCAATCTTCTTTAACAGTAAGTTTCAATCTAGCGTGAAGATCCTAGAATTTGCTAAATTAAACACTAGGAGTCCTAATATATGATGAAGTGATGTGAATTAAAGGTTCGTGCAGCTGATTGAAACTCAATGTGTTCATGATCATTATCCAAGGGTTCATGGAGAGAATGTTTTAAGTTTTAAAAGGAAATTGGAGTTTAAATTAAATCTTTTTGGATCCTTTGAAGCATTAATATTCATAATCTTTCAAAAAGTCATAATACATTAAATTAAAGATTTTTTTCAATGTAAGTACTCACCCAAAACTCCAACTAGTAGAAAAGGGTGAGATAGTCCTCATCTCTAATTCTTAAATTAACAATCATCCCATGAAGAGTGAACATGTCACTAGTGGGATATAAATTCCTCTCAATCACTTGAGCTAGACCCAATTGACAATGGAAATAAAGTTATAGAAAAATAAATTTTCTTACAATTTTCGCATAGAGCCCTTGATCATGCTTGTAAAGGAAAACACATATGGCTTAGATATGTTAACCATGTCAATAATTGCAAGCACATGTGGCTCAAATGTGTTCAATAGATTTACATACCTAGTGGATGGTTGAGGCCAACAATGGATGACAAATTTATATGAGATTAAAAACAATCAACAATAAACCAAATGAATTTTTATTGGTAAATAATATCTTTTATAGACCTTATTTATTGCATGATTATAAGAATTCAATGTTTTGGACCAATCCATGATTAAAAATAATTAAATCATAACCAAAATTAGTCAATATACCACAAAAATATCACATTATGGCCAAAATGTTGAATAGTTGGATAGTTATTTATTTGTATACCAGGAAACAATGATGATTTTATATTGTATTTCTTAATTCTTGATACCTATGGAAATCACTTGATATCTGTAAAAGAGGAAATTAACAAATTTTAACTCATTTTATTGAATGATCTAGTCCATGAAAATTTGACCACAATATCTGGTGGGACAAGATTTGACCATGATTTTCTTGAACAAAACAATGTCATAGCCCTATACATGACATCAACATGTACATAATCCATTTTCAAACACAAAGAGGATGATAGCATCCAATACCCTTCAATATCTTGCCCTTTCCAAAATCTTCCAATATCAACCAATAAGGCCATTGTTGAGTTCTTGAATCAATATTTCATTCAAACCACCTTTGGAACTCCCTACTATGCCATACAACCTAGGAATACATTCCATTCTTTTCTCTCCATTACCTTAGGAATACTCTTCCTCTCTATGCTATGTGTGTAGCAAGATTCCAATCACTTCCTATTTTCATATTTGATCTCAAGTATATTTTTTTTCTTGGGAAACAATGTTTTTATTCTTCCAAAAAGGTCAACAATATATAGGGATTTGACAGGATGTTCCTAATCAATCTTGGTACTTTTTTTAGACTACAATCCCTTTTCCATATCTTCTCTATCTAGGATTACCTTTACCATTTGGTGTACTTTGTCCCATGGTCTCTCTCTCTCTCAATCAGATAACATTGGAATTTTTAATATTATTCAATGTTTATATTTACAATCTTTCAAAATTACCATGGAAAATATATTTCATTTTATGTAAAAAACAAATAATGAAAAATAGTTGTTTTACATCACTTACAACATATACAAGAATGGATCCAAGAAACTGAAAAAGGATGAAACTAGGATATTACAAATTGGATGATAATTTAATGGTTATCTATACTTGGGAAGACCACATATCACATTTGATGTAGTTGTTAGAGTTACTATAGGAACATAAGATGTTGCCTAACCCAAAAAAATTTGAGTTTTCCTATGATCCTTGGTGTACTTAGGGTATGTGATTGGTGGAGGATAACTGAATATTGATCTTGCAAATATGGAGTATATCATCAAATGGTTGACTCTACCATTCTTCCAAATGTGTGGATCTTTGTGGGAGTTGTCTAGTACGTATAGAAGTTCATAGGTTCTTTTTCAATTGTAGCTAAATACTTCATGTTATGGTGGCTAGTGGAAAGAGTTTCTAATGGGGAGAGACTTTAAAGAAGGATTTTGAAGAACTCAAATGTAAAATAACTCAAGCTCTATTTCTAGCATTGCCTAATTTTGAAGTAGAGACCAATGCAAGTGGGTATTCCACGGGAATAATTATTATGTATGGAAGTAGAGTAATTTTTTATCATTTTAGATTGTTTCATAGTGAAATTATGATCTACCCCACCCATGACAATGATCTCTATGCCTTAGTGCAATCAATTAAGAAGAGAAAGCACAATTTGATGGGAAAAGAGGCCATCATCCATATTGACCAATAGTTGCAAGCCCACAGAAAGCTGCAACAAGCAAGGCACTGCATATGGATGGGATTTTTGCAACAAATTCATATATTCATCAAGAATGAGAACAACATTGGCAAGTTGGTAGATGTGCTATTAGTTAAAACAAGTAGAAGTGATCAATAAGAACTCTAGTAGGTCACTTTTATAGAGAAACTACTAGGATAATAATAGTGGTACTCCAAGGAGAAAGTTGTAGAACATTTTCCTCTTCTCCTTTAGAAGTAAATTTTTTGGGAACTAGAATCTCACAAAATGAGGGGCATGATCTAAAATGCATCATTATATATTTTATCATCATCCTAGTACTTTTTAGTGTGGAAGAACATAATTGAGGACTTTTCAGGCTCGATTTAGGGGTTGATCATGATTTGGTGATTTGAGGTTTTGAAACTTTGAGAGCCTACTTTGGGTGCTAAAGGACCATTTTTGAAGTTAAAACCTAATACTACTTGTTGAGATATTTATAATGGTCAAAACAACACTTCAATAAAAGATAATATGAAGGATTTATGTGTTTGACAATTTGACTTGTCCTTTAACCAACACAATGCCAAGTGGATTCCATGTTATATCCCATTACTCACATGTTTGGAGCTATCCATGTGAGGGATATCAATAATATTTTGGAGGGTTAAAAAACCCTAATCTTAATTGATATTTGGGGCATGCAAAGACCCTAAACCTAAGCCTAACCCTAATGGCTATCAAGACATGTTAGAAACTAAGCCCCAAGGTGATGAAGGGGTTTTTTTTTCTATGGTCATTATTCATTGTTCCATGGGTAATAAGAGAAAAGGAGAGATATATTATAGTAAAGAAAAGGAGGCGCAGCCTATTCAAGCCTCAATACCCATATGATGCATAGTGAGTGATTATCTTACTTTGTAATTTTCACTGTAAATCATCAAGGCACAACCTTTATTTTTTGTTGGAGTTTTCCGAAATCAAGTTTCTATAAGGTAAGTCATGTGTTCCATGTGTTAGTTGTCTATTGTGTTTGCTACTATATATTTTCACTTGTTCTCTTAATGCATTTACATATTGAAAGCAATATTCTTCTACTATAACATCTTAATCATTAAAAATTGTTGTGCGGTAAAGGATAACCACATTCAACAAAGACATGGATGCATCCCTGAATCTTTTTTATCAAGGAGTAGAGATGGGATATTATAATACTCCTTGTCTCAGTGAAGTAGTATCACAGTGATTTGAGTCATATCATAAATTTTTGGATTTGAGAAGGGACCAAATATTTTGTTTGTTATACAACTAAAAGAGTTTGTTGGTTGAAAATATGGAGACTATTTATTTCTCACCAAGAAAAATATGATCTATAGAGTTATAAAATAATAGAGTAAACCCATAGTTTTTGTTCCCATGCTACCACATTCAATAGAGCCATGGATATAATCTTGATATTTTATACTCAGGTAGTAGAGATAGGAAACTAGAATAATTGTCATAGTGAAACAGTTACCACAATAGTTGGAGTCATTTCATAATTTATTATTTACCTCTGTAGATGAAAATATGCTTTATGTATCCTATTTGAGATTGTGCTTTACATTTTAGGAGAGAAAACTCTTTAATAAATCACATCAAATTTTTTAAACATGAATATAGATGAAAAAAGGCCAGATATTGGAAATACACAATTATGAATTGTCATTTTTCAGCCTACCTAGACATGCTAAAGAAGCATTATAGATAAATAAATTGGAATAACTAGGACTTGTAATTTTCAACA
Source organism: Pseudotsuga menziesii (assembly GCA_001517045.1). Classification (NCBI taxonomy): domain Eukaryota; kingdom Viridiplantae; phylum Streptophyta; class Pinopsida; order Pinales; family Pinaceae; genus Pseudotsuga; species Pseudotsuga menziesii. The sequence continues at coordinate 124,983 of LPNX010347186.1, forward strand.
ACTTTGAGAGTTATAAAAGTTGTGTTTTCATCTTTTCCATAATTTTAAGTTCTCCTAGAATTTCTATGGGTTCTAGATCAATATCCTTGCAATTTTATTCCCAAAGTTTCCAATTATATACAACCAATTTCTGATATATTGGATTGTTCATTTTATCTGGAACAAATTCCTTAGCTTCCTAACCTTTGAGGATTTTCCAATCTTGTCTTTTTCCTATTTTGGAGATCATTCTTGGATTCCAAATTCCAAGCATTCTGCCAAGTTATCAGAGAGTTCCTTGAAAATTTATAAAACCATTGCAGATTTGCTTAAGAAGTGATGCATTTTGAAAAGGAAATGGAAAAAATCAATTACTTTGTCTAAAAGACATACAATGAAGCTCATTTTAGATATAAAAAAACTACATATTTCCCTTTATGACGATGGTATCCCTGGATCTTCTTGTCCAAACTTATAGCCTTTTGGAAGATTGTTGCATTATAGGACTCAGTTGTTTTAGCATATGACAAGCAACATGTATTCTAGGATCCATATAATTAAAAAAATTCAACTTTATAATGTAAATGGTAACTTAATTGAAATATAGGTTCCTCGATCATCATATCATGCTTCCTATTGTATTTGTCATTTTTAAACAACCTAAACTGGGGTTAGGAGGCCTATTCATTCATGTCGGATAACCACACCAAATTATAATCAAATTCAAAATAACAAAATGAAACAAGAATAAAGAACTTTTATCATTGGATAAAATATAACCGATGACACAGATCAATGGTGTTTCATCAATGGTATGAACCAAATATTTTGATTTAAGTGTTTCCATAATAACATAGATCCCCAACCTCTAGTGAATTTTGATTCTTAAAGATATTGCATCAAAGCAACTTTTCCTATTAATATAAAGTAGTGGTGATACACTTACAGGATTCAGGGCATAGGGTTGTGACAGGGTCTAGCACTTCTTGGATTAGACTTGGAAATGATGTCATGTGAAATGTACCAAAATATATCTAGACTCAAAATTGAGTAACTGCAATTTTGAAATGCTTGTGTGCAAATTGTAATAGGTAACCAAAATATAGGGTGGAATTTCCTGCAAATCACAAATGGAATTGATAGTCTCGCTAATGTATTTATTCTTGTTTTTTAACCATGAAAAGAGAAAAAAAATTGAGGTTTTTGTCACAAGGATGTATTTTGTGAAAATCTAGAATACTCTGAATGCAACTACATTGGGGATCTTCTACCTTTACAAGTAGACAACATGGAAAGACACACACCACACCAACTTTTGAGTTTTACTGCTAGAACAACCAATATGTTTGAACAAAATTGAGAATGAAAATCCATGGATGGAAATACTCTTGTATGCAAAGAGAATATAGTGTCACTACAACTAACTAGGAAGAGGGGCATATCACTTTCCATAGATCAAATGAATGGGATTGAATTCGTAAAACCAACAAGCACATTGTTATTTTTTTCTTCAAATGATATTTCTATAAGAAGCAGAATGGGACCACAATGTTTCACATACTCAATGTGAAAAATAGCATTGCATCCACTTCCATCAACCACTTATGCTTTTAGACCAAATTCCTGTAGATTTCTATGTATCCAATTTTTGTCAGTGCCTTAAATCCACCCATAAGAAACTCAAAAGTGGACACCAATAATTTAAATAAAAACCTCATAACAAGAGATGGAGGGGTTGGGGAACTATATTTTGAAGTTTTAACCTCTAGCCAAAGAGTGTATACTAGACATGATTTCACGATGATTGGATATCTTTGGTTGATGTTCCTCATCCATATCCACCGCTCTTGAAAACATATCAAAAACTTGAGTAACAAACCTATACTGCACTTGACACAATGAACTTTATTCTTCATATTTAATCCTTCTCAATAATGGTGCATTTCTGAACAATGAAAGTTTCTATTCCTTTCCTTTCTTTTCCTGAGACTCAACTAAAAGGACCTCGAAAGGCTATAGGCTTGATCATCTCTCCATTCCTTTTTTCCTTCTTATCTTGGAGAGACTTTATAATTAATACATGATGTTTCCAATCATTTAATGTCCCTTTACTATTCATTAATTTTTGGAACTGAAATTTTTTCAAGCGTTCTTTCAATACAATGAATTTATGTTTGGAAAAAATCATTTCAAACTTTGGCTATGGAATTCTCAATGTGTTTGTTTATTAATCTTGTTATTGTAAAGACAAAGAAGCCTACTCTAAAATTCTGACTATAAAGGTCATTATCATAGTTTATAAACCTTTTTATTTACTTTATTGTTAGTTCTTTGATTAGAATATTTACTTGTAGGTTTAAAATGTTATGGTGCTAAAATATAGTAATGTTTTTTCTTTTTGCATAATACACATTACAAATATAATACTCCATATGTATTATACCTCTATAGTTAAAAGAGAGTGATATAAATATTAGAGGAGATTGTCTTGGGATATCAATTTGATGTATATTAATTGAAATTATCTGAACTGGAGCAGTGTTGCATTATTGAAGAAAGAAAAAAGATATCCTTCAAATTTTGAATCATTCTTGAGTTATAAATTCTTGGGGCACAAGGGAATAAAATGTTGTATTGTGTATTGAGTGGAGTGTTAGAATAAGTAAAATATAACACTCATTTTAGGTGCTTTATCATTGTCTTACACATGCTCCATTAGACCATTTAAATATTATAGTGTTTTTGAAATATGATGGTAAAATTTACTAATTTTTGGTGTAAAATATGGCTAGATTCAATTGTATGAAAAAACGTAGCTCTTGGATAAAATACATTCAGAGGAAATTCATTATAAATGGGATTAAAGATAGCAAAGTATATTATGTTTTCATTTCACATTCATATTGTAGCATTTAACATGATTGTAGAATCATGTCTGCAGTGAAATTCAATTTGAATTGGGCTAAAGCAAAATAGTATCTCAGTATTTTCATTTCACATCTCTATTGTAAGAGTTAACATGATTGTATTGCCATGTCTGCAATTTTAGTAGCAATAATATTAATTGTTGTTTAGGTTTACAACACCCATGTGCCTCTACTCTCTCTTCAAGTTTGGGTTTCTCCTATATTTCACTATTCAATGTCATGCTTATGTTTTGTGAATCTATTTAGAAACCTACTTTTGTACCCTCGCCCCAAAATGTAACCCTTTTAAATTTCCAGGTTACTCCAAGTCAAAAATTGGAGTTCTAATTGTTGGCATTAAAGTGGTTGTTGTAATCTTGACACTCTATCTCTTCCTTCTATGTAAGGGACTCTGGTGGTGCTACAGGTGAGATGTTTTTCTTGATGACTCTGGTCTCTTTCTCTCTATGACTAAAGCTTTCTCTAGATAATTGTTTGCCTCTTTGTACATTATGTAACCTATTCACTAATTTTTTTCCTTTTGGGTAAAATGGATTAGCATAGATTGCACGAATTAAATGGATAAAAGAACACAAGAAAGATAAACAAAACATTCAAATGACAAAAAGTAAAAAAGAAAAATAGATCGGAAAAAAAAACAAGAAAAAAGGGAAAAACAAATTCAATCATTTAGTATATTTATCACATGTAATATATTTAGTCATTTTGATAGAGTTTTCTCGTGTATGCATGACTTACTGAATGGATGATTATTGCTAAAAATATTATGTGATTTGTGAGGAACTCTAAATAAGACTAGCATTTTTAATGATAGATATTGCAACATACAACTATTCCTGAGGCATCTATGTTTATTACAAAATTCCCACCTCAAGGTACATTTCTGGTGATAATAATGATTTTAGCATGAAACTTGACCCTATCATGATGCACATGATTATGTACATCGTATCTACTACTAAAAAATAGAAACTATTCCAAGCTAAGGTATCACATAGATTTATGTAATTCTTAATGTTAGGCATATGGGTTGCCTCAATAAGTAGGCTTTGAGGACATTATTTTTAATTTGTCTTGTCTTCCACTATTTTATAGACTTAGAGAATGTAGTAAACTATGTGGATGACTAAACTCTACCTATATTGCATGTTGTTTCTACATTAGAATTCCTACATCTCTACAATCCGTCCCATCATTGGGGAGCAACTCTTGAAGTTCATTTTTGTATTGGACAATTCATGATTATGCTCATGCATATCGATGTGGTTGGATCACACCTTCTGATGTAATCCAGTGCACATATTCATTCATGTCTACTTAGAATATTTAATTACTATTATAGGTTCTATATAAATGACAAGTTGATGAATACATCATCTAATATGTGGGAAATCACCTCAACAATAACCAGGCAATGGTGTTATTCATCTATTTTAATGTCGATGAACTCGGGAAGAAAGGTACAAATTCTACAACACGCTTTCAAGAAGGTATGAGAGGGATTATTATCTCAATAGTTTTTTTCATGAGTTGATAAATATTTATATGTTGTATCTTGGGATGTCGAATTTGCAGGAAAGACCCTCTCCATATTGGATGGCATTTTTATTCCAATTAAGGATGATGTAGACTGGTACCCCTATCCTACTAAAGGTAAAACTCCGGTATTTTTTTTTGTTTAGAGGGTATCAAGGGTATTGGCATTTGAAAATGCACATAATATGGTATTTTATGTCTTTTCCTAGTTTTAGGTGGCACAACTTGGTTTCACGAGACGAGAAGTCAACGAAGATGTAGTTATCCTGTCAAGATTACGCAATTGTGGTATGATATTAGTTGGGAAGGAAAATATGCATGAAATGGGAAAGGGAGTCATTGGAAATAATCCACATTATGGGTAATTCCAAATATGCAATTTGAGTTCCGTAAGATTAATTAGTTTTTAGGGTACGGTATTTTCTACATGTTTAGTTTTCTCTCAGTTTATGTTCATTTACCCCTCTAGCAAAAAAAATCAGTGTACATGTTCCCAAAGAATGGAAAAAATAAGATGCATGTCATTACTTATAATTCCATGTGTAAACGGTTTATGATGCAATATACCATTATTGATTTATAGTTTTTCCTCTCATGAAGACAAGGAAAGTAATTAGATTTTTTTTTTACATTTTTTTATATTACTGAGAATTTATAGAGGAATGCATCACAACAGTGTTAATCTTAGGCACTCTTTAAATTTGTTTGGGGTCTTATTCCAAATCCTGGATATATATAATTTGTCAAAAATGGAGACACAATATGAACCAGACAAGGTCTTGGCCTTCAAAGTCCTTAAAATAAATTCTACATACCCAAGATATAGATCCATACATTATGAAACGATATCATTTTAGAGACCAAAAACTGACAGAAACTTTTATATCAACGAGCTTAATCATACTTACTGTGATACTATGATAAACCAAAAGGAAAGTCTTATCTGGCAGTGCTAGTTTTCATTTAGTGTGAACTTTGATTCTTTTATTTAAGGGTGCTAGCTCAATGGAAGATCACCTGCGTTACAGGAAGGAGGTTAGTAGATCGATTCCTCCGTGCACTATCTACATAAATCAATGACTAATTAAATGAACAATTAACAACAATCAATGACCAAATAAATAAAGTTAACAACAATGAATGACTAAATAAATGACTAGTTAACTACACCTAATGACTAACTAAATGACTAGTTAATCGCAATGGATGAATAATTAAATAACTAGTTTTAAACAATCAAAGACTAAATACATGACCAATTAGAAATAATCAATGACTAAATAAATGACCAGTTAACAACAATCAATGACTAAATAAATGACCAGTTAATAGCAATCAATGATTAAAACAATGACTAAATATATGACCAAACTAATCAATCAAAACAACCAATAAATAACTAAAAACAATTAGTCATGTATTTAGTCAAATTATAAGTGACCGAAACACTATTAGTCACGTGACTAAATTTAGTCATTTATATGCAATTTTCAGTATTTGTTTAGTCTTTTATCTCACTTTTCTACTAGGGAAGGGACAAAATGAATTGTGGGCCCCGATATGACTAGCTAACTTCCTCAAGGATATTTTTTGCATAAAATCTTCATTTGGGATGAATGAGGGCTCGTTTGAAATAAATAACCGATAAGTGAAACTTTTGGATAGGTCCAAGTAATTCCATGGAAATCTCTGGCCCCTCGAATGGTAAACAAACACCATTTAAGGCTGCAAAACAACCCGAGAACTTTGGGACCCAAAAAATCATTGAAACTTGACAAGAAGATGGAGAACCATTGTAACTCAAAAAATAGATGGGTGGCCATCAGTATCCACCTATGTCATTTTTTTGCATTGGAAAGCTCTGAAAAACTTCCAAAGTCTATACATTAGATAAGGAACTTGAACTAAATCTTCAACTATATTGTAGTTTTGAGTAGCTTATTCATTAGGATTATGCATAAACCTTCGTAAATATCCTTTGGGAGGGTGAGGTGTTGTGTCATTAAATGGATTCTCTATGTGAAAAAATCCACTTGACTAGGAAATATATTGATTAGATTCAGTAGATCCATAGGTAGGATCATCATAAATAAGAGCTCAAGTCAATATCAGAATGTGCCTTTCACTCATGAAAATGTTGGCATTCGTGGTATGGCCCCCTAGTGGGGGATTTGACTGGTTTCCTCCTTGAAAAGTTACTGGAATAACAACAACCATATGTTTTTGTTGTTGCAAAGGAAATGGTTGAGTTAATCTGGCAGGTTGTTTTTGAGATCCCTATTGAGTCATTAATTGGTGAATATCCTCCATTTGAGGACATAGGTGGGTGAGATGGCCCCTTTGGAAAATATTACATGGAAGCTTAAGTTTTCTATTCTCCTTTTTTTCCCATTGTTTCTATTAGGATTAAACATATCCCCTTTCCCTGGATTAAGATTATTATTTTTATTTGTTTTCTTCCCATGAGGTTGTCATTTCCCTTTTTGTTTATGGTCTAGGAAAATAGGATATTGGAGTTTTGGGTAGGTGATAGGGTAGTTTGGTAATGTTGTGCCTCCAAAGGTTATTGAAGAGTAATATTCACAATTTGACTTGTTAAGTGTTCAACTATGGTATGGGAAACAAAACCAATCATGCCATCAACATCTAGTTCTGGATGTTTTGACAAATTCATTGTGGATAAGGTTGCATGGAGAATGAGATCATTAGTGTGTCAGTTTTTTAATAAAGTAAATCCATTTGCTTAGCACATAATTTGAGTTGTTCCTCGGTAAGAGAAACTAACATACCTACATATTTATTGATTTTTGACAAATGTAAAGACTTCATGAGACAATACGTTAAAAATTCTTCAAGGATTTTTTCTTTAATTAGCTTATGCAATATCACCATTCATGAATACAATTGGAAATGTGAGTTTGAGTTTTATGGTGAAGCAAAGTCAAAATTCTAGTTCTCATGTCATATTATATATGTAGTTGGAGACATGTCAGAAAAACCATGGCTAGAGATGCAACATCAACAAAATTATTGTGAAGTAATTTAATGTACCATTTGCATACATTTCCTATTAACATGTGTTGGAAAATAAGTAAATGAATGCTATCATCCATTGATGAGTTAGACAAACATCACAGATGTAAAGTTATAACATGGGTAGGAGAGTTTTCTCTTGGTCGTCAATCAAATTTGGGAATGTTGTTATAGATGATTTTACCAAACTTGGTAGATCACATGTTTATGGCCTTCCATGTCCCTCTGCAAACTCCTTGGACCCCCTTTGCTCATATTATACTTTGGTGTCCCAAGAAAGTCCCCAAAAAACACTTTCTTATGTGTGTATGCGAATTTTAAAGCCATATCGGCGTGTACACACAGCTTTTGAGCCAAAACTTGTGTACATTGGGAAACGTGCATAAAGTCAAAAAAATTGGAGTTTTCCTCATAGAGTCCGAAATAACTTGACTCTTGGCCTTCCATATGCCTTGAGAATGCTCATACTCAACCCTCCATTGCCTATTTGGAGTGTTATATATTGAGCCTCTTGAATACATGAAGGAGGAGAAATCGGGGAGTAAGGAAACTATAGTTCATTGTTGCCTCACTTGTTGATGCTTGATTCTGCATCCCTTTGTCCCTTTGGAGCACACAATGTTTCTCTTCCCAATATTTCCTTTTCTTTGTAATCTTTCCATTGTGATGGAGGATTTAAGTGGTGGAGGCCCACGTGGAGGATTCGGTTTCTTGGGTTTGAAGAAGTGCCGACAGAGGTTGTCACTATTGTGTCTCTGTTTTATTAATAGAAATATCCATTTCCTGTCCAATACATGTGCATAAATATGAATGTTGTATCCATGGATGTATTTATTTTCTTATACATGATTGTTTATATATGTTAGAGTAGGTCTAACACCTTTATATATATCATGTTTTTCTTGTTTGTTGTTGTTGAGAGTGAATTGTGAATACAAGCGTGTCTGAAAGGCTCAACATGGAGATTCTACATCAACTGTCTGAAATAAGGTATGCTTCGTATCCCTTGGTGTTAGATGTATTTATTTCTCTTGCATATTGGAATGGATTTATTTTTGGTGTCATTCAGTATGTTGTGGTACACCCCAAGAAATAGGAAGTTTCTCTCCATAATAGAATTGGCGACTCCGCTAGGGAGGTTCCTTGTTTTGTCTTTGGGGATTGGGTGCACATTGTGCTTGAATTTCTCTTTGTTCTCTGAGTTTCTGTGTCGAGTCTAGAAGCAGGTTTACCCTTTAGTGTCTAGTTGAAGTAATTTTGATATTGGCTTTCATTTTTCCCCTTCTTTCTTCTTGTACATGAGTTTTTGTTTCCCAGTTGCGTATAGATGCAGGTTTCTTCTAAATTTCCACGTATATATGCAGGTTTTCTGTGAACAGTCGTGTATGTATCTGTTTTGAGTTTGATTTGGATGATTGAGAGCTATTGGGTGAATTTTGAATGTTGTTGAGTCTTCTTAGATGTTGTTGGTTTCTATATACGGGCTTTGTTTCTGACCAGAGACCCTTTTCATTTTATTTTTAATTAAATGTTTTTCTTGTCATCGTTTTCCTTTTTTGTTTTGGGATTAGTGCATTAGATTTATTTTATCCTGGTGCATTTCTTGGCTACTGTCTATGATTTGTTGCAGGGTCTAATATTTGTAGAGTCTTTTGTTGCTTTTACATCTCATTTATTTCAAAAATACAAAAATATTTTATTTTTTGACATACTTATGCATTTTACACTTGCATGGTACTTGCCTTAGGTTTGCTTACTGAAATTATACTTAGGATTTCATATAGGAATGGTTGCATTATCATTTGAAGGAAAAACATGCAACTCGTGTAGTGGAATACCACATTTTCTCATTTAGACAAAATTACACTTGGCATGGTTTGTTAGGTGTGCACATTTAATTTCACTGATGAGTCATAATATCATTAGTTGCATGGTCATTTCCCTTTGAGTAATCATAGCCACTAAAATCAACGCTTAATTCAAAATGAATTACATTTTTTTATTTGATAGGGTACATCAACAATATTAGGATTTAGAGTCTTGGAATAGTTCATTGCGAGTTAATTCTCCAAGACTACTAAATGAAACAAGTAGGTGTCTCTCCAGGTGAGAGAGTGAAATCCTTGGTAAAATTAGTGTTCTTGGGAGGCTCCTCTTATAAGAGATTTAAGCACGAGGCAGCGTGCACAATTGTGGTTGGGATAGACACTAACCACTTTCTGTGAGCGCCAGATATATTTCCAGGATCTTATTCGTATCTGGGGGCTTTTGCGTACCATTTGGTGCTTTCAAGCTTCGAGCTTTGCTACCCTTCCCATATGGTAGATCGTGGGTAGATCCCACCTATGAGCATTGGTTATATTTGGGTGACCTTATTTTCCTTACCTAGGTATCACAAGGGGTACTTGCAGAGTTTATTCTGTGAGTGTCTTGGCCATGTAGGGGTTAGACAGTACAGTCTCTTTACGCATTGAAGATGAGGGCCACTATAATTGGTTACACACCTCTCCTTGTAGTGTATGGGAGTCTCAAGCATCTCCTAGGTGAGACATACCTATTGCATTTGGGAGATCACCTATCCTCCCCTTGGTTTGCTTGTATTTTGGTTGTAGATTTTCTTAGGAGTGCGCTCTGTCTACGCTAGATTTTTTTTAGGGGACATAATTAGTTTGATTATTTTTATTTTTGTTGACTCATTATGGATCTGGGAGAGGAAATTCGTTATTCTCGTCACTTAGTAGGTCTTCTACATTCTACATCTCCTCCTCCTTTGCGAGAGAGAACCAGACAATCCGAGTGGATCGATACTCACTTTGATTCACACACAGATCTCACCATGAGTCATACATCTGAGATCCCAGAGAATACCCCTTCTCCACCCCCGGTGGTGGAGATTATACTTGACAGTTTATATGGGACACTAGAAGAACCCGATCACTTTGAGGTTGGGGTGTCACATAATGTACTATCACAATTTCTAGATTATAAAAATGCAGACCGCCGGTATTTTTCACATATTTTAAGCGGTGAGACTCATTTGATACCCTCTAGCAATGGCCCATTTAGGTTTATCATTCTAAACCTTCCCAAGACCGGACCATCATCCAATGTCGAATATGGTGTTGACCTTGGTGCTACGCCTAGGGGCACTACCATTCCTTTCCAGGAGGATAGGTTTGGTAGTATTCATATTGCACCTTCCTCTCCTATTGTGGTAGGATCCTCACACACACAACCTAGGCCTAGTACTAGTATCCCTGTTCATGGAAGTGACCCTAGAAATGTGAACATTGGGAACACAAGTTATATCCCATCCCATGCTCCATCTTATTTGGCACTCGTTCCTTCAAATGTGATTCTAATGACACATCCTCCCCCTAACTCGCATGGTACTTCATACCGGAGTACTACCGCTAGCCATGTTGTTCCCGTTTCTGCTCACACCGTAGTGTCACAAGGATATGTTCCTCCTTATGTGTCAGCAGGGTGTGTACCAACTTATGGGTCTAGGAATCAACCGGATTACCAATCCTACAACTATGGCTTCGCAGCACCCCAATCTCAAGGTATTCCAAATTACAATATTCCCATGCACCCTTTTGTGGTTCAAATGGGAGGAGGCTATTATCCCACTCAAAAAATCCATGGTGTTTAAAACAATTAGACTTACATGAACCAACCTTATCAGGGAGCATGGAACCAAATGCCACAACCTAGGCTCCCTTTCCGGGTGACTTTAAATTTTCTTGGCTTATTGATATTGACTAATGATCTGGTGTATCATGATCTGACATGGCCGGTGGTTCCTGCCAAGCTTCCTTCAGATATTCCAAAATTTGAAGGTAAGATTAGTGAGGTCCCTTATGAGAACGTTACGAATTTCCACCTAGGGTTCTCTTTGAATTCATTTAATCGTGATTCTGTTTTTTATGACTATTTCAACGCACCCTAATGGGTCCTGCGTGGAAGTGGTATATAGAGTTTCTTGGGGGCACATATCAGACCTTCAATGACTTAGCCATGACCTTTCTCAATCACTTTCAGCTACTTGTGCATTACGATGCTGGTACTGAGATGTTGTCAACATTCCAGAAAGATAAATCCACCCATATATTTGATCATATTCAAGAGTGGCATAGATGAAACCAGATGATTAAGGCTCACATTCCACTGAAGTTTGTTTTGTAGTGGTTACTCAAATTGTTATTTTCGTATATAGCGAAGGATGTTTCCACATCTGAAGTGATGAATGAGGAACATTCTATCTTTCAATCTCAGTAACTAGACTTGATTTACTCTCAGTCTGGGATCTTATATGATATTATTCTGAACACACCATGATCCAATTTCGATCCTAAGTTCAAACCTGGGACACATGCTGATGTCATTGTTGGCTTTGCATGTGCTAAACCAGCAGACTCGGTTACAAATCAAATGAAAAGTTTGTCTATTAACCAGCCTGTGTCGCGACAAGCTATGGCTTTGTCTCATCCCACTCAAACAGTGGATGTACATTATGTGCAATCGTTGAACCAGAAGGGAAACCAACATCCTGGAAGGAAGAAGAAGAAAGGAAGAAACAATAGTAAGTGTGGGAATAGGAACGAAAATGCTAATGACAAAAATAACGATAATAATATTTGGGGGACAAGAATTCTAAAACTAAGCTTAAGTTCCCTTGCAAGATTTGTGGGGAAAATCACCTCACTCACTTGTGCCCTCGTATGGAAGATGCCTAGAAGTTCACCGCATAGAGACCAGCTGTGTTAACAGATCCCTTACCGCAAAATAAAAATATGAATTCAAGGACCGTGGAATCTGGAAGTGCTTCTGGTGTGAGTAAAAACCCATCGAAAATCGTAAGTGGCCATGGTTGCATCAACATGATGTCCGATGATAATGTTGTGACGCGAGCTGAGGGTTATGGTTCATCGCAACCTGGCCTAGGAAAAGAACCCGCTCCACCTGAGAGCCCTTTGTGTATTGATAAACCTAGAGACAAGCCTAAATATCCACCTTACATTCCTAAGGGAGTCTTAAAGCATTCAGGGAACAATCCTAATGCCCAAGCCACCCAGAACTATTCCATTGTCAAGGATTTGGGCCAGAATCCTTGTGCAATGTCCACTTTATAAGTTCTTCAGAATTTCCCTTCACAGAGGAAAGCCTTGTTTTCTACTCTTGGGGTGGTTGATTCAAACCCTTATTTAGTGATTAAATTAGAAAATTATGAACTCCATCCTTAGTTTCCTTACTATGTGTCTCCTTTAGTGCATGTAGAGTGTACAAACAATACCATCAAGTGCACAGTGATTGATGAAGGTGATGCGGCCTTCATGATGTCTTAATCATGTTGGAAGGGATTAGGTTCTCCTACGGTGTTAAAATCTGGAACCATGTTGACTGCTTCTAATGGGAGATCATTTCGACCGCATGGTATACTTCCTTGTCTTGAGGTCCAATTGGTAGGGAAGATCGTGACGATTGAGGTTGAGGTGGTTGGTACACCCATCGACTATAATCTTTTACTAGGCCATAATTGGATTTATAATATGAAATTGGTCATGTCATCTCTCTTCAGAGTGATTTGTTTCCCTTTTGAAGGGAGGATTGTTATAGTCGATCAGAAATATTTTGATAATTCCAGTATGAAAGCATAATTAGGAGCCACTATCCCGGTCATTTATAACTATCAATCAGGAACTGAGAGTGTTGGGGTGTGAATGTATCTATCATTGATGGGCCCTTTGAATTGTCCCACACCAATTCCTACCATAGGTTCTAGTCTTGGTAGAGCTTTTTCATCGTTGAGTTTGGTTCCATTTCGTACCTCGCATTTGGAGGATCCTTAGACTCTCCCTTCTCCGAGCACCTTGAATGGGGACCCCAGACTAGCTAAGATAGACATGTTTTTATCTATAGAATTGGTGGCTTATCAAGATAATATTGGTCCTATTGTAGATCCTAGTCCTTCCTCCTTGGAGACAGAGGAGGAGGACCTTTATGCAACTCCTGCTTGGGAATTTTCTTCATCTCACTCACATGACTGCTTCGATCACATTTTTCCAATGGATGAAGCTATTCTCAAAGCTATGTCTGGTTTAGAACAACCTTGGGGAGAGTTACATCATAGATCTTACTTTCTTCTTGATCTTGAATGTATGGAGTGTGATGACTATATGGAGATCCTTAGTGAGAAAGTAGGTAGGCCCGTGGTCCCATTAGGTGCTCCTAGTAAGTTTGTCGAAGGGAAAATGGACAATTTATCACCTACCATACCTATCAACATTTCTCAAACTCTTGGAAAGATTGAGAATGTGTACCTTGGGGCAGATTTTTCCCCCGATGAGGTTGAAGCATACACCAAGCTCTTTAAAGAATTCGAGATGTTTTCGTTTGATCGTATGAGGAAATGTCAGGATTTGACCCTCTCATTATTAAACATGAGATTAAAACCTATCCTGATGCTAAACCTATTCGACAACGTTTGTGTGTGATGAATCCTAGGAAAGCACCCTCTATTAAGGCATAGATACAAAAGTTTCTTAAGGTTGGATTCATCTATCCCATTCCTTTGACTGAATGGGTGTCAAATCCCATTTTGGTTGATAAGAAACAAGAAATTATCTGTGTATGCACTGGTTTTAGAGACCTTAATTGAGCTTGTCCTAAGGATAACATTCCCATGCCATTTATGGATCATATTTTGGATGAGTGTGCAGGAAATGAGGTGTTCTTGTTTATGGATGGCTTTTTTGGATATAATCATATCTATATTAAACCCGAGGATCAACATAAAATTGCTTTCATTTGTCCTTGGGATATGTTTTCATATCGAAAAATGACTTCGGCCTTAAAAATGTTGAAGCTACTTTTCAACAGGCTATGACCTTCGCTTTTCATGAACTTAAGCTATTAATTGAAGTGTATCTCGATGATTTAGCTGTTCACTCTCTTTTTAGGGTGGATCATCATGACCATACATGCTTGGTTTTCAAAAGATGTCATCGATATCAAATTCAGTTAAATCCTCATAAGTGCATATTTTGCGTGAGAGTAGGTCACTTACTAGGGTTCATCGTTTCCAAGGAGCACATTAGGGTTGACCCTTTAGAGGTTGAGGCAATACTTCAATTGTCTCCCCCACGTAGACATATTCAAATTTTGCAAGGGATGGTGAACATCTTGTGAATATTTGTGGTCAATTTTTCCAATTTGACTAAGGGTTTCAAGTTCTTATTGAATAAAGACACACCATTTATCTGGGATGAGCATGCCCAGGAATCTTTTGACACTTTAAAGAAATACTTGGCATCGACCCCCGTGCTTAGTCCACCCAACTATAGCCATGATTTTTTTATATATGTGGTCGCGTCTTAAGAGACGATTGGTATGATCTTGGTTCAAGAGGGTGAGGAGCTCCAAAAGCATGTCATCTACTATCTTATTTGAAACCTCATTGATGTAAAGCTTTGTTATACTCATGTCGAGAAGTTATCCCTAGATACCGTCCATGCAGTCCAATGTTTGAGGCATTACTTACTTATTCCCCAAACTTTGGTTGTGGCTCACATTAATCCATTTCAATTCATCTTCATCATACGAATGATAGGGAGAAATACAATAAATGGATTGTGATTTTGCAAGAATTTGATCTCAAGTTTATTTCAGCAAAGTTGAAGAAGTCGTTAATTTTTGCAGAGCTCATATCTGATTTTCCTAGTTTGGATGAAGGGGAGGTTCATGAGGACCCTTTCATTGATGAGAACATTTTTCTAATTTTGACTATGGACCTATGGTATGGGGATATTATCGTATATTTGTGAACTTTGAAGGTTCCTTCTTGCCTCTCATGAGATGAATTTCGACAATTATATCATTTAGTAAGAATTACCTTATTATCGGTGACACTTTGTATCATACCAGGGTTGATTCCATTTTATGTCGATGTTTAACCCATGAGGAGGTTGATTCTGTGCTGAATGATTTCCATAGAGGGGAATTTGGTGGTCATTTATCTAGGATTTATATAGTTGAAAATATTTTGAGAGCAAGTTATTTTTGGGGGTCGATCTTTAAAGATTGTATTAATGAGGTCAAGCAGTGCCACCCTTGTAAGTTGTTTTCATGGAACATGCACTCACATCCTTCCCTGTTACATCCGATTATCATCGTCAGTCCCTTCACCAAGTGCAGGGTTGATTTATGGATTACAACCCAGCTTCGGCAAGGGGGCATCATCATATCATAGTGGTTGTTGATTATTTCATGAAATGGGAATAGTTTATGCCCACTATCAAAGTCAATGATGAGACAACCACACATTTCGTATTCAATCAAATTATCACCCGATACGGTATCCCGAGAGAGATTGTCACTAACCATGGAAGGCACTTTCAAAATAAGATGATGAATGAGTTATCTTTGAATTTAGGGTATAAGCAAGAGCATTCATCTTCATACTATCCTCAAGCGAATGGACAAGTTGAAGCAGTGAATAAGTACATTAAGTCCATTCTTCAAAGAACCATCGCGCAGAGAAAGACCAATTTGAATATCATGTTATATCCTTATTTGTGGGCCTATCGAACTACAGTTAATACTGGCACCGGGTTTTCCCCATAGCAGTTGGTGCATGGGGTGGATTCGATTTTACCTATTGAATGTGAAATCCCTTATTTGAAATTAGCTGTGGAACTTATACCAGAGACTTCTGCATTAGAAGAGCATCTGGCTCTCTTAGAGCAACTTCATGAGCAGCGTTGAGATTCCTTAACGGATATTGAGGTAAACAAGCGTCGCGTTAAATCCCCGTACAATAAGTCTGTCCATCCCCGGAAGTTTAGTGAAGGTGACTTGGTTCTCTTGTATGACCAAGCTAGTGAACCGTTAGGGGTAGGAAAGTTTAAACCCATGTGGCATGGGCCTTATGTGGTCAATCAAGTATTAGAGAAAAATTCTTACGTGCTAGTGGATTATGAGGGGACAACCTTGGCGGAGCCTAGAAACAGGCTTTATCTCAAAAGATACTATGTGTAATTCTAAGTCGAGGATGATACTTTGTATATTATTGTATAGTTTCATAGTTTAGCTTTGGTCTTCTTTTGGTGATCGAGTTGGTTAACTTACTTCTATTTGTTATGGCAGATGTCGACAGAGTCTTAAACATATGTAGGATATGCTGACGGTGCCAGCCACCACACTAAAAACTCAGCTTCAGCTACTTGGGTGATTTATACTCCTATGGGTCAACTTTTGTCTTCAGGAGGTGTATGTCTATGGCCTTCATTGAACAATATTGCTTAATATAATGTCGTGATTGAGTTCTTACGTGATGCCATCTCTCATGGTATTCGGTCTCTTGAGTTACATCTTGACTCACAATTAGTGGTCTTACACTTAAATGGCATGTATCGTATTAGAGATCCGACTTTATTACAAATATTCTTGAGAGTAAGGTTGTTAGAATGGAAATTTGAGAACATTACATACATTCAAATTCCAAGAAACTATAATCAAGTTGTTGATTCATATGCAAATCACGTATTAGATTGGCATTTGATAAACAAACAATGAAGCATTCACGTCACATTTACACATGTAAATATAAATAACTGATCATCATAAGACTTTTTCATTGAATATAGTCCAAAAATTGGTGTCATATTACATAATGTCTTGATACAAAAATGGGGCTTCTAAGCCAC
Organism: Pseudotsuga menziesii; assembly: GCA_001517045.1. Classification (NCBI taxonomy): domain Eukaryota; kingdom Viridiplantae; phylum Streptophyta; class Pinopsida; order Pinales; family Pinaceae; genus Pseudotsuga; species Pseudotsuga menziesii. Next base: position 142,165 of record LPNX010347186.1, read on the forward strand.
CAAAATATACTACACGGTCAATACAACAAAAAGTACATCTAGGAATCTAAGCCTGTGGAGTAGGGTGGTTATCATGATAACACATGACCACTCTAGCTATCCATCAGAATAATCGAACCAATGGGAATTGTACACCCACCACCTATCATTGCATAGCCTCAGGGAAGTCCTCGACTTGTGCCATGGGTACTCTGTGTGTCAGCCAAACCAATTTTGTATGGATGTTTTGGAGCGTGCGCTCTGCATCCACACCTATGATGTCATCACCTCTCCCCCTTTGACGATGTCGAGGGAAGCGTCTGACCGTCTAGATCCAACATCTGAATATACATGACAGGTCAATGTATGTCATCACACAAAAAACATGTCTTTTTTATTTCACTATATCAAAAAACACAAAAAAAATTAATAATTCAAAAACAAGATAGATTCGGGATTGTTAACTATGTCTCCATATGCGGATCCGAGTGGAATAGGCATGTCAAGGTCTCCATGGAAGTCTATCCCCTCATAGGGGTAGTTGTCTATGGCTATGATCTTCCTGCACCACCAGAGGAAAAATTTTGCTAGGTAGGGATTGGCCACTCGACCCCCTCCTAGTCTCTGCATCAAATTTTCCTAGCGCAGTTGAGCTGGATCCCGAGAACCATGAGGAGTGATCTCCACTCTTGCGCTTAGCCTCAATACATCCTAAAAAAAGGTACTCAATATGCTTTTGAAGCCAAAGGTTATCACTCTTCCCATCTTCCAGTCTGTTAATTTTTGTTTCATGTTTCCCAACAATGAGGTACTCCAATCATAAATGGTGGGCCTCATGTATTCCACGACGTAGAAAATCAATGTCCTGGAATCCTGATCAAGGGATGCTAATAACATAATCCTTCCAAGTGGTAGTAGTATGGTCTTGAGGCCTAGGTTTTCGATCGATTTCATTGGGATCTGACTCCCAACCTTTTCCGTGTCTGGGAGGTAGTAAATTGCAATGTATTCCTCAATTATGAGGCCCACCTCCAATCTCAAGATCTCATAGATTGACTACCTCCCCTCTACGGGATAGTCCGGTAATGAAGTATATATCCTCAACTTCAAGACTAAGTGGCATCTCATCAATCTGAAAGGTTTCCATATCTGGCTCCCAGTAGTCTACCAGCATTTGGAGTAGTCTTGGCTTGGCTCTCAAGCTACCAAGATGCCATAATTTATACAAACCACAAGCCCTCAAAGCTTTTTGGGCCATTAAATCACATTGCAAAGCCCTATCAATGCCTTCATGTTCACATTCACGCCACTCAAGAACCATCCTGCAAAAAAATTGAGAGTTTTCATCAGTCTTTGCCTTAAAATTTGATAAAAACGGCATTATACATGACTATTCTGTAAACAAATGCATACATGCGTGGAAATCGTGGGATTTTCTGCGTATGTCAAGCTCTATACGCGGAAATTAGCTGATTTTCTACGTGGGCCAAAAATGCCACTTTTGGGGTGCCATAAAAATAAAATTTGACCACTAAAAAATAAAATAAAAGCATGTAAATGAAAGGAAATGGCATGAAGATTTACTTGATCCCGACGATTTGTGATTTCATGGATTATAACTCCTGGAATCAGCTTCTCAAGTATATGGCTCAAAAACACTATGTGGGGTAAAATTCCAAATGGTATGGAAAAAATGAAATTTTTTATTATTTTATAGAAAAAAATTGAAAATTTTACCCACTTTTCTATAGTTTGGACCATTATTGACTATTTTGGACTCTTTGGTCTAACATTGTGGTGTAGAGACCTGATTTGAGCGTATTTTGACTGAGACATTGACCCGTTCCTATCTATCATAGGTATAATGTTGAATTGGTATATAGGTTAGGACTTCACATACACTTGCATTATGCATTGCCTTATGACCATTTCACCTTGACTGTAGGTACGAACCCACTTCATGATGTCACAAAACCTTCATACGGCTGCTAAGAAGTGACAGTATGTAAGTGATAGAGCTTTCCTATACATGGGTGCCCTAGTTAGATCCCATTTGCATTTGGTGCCCATGCTAATATTTCTCCTTTAGGTTTGGGAGTCCCTTATAGTCCCGCCATGTCCTTGAGCAAGAGCTTCATACTCCTCTTGAACTTTATGCTGGGTATCTCCTGCAAGTCCTCCCATGTATATCAAGCTGTAATTCCATTATCATGTGTTTTGCTTGCCTTATTGAGCTTTATGTTGGCTCCCCGCTTAAGAGTTATAAGCCATGTAGCTCGATCTTGTCTCAATCCTAGCCAAGCAGAGCCTTTTTTATATCCTTTGCAGCTTAATCACCCCTTACTTGGAGGATACCTTCCCCAAAGTGTCCTTATCCTACGCAGGCTTCCTTGCATTGAGCATAGGTATGTTCCACTGCTTGGAACTAGTTTTATTTCCCACGACACCCGTCTTCTCCTAGTTGTATACTATTTTTAAGCACTTTTATTCTTTTTCAAGCTTTTCAAATCTGAAAAGGTCCAAAAACATCGAAAAACATAAAAATCCGGATGGGAAATGATATTATCTTTGGCAGTTGTTAAGTCGTGTCACCTTAGAATAGAGAACTGTATATCACATCTGTTGGTTGGGTTGTTAGAATGAAAATAGGATTTGTACTCATTACTTTAAGTTTTTTCTCCACCGACTGGTTATGCTTCTAGTCCCTATGGAGCCTCTATCGATGCCTATTATGTCGCAGAGATGTCCCAGTTTGCATATCAAGTCTATGCTTCCTACCTTCAGTCACAATTCTCCTTATGCTCTTGTTCGAAGGAAATTTATCCTGAGCCGACCATTCCTCAATTATCTTGACTTTGCATATCGTCCATTATTGGTATCATTATTGGTTCGTGCACATATTGTTTGTTTGATTTCTTACACAATATCCAGCGTTGTTGAGTACCTCGTGCTGGTTGATGGGGGATTCCCTAATGCCCTCCCTCCAACGGATTCCATTTCATTAAATTAAGATCATTTATTCTGGAATAGGGGTCTATATTCCATTTGAGTTCCTTGAGACTTATAGTCATCAGTGGTAGGTTCTCTCACCATCGACAGTTTCAGGAATACATCAATGTCCCTTGATCGATGTATTCTTTCAAGTGTTCGACCTTAACACATCTATTTACACTTTTTAGATTGAACTCTGTACCTTGATTCCCATTATCATTATCGGTGGGATATCCACTTCTGTTAATGGTATACATCAATGACCGGTAATCATACAGTGGACTATCATGTTCGACCTCGACACCTTTATTCACATGATAGGACATGTACTCGTAGCGGTTTGCATAGAAGACCTCTAAGATTGGTGGAACTCCACATATGCTACCTCGATCATTCCAGTATTCATGAGATGTCAGCTCTCATGACCATATTCCAGTGTATTATCATATATCTTCATCCATTATGGAGATCTTGATCCATTGTATATTGTACGTGGCAATGGCCACACATGACATTTGTATATCATGCCTATTCATGGCCATTGTACTCTTATGTATCTGGAACTTCTATATGTATATTTGTAGTCATATGCATATATTTATCATTGTATTGTACTAATGAGTGGTTGTTTATTCCACCTGGGTCTTCATTGCTCCATTTTTGGGATGGATATAATGTATTTCGACCATCATGTTACCCATCTGACCTCACATGCTAGGGGGCATCTGTTATAGCTGATTTCACCACACTTGGTAGATCAATCTTTATGTCCTTCCATGTCCCTCTATAGACTCCTTGGACCCCCTTTTCTCATATTATACTTTGATGTCCCAAGAAAGTCCCCAAAAAACACCTATTTATGTGTATACGCGACTTTTAAATCCATATCCGTGTGTACACACAACTTTTGAGCCAAAACCCATGTGCATCGGGAAATGTGCATAAAGCCAAAAGTTTTTGGAGTTTTCCTCATAGAGTCTCGAATAAATTGACTCTTTTCCTTCCATATTCCTTGATAATGCTCAGACTTGACCCTCCATTTCATATTTGGAGTGCTATATATTGGGCCTCTTGGATACATTGAAGGAGGAGAAATTGGAGAGCAAGAAAACTATAGTTCATTATTGCCTCACTTGTTTTTTCTTGAGTTTGCATCCCTTTGTCCCTTTGGAGCACACAGTAATGCTCTTCCCAAGCTTTCCTTTTCTTTGTAAGCTTGCCATTGTGATGGAGGCCCAGGTGGAGGACTTGGTTTCTCAAGTTCGAAGAAGTTTCGACAGAGGTTGTCACTATTGTATCTATGTTTTATTGATAGAAATATCCATTCCCTATCCAATACATGTTCATAAATATGAATATTGTATCCATGGATGTATTTATTTGCTTATACATGATTGTTTATATATTCTATAGTAGGTCTAACACCTTGAGATATAGCATGCTTGTCTTGTTTGATGTTTTTGAGAGAAAATTGTGAATACAAGCGTGTTGGAAATGCTCAATGGGGATATACATCAACCGTCTGGAATAAGGTACTCTTCATATCCCTTAGTGTTATATTTCTTTATTTCTCTTACATATTGGAATGGATTTATTTCTGGTGTCATTCAATCTGTTGTGGTACACCCCAAGCCATAGGAAGTTTCTCTCCATAACAAATGTTGAAAGAAAATTTATTTTAGATGGAGGGCCATTTAGGATGATGTTGGATGGGTTCATTGGTTACTCTAGACAAGTCCATTGAGTTCAAAGTAACAAAAAATGGCAAACAATTTTGAGCATAATGATTCATATTGATGATAGGTGGAGATTGGTAGCATTGAGGGCCTTGGTTTTCCCCTTGAATTAGGTTTTATCTGGAGGAATTGCAACCCCAAATAGGATTAGAAACCCCATAGGGACCAAAGTGTGTCCCATAAATAGATTAGTTATAGATGTGCTACCACCATAAGAAGGAATATGTTCTAGAAATTAGTTGGGTCTAGGGATGTGGATTCCTTAAGGAGTAAATTGCTTTCCCCTTGAAGTGTCTTGGGTGTACCCTTGAAAATTACTATGCCCAAAAGCATTGTTTCCCTAAGGAAGGTTGTTGCTTCTTGGAAAATATCCACCCTAAGTTGGATTGTTGCTCCAAGCTAGAGTGTAGACACTTGGATTGTTGCTCCAAGGATGATTGGTACTTCCCAAAATGCAATGATTATTAGGTTGGATGATATTATGTGATGATGCACTCCATTAATAGGGGAAACCATTTTTTTATTTTTTTATGCCACCTATAGGTATCCTAGAGTTTGAACTAGGAAATCTTGTGATTAGCAATGAGTTTGTTGGGGAGGAGTCATAATAGAGGGGATTCCTTGAGTTGAAATGTATGTGTTGACATGGGAATTTCATAAGCTTGGGTACCTAATTTGTGGTCGACTTGGAGATGAAGGGACGCCACTACTTGATGGTATGAAAGGATTGCAATGAGACCCAATAATCATTGAAGGAATAATGTGATTAGCTTCCCTTGCATTAGGTATTCCACTTGGTCATGACTTTAAGTGATGCCAAGGGTGTAAGAAGGAAAATGAGTTCAGGATTAGTGTTTCACCTACTGGAATCAAGATGGGACCATACGAATCTATTAATGGATGGTTGATATTGATTGAAGTATTATTCTCAATGGTTTCTATTTTGGGTGCATCAAAATCATGTGATGAGACTGAGTTAGATCCCAAATAATCAATAGCTTATTCAAATATTATGTTCTCAAGAGTTATTTGTATGTTTATTTCTGAGTTGTAGTTAACAGGTTCCAAAGAGTTCAATCATCCATATAGGGGTGGAACCCAAAAACTGAAGAAAGCCTCCTTTCTACCTCCTAGAATGAAACAAAAATTGGTTAGGAATTGTAACTACTAGGTTATACAATAAGTGATAAGAACTCAAGTAGTCACCTAGGGCCAACTAAACATATGCGGCCATAAAGCACTCGACTTTAAAAAAATGTAGGAAAAAACAAGTAATACCACTCTTCTGAAAATTAGATAAGATGGTTAAGGTCTTAATCTGATTAGTAAACAACTAAAAAAAGGGCCTTCTAAAGATGAGTCCTAGGGATGTTAAGTCCTAACAACGAATCAACAAAGGTGTGAACAAGACAATTATGATAACCGTCATGCAACAATCACTAGAGGTGCAAGTATACATGCCAGGATGGATACTCTCCAAAGGAGATGAAGCATATGTTCAACATTTTTCTCAAGTACCACAAGCACTTCCCACTTGCATTCACCAGGGTGATTTCCTAGGAAGAGATACTAAGGTTACCACTTCATAATCGAGGATTAGGGGGGATAGTTGTGAGTCGTGATTACGTGTATGGGAAGTGAGTGTAGGATATAAGTCCTTGACCTGAAGCTCTAGACAAAAGTGGTGTGACCCTAAGGACTAGCCACTTTAATATAAAACCCACATATATGCAACAATGCCACTAAACAACTGAATACAAGATATCAACTACACTTCAGTATTTTGATTCTAGTGTTTGACACACGTGTTAAATGTGTTTTCTCAGTAAGCGTTCTTTTCTACTAATGGGTTTTACTCTCTTTAATCAATTCTTGGTTTTGTTTTCTAGAATTGCATAATTTAGTCTCTAACCTTACACCAAGGCCTTATCGGCTAGAATAAAAATGTGTTTTCTATAAAATAAGGTCTATTTGATTTTATCTTTAATCATTGCTTACTCGAAGGTATGATGTGAAACATTTTGTGATGTTTTGTCTCAAAAACTTGGTAAATAAAAAGATAATGAAAGATGCAAGATGCATTTTTTTTTCATTTATATTTGATGAAAGCTTTTAGCTAAGGAGAAAGAGAGAACATGTTCCTTCGAACAAAAATGCAACCATGAAAAGCTACTATGCAATCTAATGAGAAATATTGGCTTATAAATAAAATGCAAAAAATGAAAAAAAAAGTTTTTTCTTTTAGACAAGGGAAACGTAGATATAAAAACTAAATCTAACTTGCACATTCAAAAAAAATTAGGCAATGTGATAAAGAAACTAACTAACAGGAAGGATGTCATGAAATATTTTCTTTGTGTGAAATAACATGGAATTTGATTATTTATATGAAAAATGCACACATGCAAGGAGCCAACTTAACAACTATCACTAGTACAAAATGAGGAATTAGCTACTACATGACTAAAAATTCTAGTCACCACAGGTTTTTCAAGTGATTTACTACTAAATATGAGCAATTTTGATTGACCCAACTATAAACGACTAAAATTAACGACTAATTTAGTCACCAGTTAACAAATATGACTAGATAATAAGTGACAAAGTTAAAAATGACTAACATAAGTGACTAATTTAGTCACGACATAAAAAATGACTAGCTAGAAGAATATGAATTAGTCAGTTATGTTAGTCATTTTTAATTGTGTCATGGAAAATTGCAATTTTGACAATAAAGTCAAAATTTTGTAAATTGTCTACCTTCTATTAGTAATATTGGTGCCATGCACCTCAATCTTCAGAGATCCAACAAAGCAATTGCATGAATTTTCTCTTGACCATCTTTATCCTTGCTGCACCATTAATGAAGCAAACCCGGCTAAGCGCGTGCCAAAGGAAAATTACGTTCCTTATACGTCAATTATGAATTAGGTACTAGAACCAGTACCATATCGATACCTAGAAGCATCATAGCTAGTTGCTGGTCCTTCAATGTAAGAGTCCTTGCAAGTCCCATACTGAGGTGCTTTTGTAACTTCAGTATAAGTATTATGATCTGTGACCATCGAGCTAGCTGCACCAGTCAACGTAGCTTCACCAAGCTCAGTTCCTTTAAACATCGTAGCAGTTGATCCAATTATAATTAAACTAGGGTGCTGACCCAGAACCAGTCTTAGATCCATATGCAGTATAAAGGTAGAGGCTCGACCCCATCTCCAAGTTTCATGGAAATATTTTGATTCCTCGACCTCTTATAGGCCTCATGAACCTCTTTCGGTTAATTATAAATACAAGGATCATATGACTTGTCCCCTTTTTAGTGACC
>LPNX010347208.1:5469-57525 GCA_001517045.1 Pseudotsuga menziesii
ACTATATCATTTCCCCAATGTAATCGAAAGGGTTGAGTTGGTTGAGAGAAACCAGTAATTTTTTAGTGAGTCATAGGATTAGTTGAGTTAAGTAAGGAACTAAATTCCTTCTTTATAGGATTTGAAAACAGAGTAGGAGTTATCTTAAATGTAGTTCGAGTGATCTAGGGGGAGAGCTTCTTGGTAGCTCATTAGAGCTTAGTTAGCTCGAGAGAAATTGGAAAGTAGGTCAGAGACAGAGAGGATCTCGGAATTCAGTTTCTTGGAGCATGCACATAGATACATTACTATAGTTGTAAAGGACTATTTGAAGAATTTAAGTTTGGAAAAGGTTTCTAGTTTGTCAAGATCGAACTGTATGCATGATTGTAAGATTTACAAATGTCAGGGTGTAATTCTTCTTGTATACAAAGCATGCGCATCTATGGAGCATAGAGTAAATGACTGATTAGATGTTTTGAGCGTATCAAAAGAAAATCTTGTTTAAATGAAATATTATGGTCGTATGAGTGCAAATGCAAGTTGATTTATAGAAATCTAGGGATATATTATAATATTTGTAGAGAAATCCTTATTTTGTTGCGCAGAAGTTGTGGAAAGGAGATAATACAGAAAATTGGTTTCTTATTGTATAGAGGATTGAATTTGTGCACAGAGCAATTGTATAATCCAGTCGTTGATAGAAATTGAAATCATTTTTTTTGCTTGAATCATGTCTTGTAATCCTATTTATAGAGTGACAAATTAAAGGAGGCAATTCCTTGAGTTTTGATAAGAAATTGCAGGAAGGAATCAGTTTACTGATGCGTAGAGGTTATGAAAGGTTTTACACAGTCAATTGACGGTTTTTGAGAGCCATTGGAAATATCAACGGATGCTGAGCGTTTTGAAGGAAGTTCAACATCATAAATTGATTGGGTATCTCAATTAAATGACCCATATACCAAAGCCAATTTCTACCCAATCTGCAAGTATTTTAAAAAAAAAAAAAATCCACGTCCGTCGCTTAAGCGACGGTTCTATCTGTCTCTTTTGCGACGGTTAATCCCCATTTCCATCGCTTATGCGACGGTCGTACATGTCACTTTTTCGACGGCTAATCTCCATTTCCGTCACTTATGCGACGGTCCTACATGTCGCTTTTTCGACGGCTAATATCCATTTCCGTCGCTTATGCGACGGTCCTACATGTCGCTTTTTCAACGGCTAATCTCCATTTCTGTTGCTTATGCGACGGTCCTACATGTCTCTTTTCCAACGGTTCTACAAGATCTTCTACAAAAGAGCGACGGTTCTCCCTGTCGCCTTTCCGACGCTTCATTGTTATAGACGTCGTTTAAGCGATGGTTATTGATGTCGCTTATCCGACGCTTTAAATTTAATTGATGGTTACTTCGGTGTCGCTTAACCGACGGTTATTTAGGTGTCGGATAACCGATGACAAGTTTCCGATGCTTAGAAAAAAATCATAGTGTCGTACATGCGACAGGGAAGTGTCGAAAATCCGACAATACGGCCGTCGGATTTTTGGGCAAAATGTAGTAGTGCCATTATGGTACGATATTGTGGGTTTTTGGTGAGCTCGAGAAGGTAAATGCTCAATGGTGCTTTCAATTTTAGAGAGTCTAAAAGCACGAAGAAGACTCCAGTGGGGGATCTTTTTCGTTGGCACTCTCCTATGCCTGAAAAAGGATAAAAGTATACATAGGAGAGCTCGCCCATCCTGTAGGGGATGAGAGAATTCTTTATCGTTGGTAGTCCAATCAAGCCAGAAAAGGTTAAACCTATATTGACTGGACGATCATTCAAATACTTTTATGAGCATGAACAAAACCAAGTTTTCCTAGCAATGTTTTCTTGATGAGAAGGCTGGAAAAGAGCTTAACGACAACTGATGATGAGCTTTTTTGTGAGGTGCAGCCCCTCTTCCCGAGAAAGCATAAAAGTATGCAGAGGGGAACGATCTTGGCTTGAGTGTGCCAAGGGTGTCCTTTTCATTTTACTAGTCTACATGGTCCACAAAAGGAGGTAAACGAGGTGATGTAGATGCCCTTTCCTATACTTTAGCGAGCGGGAAAGGAAGCAACTGCACTCAGCAATCTTTTCATTGTTTTAATGAGTCAGAAAAGAGCTTAAAGGAAAATCCAATAAGGTTAACTGGTTGCAGTGGTACAGGCGGTGCCCCATGTCGGGATGGTGGAAAAAGGTCCAAAGGTCATCCACTCAGTATGGAAAGAGCAGAAGGATCTCAGACATACCAACACATGCATGGAATATATCACGGCAGAGGCTCACGAGTCAGTGCGACAGAGGCACGCAAACCTAGGTGGCTCTCGGATAGAGGTCAGGAGAGCATGTGTGTGTGTTGCGGTGGATGGACTTGACTACATGCGATGTAAGTACAAGTCTAGTGGCACTTATATGCCAACTACATCAAAGAAAAATAAAGGGTTTGTTGGACAATGGCCCAGATGTGCACGTAAGGTGCGGTGGAAAAGACAATTATAAATACAAAAGTAAAAGTAAAATCACATTCCTTAACAGGTGGTGGCCCAAAAAATTGCATGAGTAGCGGTCGGGAAGTGTGATACAAGTATAGGTCCATAGACACTTTCATCGTCATGTCATGGCTCGTGAATTGAGGTGACTTGTGGGAAATGGTCCCAAAATTTATTTGTTAAACATGAGACGATTGTCTCATAAGAAGATAGAAATTTGAGCCCAGAAGTGTGAGAGGTGTCTTGAACCAGTTCCAGGTGACTTTAGATTAGTAGCTGATGGTGCTTCCCCTGATTTGTGCTAAAAAAATGTTGAAAAACAAGAAAGGGAAAAACCCACGCTATAAGGGACTCATAGTGGTTATATCAGGCATAGACTCTCTTGAGGTGGAGCTTGTTGCGTGGCTTCTTCAAGAGTCGACTATCTGATTCAGTGAAGAGGTATGCCCCCTTGCCGAGATGAAGGTCATTGGCAAGGCGGGATGACAAAATCTAGTCTTTTATGGGAAGAACTGATTCCACACTATGGTTTAAAGGGAATGGGGTAAAACCAAAGGTAGTATTACATATATCTCTGTCATCGTGTAAGTGGTGCCTGAATAGCTTAGGTGGATCTTCCACGGTTGACAAGACAAAAGGGAAACTGGTGTTAGAGATCAGGTAAATGGTATTGGTTGTGGTTTTGGTGGCCTTACCCCCAGTCTTTGTTGGAGGAAGAGGGGCAGGCCTGAAGACAGAAGGAGTCTTTGATCGACCTGGAGGTAGGTGCAACATCATCTCAATTGGATGGACATGAGTCAACACATCCTGGGGCCTTAGAGGTATGGTAGGTAGTTCAAGGTACCACATAGGATCTCCCAGTGTGAAATCCTGTAGATCGCGGGTTGCCAAGATAGACTTACTCACGATCTCAGATGGTAGGAAAAGAAAAAGGAAAAGGAAAAGGAAAATGATAGTGTTGATTGGGAATGAACCCCACTATTTCCCTGGTAATTGAGGCTGAGGTTGTAGCGGTGTCTTGGGAAACAATGAAAGAGAGAGGTCTGATGGACCATCGATGATGGTGGAGACAAGAGGGTCTGTAGAACTAGACATCATGTAAATGGACATGGTGTATGAAGAAGGAGGTGGGGGATGGACTTATTCGATCAGAGTGATCTTAGACTCAAGGGAATGTTGACAGAGGTCAGCAAGAGCCATTCAAAATTCAGGCAGGTCTTGGCAATGGTGAGAGTAATGCCCTTATATGCTACAAAGGGTGCAAGCATGGTTTGTTCTCAATGCCTTGTTTCTGACTATTGGCGCGGTTGGAAGTTCAACCAAAGGGAGGTTTTTGGTTGTATCCATGGCATCCAAATGTGCATGGATCACTGGGATTTCAGGGCAACTCTGATTTGGATGGCCCTGTTGTTTGTAGACAGCACAAGGTGGGACTTGTCATGGCTTTGCGGTGGCTTTGACGTTCTTGCCCCTATCCCTTTTTGGGTGGGGTGGGGTGGGTGAGGGTGCAACGGTTGCCTTTTGCAGACTGGGTGGAGGGTGAGACTCGACCGTGATGGGTCGCAGTAGGGTTAAGACAACCTAGGGAATTTCTGGTTGAGCTGGTGGATCTAGATACCACACCGAGATTCCCAACGTAAACTTGGGTAGGATTAAGGTGTCCATGACCAGCTTACTCATGACACCAGGTGGGGGGAAGAGGAAGGGAATCGTATTGATTGGGGATGAGCCCAAATAACTCCCGACTACTTGCATGTGGGAATATAGTTGTGGTTGTGGTTGCGTGTAATGCTACTACTGTGAGTGATTTTGAGGCTGCTATTGGTGTTGCGGCTGCAGATGATGTTGTGGTTGTGGTTGGGGCTGCAGCTGCGGTTGTTGTTTGGGTGTAGCGATGCTTGATGAGACCATGCACAAGTTCACAGTTTCATTTTGTGTCAGTGGTGGTGACACTAACATGAAAGGAGCCATCATGGAGGTATCGGCAAACAACCCAGGGCCCACATTCAAAAATGGGGAGGCTGGTGTGTTTTCAACCATAGTGTTGGTTGTAGGGATGATATTAGTGTGTGTGGTCGCCCCTTATGGCTCAATGGTGGTGATGGTAGGGATAAAATTGGCAGGTTCTGTTAACCCATGTGGATCATGATAAGTGAGTTGATCAACCGTCACAATCTTCCCTTCATGGGGCAACATCATGAGACGAAAGACAGTTGATGCGACTGCTCTCATGGCATACATGTAAATCCTTTCGAGGAGGACGTTGTAGTCCAGTTGAGTGTTGAGGAGTTCTATGTCGATCAACACTATCTTCCTGACTAATGTGGACATGGGGGAGGATTCCTTGGGCTTTAGTGGGATGTCCATCATAATCCCGCAGAGTTATGGAGGATGGTTGCAGAATTGGTGATCCAAGTTTCTGCCAAACCAAGGTAGAAATAATGCACATGGATGCCCCCTCATCCACTATGCACCAATGCACAACCAAATTATACATGGAAACCAGGATTTGGAAGGAAATGGTCGATGGCATGCGTGGTTCCCTGTTCTCCATGTCGAATGTGATCAACATGGAGTTGGAGGGGTCTACTGCCCCTAGAGCAGCTAGTAAGGCTTTCCACTACGTTGGGCATGTTTTAAGTACCTCATGAGTGGACATAGCAGTTGGAGTTTGGGAGAAATAATCCACAATGCTATATCCAACTGGATCTCTAGCCGTGGTGTTATTGGCAATTCTGTGTACGGGGGGGCGCAGGAATGGGGGTAACTGAAGAGGTAGGTTGACTGTCTTAGACATGGATGATGTTGATGAGTTAGCAGGTTCAGTGGTGGTACTGTACTGATTTCATCTAGTTTGTAAGTTGACCTCTTCAGTCGTCATGGCTAGTAGGTGGTGAACACCTGTTTCGACTGTGGGAGGTGCCCCCGAAGCGTTGGGATTGGGTTGGGGAGGGGGGGCTGGTTGCCACCAATCCTTGGACTAGTAGTGGGTTTTGAAGCACCATGGGGGGAGGTCCTTGTGGTGGTGAGTTGGTTTGGGCTTGATTGGCAGCATTGGTGGCCTATTGGGCCTCGTTCTGAATGGCCTTTTTTGCACAAGACATGAGGGGACACTCAAATGTGTAATACCCATAAACATCACAGAGTGTGCACGGTTGGTTTGTGCACAATGGAGCATTGCATCTTGGTGCATTTTGTCATCGGGGGTTTTGGGATGGCTTGTTTGCCGTGGTATTGTTGAAAGGGTTCGATTGTTCACTGCCTCCCTGCGGTTGGTTGTTGCCTTGGTTGCGGGGTCGATTATTTCGAGCTTGCCCTTGTTGATTGTTGGGCACAGGCTAGTTGGGACGGTTTTGTTGTGTGAACACTTGTCCCAATGGAGTGGGTGGAGCAGGGGTAGGGGCTTGAACTAGTTTCCCCACATACTATTGTGTTGGCCAAGCCATGGCTTGATCCTACTGCGGTGGCACAAGTTGTGTGTAGGAAGTTGTTTCTCTAGACCGAGACATCATTCTTGCGCAGTCCGGAGCTTGGTTTTGGTAAGCAACACTAGCAGTGTTTCTTGGTTGTGGTGTAATGGCAGGTGGTGTCGGTCGAGGATGTGGTTGTTCGGAGAATGATCCTATGGTGATGTCCGCAGCATGGGATGCCCCCAGTGCATCACGGTATGAGGTACTCGACTGGGGAGCGTCTAGAATTATGGTGTACAGGTATCCAGACTGAGCATAGATAAGGTCAAACTGTTGGGCCTTCAGTATGGCCTCTTCTTCGGATTGGGGACATTCGGATGCGATGTCTTTTGGTATGGGCGGGAGCAAGGTATTAAGGAACCAATCCAAGAAGATCATGTCGTCAAGTTGGATTTTACATAAGCTACGGCGTCGCTGCCACTCATGAATATGGTCAGTTATATGAGTGGCAGTGCTTTGACGACAAGGTAGTAGGATCTCTACCCATTCATCATATATAAAAGGGAGTTGGAAATACTATAGGAACATGAAGGCTAGGGAGTTGAAGTCCGAGTACTTGGCTTGTGGCAGCTCAATGTACCATTTGGCCGCAGCACTTGTAAGGGTGCATTGGAATAGCCTCAACCAGATGGAGTTGTCTACGATGTTGTTGGATGAGCACCATAGATGGAATGTCATTATGTGGTTTTGGGGACATTCCCTTGATTTGACTTCAAACTTGGGGATGTCTAATGGCAGCTTAGTTGGCATTGGAGGCCAAAAAGCTTGATGGTGGATGGGGTCATTTGTTAATCTAGCTAAATCAGGCAAGTTAAGATGAGAAATGGAGGGAATATTTAACCCCAAGTTGATGTGGGATGGGGCTATGATGGTGGTGGGGTTTGCAAGTGCATAATGCATCTGCATGGCTGGGGGTGCTTGCAGTGGCACCATTGTGGATGGGCCAATTACCCAAGTGTTGTGGGAGGGATAGTGTGGGTGGAAGGGACATTGCCCCCATGCATGATAGTAGCAGAAATGTAATTGAATGGTACACTACCCCCCTGTGTGGAAGGAGGGGCAGTGTGTGTGGAAGGGACACTACCCCCGTGTGCTGCCAGTGGGCCAGCTTGGCTAGTCACTATAGGTGGTGGAAACTGACTGATGAAAGTATGCATAACTATGCTTGGGCCACTTTCCAAGTTGTGGGTGATGGGTTGTTTTGTGGAGATGGGTCCACTTGCCATGGCTATGCCAGAAAATGGATCTAGATTTGCACTATACATGGGGCTTGATGGTGCAATATGGAGGCCTGGTTCAGACTGATATGGTTCTAAATCAGAATCAGAGTTTGTGTGGCCTTCTAATGGTGTGGGACATCACTGAGAGAGGCTTTGACGGTGTCGATTGAGTGTTTCAAATGGTGGTGGTTCACCTCTTAGGCATGAGGAAGAGCATGGAGGATCAATTGTGTTATATTTTATGTCTGAAACTGGTGGGAATGATGTTTAGACCCCAGTTTTAGTGGCTTACTATTGGCTGCAAGTGGTCTCTAGGGCACCAATATTGCCAGAAGACAGTGCTTGGATTTTTCCTCACATGTGTTTCTACTCAATCGGAAGGGGTCGTTGCCCGTTTCACATGGCATTCCTCTCAGCGGCTAGCTACTTTGGGGTTCCTGTGGTACTCCTCACAATGAGTTTCTGGGCAGAGCCCAAGTACTTCCAACAGTTGAAGCAATCATGGACTTATGTCCTCAAAGACTGCAGATTTGTTTGTACTTAGTGTAAATTAGTAAATTTAAGGCTCACTCAGCGTCATGAACTGAGTTGGGTTAATTAGTTGGTATGGTGTATTTGTTTGTTTGTTTTTCTAGTATTTGGTAGTTGCAAATGGTTTATGAATTCATCATGGTAGAGATCATGTCATTGTGTATGCATGCATTTGAATAATCAGAAATTGTGAACAAATACAATTTTTAACCCTGAATGTGTATGGCCTAACTAGATGTCTACCTCACACTGATATTCCTCTTCAACCAAGAGAAGGCGATGGGCTCTCAACACAATGGGACTAAGCCCATCCGTAGATCCTTAGGTCACCTCCCGGATGTAATGTTGGTCAATAGGGAGGACGCTTAGCGCCATGAGAAGCCCTCCTTCTCTACCCCCTCTACCTTCCAGGTCATCTGGTTTTAGTGGTTTGGAACAATATTAGTGGAGTGCCTAGATCTATACGAGCTTGCCCTTCATCGTATCCCATAATACCCTAAAGGGTGATGACTGGGTAGAGGAGGAAGGGTAATCAAGACAATTTGTTTTAGGTTGATTTTAATTATGCTACATTCATTTGATTAAGCCATTAGGATTTACTTGGAATTTACACATTGTTTGTGAAATAAATTGCAGAAAACAAAAATAGAAACTTGAAATTGAACTAGTGTGTTGGACAAAGGTGTCTGAGCCGCACTAATAGTCCTATAAAACTGAAATTTAACCTCTATTAAACTGAAATTGAATTTTTGTTTGATAGGCCGCACATTTCTGATCAAATCTGGTGAGGGGGTTGCAAGATTTTTTCAAAACCAGGCGAGGGAGTCGAACATAATGCAGAAACATTCACGGTCTGTGTTTATGGGCTGAGGTTGCACTTATCAAGGGATTAAGTGCACCCTGGGTGCACTTGTTTGGGCATTAAGTGCACCCTCACCTCACTTTTGGGCCCGATAAGAGCGTCGTGCCCCGAATTTGGGGTTTTTTGTGAGGTAGAGTCAGATCTGGCCGACAGTAACTTGTACTGTGGCCAAATTGACTCGGTTTTTCCTAGTAGAGGCTTCGACAGTACTGATAACTGAAAATAAACTCGATTTAAAGAGAATTTAACATGAAATTTTTGAAAACTAGGGCACAAAATTAAAAAACTTGAAAATTAAAAATTTGGACCAGGGATCCTATGGGATCGACCTGGTATGGTTGCCATTTATGTAGCAGGGATTTCTCCTTGCTACAGGGGTAGGAATGGCTCGCTTCTATCTATAGGATAGAAGGGTAGGTTCCTGCTAGTGGGTAAATGCAGAAAATAAAAATGGAAATGGAAATGGATAGAAACTATAAACTAAACTAAGAACAGAAAGATGAGAAGCAATGGTGAACCCCTCTATAAAGAAGGGTTAGGGTTTCGCTTCCTAAGACTTGAAAACAAATCCTAAGCTACAATAGATTGAAATAGCTGCAAAACAATGTTAAACATAAAACCAACAAATGGAAACAAGGGTTAGAAAGCAAAGAAAACTATGAAGCAAAGAAACAAAACATGAAATCACAAGTATAGCTTCTCTTTGGGTGGAAATGGGCCACCATGCCCTAGCTTGTGGAAGCACCTCTCTTGGATGGGGAGCTTTGGCTCAATGGAGATGGAGGAGAGGGAGTGTGGGTGGCTTGAAAAGAAAATGTCTCAAGGCATCCACGGGTAGCATAACAGTATGCAAGAGAGAAGTCTTCTTTCTGTTCATAGCTTAGTTTACTATTCTGTCCATTTCTGTTTCTGTTTTTTATTTTCTGCACTTACCCACTAGCAGGAACCTACCCTTATGTCCTATAGATAGAAGGAATCCATTCCTACCCCTGTAGCAAGGATAAATCTTGCTACAGAACTAGCAACCATACCAAGTTGATCCCACAGGATCCCTGGTCCAAATTTTTAATTTTCAAGTTTTAAAATTTTTTGCCCTAGTTTTCAAAAATTTCCTGTTAAATTCACTTTAAATCCAGTTTATTTTTAGTTATCCATACTGCTGAAGCCTCTACTAGGAAAAACCAAGTCAATTTGGCTACTGTACAAGTTACTGTCATCCAGATATGACTCTGCCTCACAAAAAACCCCAAATCCGGGGCAGGGCGCTCATATCGGGCCCAAAAGTGAGGTGAGGGCACACTTAATGCCCAAACAGGTGCGCCCAGGGCACACTTAATCCTTTGATAAGTGTGACTTCATCCCAAAAACAAAGACCATGACTGTTTCTCCATTCTGTGTGACCCCATCACCTGTTTCTAAAAAAATCTTGCGGCCCCCTTGCCAGATTTGATCAGAAATGTGCGGCCTGTAAAACAGAACTTCAATTTCAGTTTAATAGAGGTTAAATTTAAGTTTTATAGGACTTTCAGTGTGGCTCAGCTGCCTCTGTCCAACACACCAGTTCAATTTCAAGTCTCTATTTTTGTTTTCTGCAATTAATTTCACAAACAATGTGTAAATTCCAAGTAAATCTTAATGGCTTAATCACATGAATGTAGCCTAACTAAAATCAATCTAAAAAAAACTGTCATGCTTACCCTTCCTCCTCTGCCTAGTCATCACCCTCTGGGGTATTCTGGGATATGACAAAGGGAAAGCTCGTATAGATATAGGTACTCTACTAATATTGTTCCAAACCACTAAAACCAGATGACCTGGAAGGTAGAGGGGGTAGAGAAGGAGGTCTTCTCACGACACTAAGCATCCTCCCTGTTGACCAACCTTGCACATGGGAGGTGACCTAAGGATATATTGATGGGCTTAGTCCCATTGTGTTGAGAGCCCAACACCTTCTCTTGGTTGAATAGGAATATCAGTGTGAGGTGGACATATAGTTAGGCCATACACATTTAGGGTTAAAAATTGTATTTGTTCACAATTTTTGATTAATCAAATGCATGCATACACAATGAAATGAACTCTACGATGATGAATTCATAAACCATTTGCATATACCAAATACCAGAAAAACAAACAAACAAATACACCATACCAACTAATTAACCCAACTCAATTCATCACGCTGAGTGAGCCTTAAAATTTACCAATTTACACTAAGTACAACCAATCTACAATCTTTGAGGACATAAGTCCCTGACTACTTCAACTGTGGGAGGTACTTGGGCTCTGCCCAGAAAATCATTGTGAGGAGTACCACAGGAACCCCAAAGTAGCTGGCCGCTGAGAGGAATTGCCAAGCGAAACAGGCAACGATCCTTCCGATTGAGTAGAAACATCTGTGAGGAAAAAGCCAAGCACTGTCTTCTGGCAGTCTTGGTGGCCAAGTGACCACCTGCAACCAATAGGAAGCCACTAAAACTGGGGTCCAAACACCATTCCCACCAGTTTTAGACATAAAATCTAACACAATTGATCCTCCACGCTCTTCCTCACGCATAAGAGGCGAACCACCACCATTTGGAACACTCAATTGACAACATCAAAGCCACTCTTAGCGATAGCCCACACCATCAGAAGGCCACACAGCCTCTGATTCTGATTCAAACCCATACCAGTCAGAAACAGACCTCCATACTGCACCATCAAGCCCCATGGCTAGTGCAAATTCGAATCCATTTTCCAGTATAACCATAGCAAGTGGACCCATGTCCACATCACAACTTGTTACACACAACCTGGCAAGTGGCCTAAGCACAGTCATGCATACTGTTATCAGTCAGCTACCATTGCCTATAGTGACCAGCCAAGTTGGCCCACTGACAGCACACGGGGACAGTGGCCCTTCCGCACGCATTGCCCCTCCTGCCACACATGGGGGGTAGTGGACCGTCCACTTACATTTCCCATACTATCATACATGGGGGCAATGTCCCCGCCACTCATAACATCCCACCCACAACACTTGGGGGCATTGGCCCATCCACAATGGTGCCACCGCAAGCACCCCCAGTTGTGCAGATGCATTATGCACCTGCAAACCCCACCACCATCTCAGCCCCATACCACATCAACCTGGGGATAAATATGCCATTCATGGCTCATATTAACTTGCCTGAATTGGCTAGATTAAAAAATGACCCCATTTTCCATCAAGCCTTTTGGCCTCCAATGCCAACTAAGCTACCATCAGACATCCCCAAGTTTGAAGGAAAAATAGGGGAATGTCCCCAAAACCACATAATGAAATTCCATCTATGGTGCTCATCCAATAGCATCATAGATGATTCCATCAGGCTGAGGCTATTCCAATGCACCCTTACAGGTGCTGCGGCCAAATGGTACATTGAGCAACCACAGGCCAAATACCTGGACTTCAACTCCCTAGCTTTTATGTTCCTACAATATTTCCAACTCTTTGTTAGATATGATGAAGGGGTGGAGATCCTGCTATCCTGTTGCCAAAGCACTGCCACTCATATAACGGACCATATCCATGAGTGGCGGTGATGTCGTAGTCTATGAAAAATCCAACTTGACGACAGGATCTTCTTGGATTGGTTCCTTAAGACCTTTCTCTCGCCCATAGCAATGGACATCGCATCTGAACATCCCCAATCTGAAGAAGAGGCCATACTGAAAGCTCAACATTTTGACCTTATCTACGCTTAGTTTGGATACCTATAGACCGTCACTCCAAATGCTCCCCATCCGAGTACCTCCTACCGTAATGCATTGGGGGCATCTCATGCTGTGGATGGAATCATAGGATCGGTCTCCCAATAGCCACAACACCGACTGACCCCACCTGTAGTTCCATCACAACCAAGCAACACTGGTAATGTTTCTTACCAAAACCAAGCTCCAGACTACGTAAGAATGATGTCCCAGTCCGGAGCAACAACTTCCTATGCACAACCTGCACCACCGTAGCAGAATCAGGCCATGGCTTGGGCAACGCAATAGTATGTGGGGAAAATGCCCACATTTGTGGCACCGCCACCCCTAGAAATATATTATGCACCACCAGTGCAACCAGTTCAAGCCCCTGCTCCCGCTCCATCTACCCCGTTGGGACAAGTGTTCGCACAACAAAACCGTCCTGACCAGCCTGCCCCCAACAATCAACAAGGGAAAGCTTGAAATAACTGGCCCTGCAACCAAGGAAATAACCAACCGCAGGGACACGGTCAACAACCAGACCTTCCCAACAATGCCATAGAAAACCATCCAACCCAAAACCCCCCACGACAGAATGCACCAAGACACAATACCCCGTTGTGCACAAACCAATTATGCACACTCTATGATGTTTATGGGCACTACACATTTGAGTGTCCCCTCATGGCTCATGCGAAGCAAGCCATTCAAAATGAGGCCCAGCAGGTTGCCAATCAAGCCCAACCCAACCTGGCACCACAAGGACCTCCCCCCATGGTGCTTCAAAACCCACTACCAGTCCAAGGATCAGTGGCAACAACAACCCCTCCCCAACCCAATCCCAATGCTCTGGGGGCACCTCCCATGTCTGAAATAGGTGTTCACCACCTACTAGCCATGATGACTAAAGACATCAACTTGAAAACCTAACAGAATTAGTATAGTACCACCACCGAACCCGCTGACACATCAGCGGCATCCACATCTAAGACAGTCAACCTGCCTCTTCAGTTACCCCCGTTCCCATGCCCCCCTGTACGCAGGATTTCCAATAACACCACGGCTAGAGCTACAGTTAGCTATAGCATTGTGGATGATTTGGACCAAATTCCCACTGCCATGTCCGCTCTTGAGGTGCTCAAAATGTGCCCAACACAGTGGAAAGCCTTACTAGCCACCCTTGGGGCAGTAGACCCCTCTGACTCCAAGTTGATCACATCCGACACGGAGAATGGGGAATCGTGCATACCATCGACCATCGCCTTTCAAATCTTGGTGTCCATCCAAAATTTGGTTGCGCATCAGTGCACAGTGGATGAGGGGGCATCCACGTGTGTTATGTCTACCTTGGTTTGGCAGAAGCTTGGATCACCAATTCAGCAACCGTCCTCCACAACTCTACGGGCTTATGATGGACATCCCACTAAATCCCAAGGAATCCTCCCCCATGTCCCCATTACATTAGCCAAGAAGACAATGCTGATCGACATAGAGGTCATCAATGCTCAACTAGACTACAACCTTCTCCTCGGGAGAATTTACATGTACGCCAAGAGAGTTGTCGCATCAACTGTCTTCCGTCTCATGATGTTCCCCCATGAAGGGAAGATTGTGACGGTTCCTCAACTCACTTATCATGATCCGCAAGGGTTGACGACACCTTCCAATGCTATCCCTACCATCACCACCATTGAGCCACAAGTGGAGACCACACACACTAATGTCATCCCTACAACCAACACTATGGTTGAAAACACACCAACCTCCCCATTGTTGAATGTGGGCCCTGGGTTGTTTGCTGATACCTCCATGACGACTCCTTTTGTGTTAGTGTCACCACCACTGACACAAAATGAAACTACAGACTTGTGCATGGTCTCATCAAGCACCACTGCACCCAAACAACAATCACAGTCGCATCCCCACATGCAACCATCAGGGAGTTATTTGGGCTCATCCCTAGTCCATACGATTCCCTTCCTCTTCCCCCCACCTGGTGTCATGAGCAAGCCAGTCATGGCCACCTTAAGCTACTCAATTTTACATTACAAATCCCGGTGTGGTATCTTGATCCACTAGCTCAATCAGCAATTCCCCAGGTTGTCTTAACTCCAGTGCAATCCATTGTGGTCGAGTCTCACCCTCCACCCACTTTGCAAAATCCAATAGCCGCACCTGCACCCACCCCGCCCCACCTGAAAAGGGCCAGAGGCAAGAATGCCAAAGCCACCAGAGAACTGTTAGTAAGTCTTGCCTTGCGCCGTCTGTGAGAAACAGGGCCACCCAAATCAGAGTTGCCCTAAAATCCCAATGATCCGTGCGCATTTAGATTCCATGGATACAACTAAAAACCTCCCTATGGTTGCACTTCCAACTGTGCCAATAGTCAGAAACAAGGCATTGAGAACAAACCATGCTTGCACCCTTTGCAACTTGTATGGCCATTACTCTCACCATTGCTAGGACTTGCCCAAATTTTGAATGGCTCTAGCTGACCTCCGTCAACATTCTCTTGAGTCTGAAATCACCTTAATCGAAGAAGTTCACCCCCCACTTCCTTCTTCGGACACCATGTCCATTTACATGATGTCCAATTCATCCGACCCTATTGTCTCCACCATCACCAATGGTCCATCAGACCTCTCTCTTTCGTTGTTTCCCAAGCCACCGCCGCAACATCAATTGCAACCTCAACCTCAGTTACCAGGGGAATAGTGGGGTTCATTCACGGTCAACATGATCCTTTTCCTTTTCCTACCATCCAAGATCATGAGTAAATCTGTCTTGGCAACCCACAATCTACAGGATTTCATACTGGGAGATCCTGTGTGGTACCATGAACCACCTACCCTACCCCTAAGGCCCTAGGATGTGTTGACTCATGTCCATCCAATTGATATGATGTTGCACCTACCTCCAGGTCCATCAAAGACTCCTCTTGTCTCCAGGCTTGCCCCTCTTCATCCAACAGAGACTGGGGGCAAGGCCACAAAAACCATAACCAATACCATTTACATGATCTCTAGCACCAGTTTCCCTTCCGTCTCATTGGTCGTGGAAGATCCACCTGATCTATCCCGGCACCACTTACGCAATGACGGAGATATATGTAAGACTGCCTTTGGTTTTACCCCATTCCCTTTAAACCATAGTGTGGAATCAGTTCTTCCCATAAAAGACCAGATTTTGTCATCCCGCCTTGCCAATGACCTTCGTATCGACAAGGGGGTATACCTTTTCGCTGACTCAGACGGTCGACTCTAGAAGAAGCTGTGTAATGGGCTCCACCTCAAGAGAGTCTATTCCTGATATACCCACTATGAGTCCCTTATAGCGTAGTTTTTTCCCTTTTTGTTTTTCAACATTTTTTCACCACAAGTAAGGGGCAGCACCATTAGCAGCTAATCCAAATCCACCTGAAATCGGTTCGAGACACCTCTCACAACTTTGGGCTCAAACTTCTATCTCTTTATGAGACCATCATCTCATGTTTAATAAATCAATTTTGGCACCATTTCCCACAAGTCACCTCAATTCACGAGCCATGACATGACGATGTAAGTGTCTACGGACCTATACTTGTATCACACCTCTTAATTTCTACTCATGCGAGTTTTCGGGCCACTTCCCATTAAGGAATGTAATTTTACTTTTATTTTTGTATTTATAATTGTCTTTTCCACCACACCTTACGTAGACATCTGGACCATTGTCCACAAAACCCTTTATTTTTCTTGCATGTATTTGGCATATAAGTTCCCCCAGACTTGTACTTACATCGCATATAGTAAATTCCATCCACCGCAACACACACACACGCTCTCCTGACCTCTGTCCCAGAGCCACTTTAATTTGTGTGCCTCTGCTGCACCGACTCGCGAGCCTCTACCGTGATCTACCTCGTGCATGTATTGGTATATTTGAGAGCCTTCTGCTCCATCCATACTGTGTGGATGACCTTTGGACCTCTATCCACCGGCCCAACAAGGGGCACCGCCTGTTCCACCGCAATCAGTTGACCATATGGAAATTTCATTTAAGCTCTTTTTTGACTCCTTAAAACAATGAAAATATTTCTGAGTGCAGCCGCTTCCTTTCCCACTCGCTAAAGTAGAGGAAAGGGTGTCTACATCATCTCATTTTCCTCCTTTTACAGACCATGTAGACCAGTAAAATCAAAAGGACACCCTTGGCATACTCAAGCCAAGACCGTTCCCCTCTACATACTTTTATGCTTTCTCAGGCAGAGGGGCCTCACTTTACGAAAAAGCTCACCACAGGTTTTCGTTAAGCTCTTTTCCAGCCTTCTCATCAAGAAAAGATTGCCGAGAAAACTTGGTTTCGTTCATGCTCGTAAAAGTATCTGAATGACCATCCAGTCAGTATAGGTTTAACCTTTTATGGCTTGATTGGACTACCAACGGTAAAGAAGTCTCTCATCCCCTCCAAGATGGGCGAGCTGCCCTATGTATACTTTTATCCCTTTTCAGGCACAGAATACTACCAACAAAAAAGAGCCCCCACTGGAGTCTTCTTCGTGCTTTTAGATTCTCTAAAATTGAAATCACCATCAAGTATTTACCATCTCGGGCTCGCCAAAAATCTACAAGATCGTACCATAACGATGTCCCTAGACACCACCCCACAGAAAACAGTTTGGCAGCATTCCCCCGTTGGTTTGCCTTTGTTCAGAGTACTCTACAATGTGTCTTCCTTGGATCCCATCAGTATTAAAAGTGTCTACCTCCTCCAAGTATTTCCCATCTGCAGTGATATCCCCGGTATTTCAGTTATGATCCCATTCCCATGAGTCAGTTTCATTTGCTTCTTGGTCCACCCTGTCGTCATACTCTGAACAAAGGAAGTTTGAGTCTCCCTTGCCCTACCCCTTTTCAAATATTTCCCTTCCCCCCCCTCCCCATTTAGTGAGTCAGTCCATAGATTGCTTCACACCTTCCAGTTATCTCCCTCGTGCTCCTGGTCAAGGAAACATCATTGCCTTGACTAGGGGCAAGTCTCCCTCTGTCGACGCCAACACACATATTCTAGAGGATAGACCCAGAGGTCCATGTATCTTAGTTTCATTAACCTCATTCACGAGTTCCTTGGACCACTTGAGAGGAGTCCTTAGTGCCTCTTGGGATGGTTGTTTCTCACATGCTCAAATTCAACTACATCATCGCACCGTTGAGATTCATACAGGGTTTTGTCTGTACAATATTTGGTCGAAGACCCCGGATGTCACCTGACTCTAGCACATTGGTGAGCCCACTTGAGGGACCTAAACATGTTATGTCCCTTGTTATTTTCATGTTGCGTTGGAGACAGCGTTCAGAAGCCCCATCAGTGCTTCAATATACCTTTATGATTGATGCAGCATACTTGTACCACAGAGACTCTGACTCTCAATCAGTGAGTCCACATAGCTATGTACCGTTCCAGATCTAGTAGACTGTCAGTCATGAAGATATAGAATTCCATGAGAATTCCATGGGTCCAATGTACCAGATCATCATTGTATTTAGCCTCACATGGAGGAAACCATTATTGTAACATCAGTTGTATATGATTGACTCTTGTATTTTAGACAATAGATCAAATTATTCTTTTGACATTGTCATGAGCATGGGGATGCCCACCTTGTCCATATACATGTCACACATTATTTGTATCTTACCCATTTATTGGAACCATATTAATACAAAAACCAAAAGCCACCATGCCCAAGCCCCGGAAGCACCACTTCGACACAGCAAATCCTATAATGTTCGTCGGCCAGACGTTGAGCTCCTACCCTCACACATTAGGGGGCAATATGTTAACCCAAAAATCCCCCACTCAGCTCTCAATGGCCTACACCACTCAAGGACACCATCTCACGACCCTCATATCACTCCATTAGATCCCCACACCCTCAAAATAGCTAAAGGATGAAGAAAAGGGCTTAAAAACCCCAAAAAGGAGCCCAAAATAGTCTCTTAGGAGCTAAAACCCCCCAAAAGGGGGTAAAACCCTAAAAGGATCTAAAGTTAGGGCACAAGGGGCTAAAATCCCCAAAAAGGGGCTAAAGCCCTAACCAAGGGCTTAAAACCCTAAAACCCCTTGAAAAATCTATAAAATGAGGGTGGGGGGTCACTCTCAAACAACTTCTCCTTCGCATATTGTTATGCTACCCATGGATGCCTTGAGACACCTTTTCCTCTCAAGCCACCCACACTCCCTCTCCTCCATTTCCATTGAGGCAAAGCTCCCCATCCAAGAGAGGTGCTTCCACAAGCTAGGGCATGGTGGCCGTTTTCCACCAGAGAAGGTATAACTTGTCTTTCATGTCTTGTTTATTTGTTTTCTTTGCTTTATAACCCTTGTTTCCATTTGCAGGTTTTATGTTTAACATTGTTTTGCAGGTTTTACTGTAGCTTAGGAATTGTTTGCAGGTCTTTGGAGGAAGAACCCTAACTTGTGTTTGCAGAGGGGTTCACCACTGCTTCTGTCTTCTTTCTGTTCGTAGCTTAGTTTACTGTTCTGTCTATTTTTGTTTCCATTTTTATTTTCTGCATTTACCCACTAGCAGGAACCTACCCTTCTGTCCTATAGACAGAAGGGAGCCATTCTTTCCCCTGTAGCAAGGAGAAATCCCTGCTACAGTACACACACTATGTAATGGTTTTTTCATTATTGTTACGTCAGTTGTGTGGCTCTAGGTGGTATCTCTCACCAGAAGCAGTGACTCCCCTCTATAGAGGCCAAGAGAGCCCAAGTGTTTTGTAAGTTAAAGAGAGTCAGCATGTGTATTTTGTGCTAACTAACATCCTTTTGATATTGATGTAATTTTTATTTTGTTATGTGTTGTTTGATTTCTTTTGATATTGTTACAATTTACTTTTTTTGTTGTTGCTTGATGGTTCTCATATCATTGAACTCAGTATTATACGAAACTAGCATCTCCAAATTTGGTTCAAAATGAAAGTTCCATGACCCAAAAGATAAGTTGGTAACTCTAAATTTAATTGAGAATGCTGATGGGAGTGAGGTTGTACTCTACTCAATCGGTGTTTTGATCCATTGTTTTGTCTTCCATTTAATATGATTAGGAATTAGTAATGAGTTTGTATGTTTTTTTCCTATTTTGTATGTCATAATTTTGTATGTTTTTTTCCCATTTCCACTTGAGGAAGATCCTTGGGTAGCCATCATTTGACAAGATGTATATACCTCAGGGGCAACTCAATGTCACCTATGCACTCTTTATCATAACCACATGATCCTCCTTCAAAAACAACAAGTTCCATGCGTCTACGAATTTTTCTCCTTACCTTTTCACCTCTAGTTGATCTCAACCTATTAGATATTTTACTAGACATCTCACTTTCAACCTCTTCTATTCTATCTTCCTCACTTGAGGAAGATATATCCGACAAGTACCTATTTGGTGGTGTTGCTGTAATTGTAACTTCAGAATGTATTCACTTATATTTCTTATCTATTGTAACCCGATTTTTATTTTGGGATGTTCTTGTGTCATGTCATGCCCCAATGTTTCGATCGAGAAGATCTATAATGTAAACAAGTCATGTCAAGTCATTGTGGGTAACCCTCCTATGGTCTAAGGGTTAAAGTCCCCACAGTTCCGGGGCACTAGGGTTATTAGACTCACCTAGTGAAGTCGACCCTAGTAGGGTTATAGTCATGTCGAGAATTAGTATAAATAGAGAGGTGACCTCTCTATTTATCACACACTCATCCACACTCAGCTGTAGCACATAGCTGAGAAAGAGAAAGACACTGGGGCAAGGAAGAAAGAGGTTACTGCTGTCGAGAGATCATCTTACTATTTTGGGGTTTTACCTTTTGTGCTGATTCTATCTCTGAGGAAGTTGCGGGGTTTTCTCCATTTATGGTTTCCCCAAGGAAAAAAACCGTGTTCATTGTCTCTTGTGTTTGATTGCTATACTTGTTGTTCTCTCAGTAAAAGATCCTAACATAATGCTAGCTTGAATGATTAAAAACTAACAGGTGGTACTTACAATCATTAAAATTGGGTATTATTTATTGCATACAAACATTATTTAGGTGGTACTACTACAGAAAAATTCTCATGCTTGGTACCAGTTGGTGTTGGCAGGGTGGAAATTCCTTGTACAAACAGTAGGGGTTACCTTTGGTGAAAATTAGTAATTAGAAATTACACGGATTGGAATAGGGAACCCATCCGAATCTTGTCCTGATAGTCATTATAGTTTTCATGTTTTATCAATTGCATCCAGATCCATCGTTTAGGGTTTTTGAAATGCAATAGATAAAATGCAACTAATTTAATATGCATAATGATGCATGGGATAACTAAAAAAATATACACCATTTAAAATTAAGAAGAATTAAATGTTAAGCATGCAATAGTCATGTAAACAATGCAAGCTATAAATTTTTCCAAAAGAACATTCTTTGGAGAACATAACCGCATATGCACTAAAATAAATGAAACATTAATACTTGCATTAGTAGTAGTAGCCAGTCAACAGTTAAAGGGATATTATTATAAATTCATGGACAATTAAAGAGATATCCCAAATTTAGTGGCAAGAGTTCTACGGCAATTCAAACAATTCGAGCCAATTGGCAGTTGTGCTAAATTTAGTTTATTTGGTGATTTTTAATTGATTTTTGTTCCCTAAAATTAGATGCAATATGTTGATGTAATTTTCAGGGAGGATAGCATTTGATTACTATATAACAAGTAATCATTGATCATAGTATAATGCTAACATGGGCTAGCCAATCCCCAAGAAGTAATCATTGATCATAGTAGAACGCTAACATGGGCTAGCCAATCCCCAACAAGACTAAAGGCTTGAACTACATCTTTCCACATACAAGACCCATTTTGATGATTTTGTCCCTTTTCTAAATCCTTTCTTCTACAGTGAGAGGATTTATGAGTTTATGAGTAATCACTTTTTCCCATAGACCCACCCATTTTATAAGTCTCCAAATACCTTTGGTTGCTAGTGCTTTTTCAAAGCAATGTGGATTATTTAATCCCCATCTTCCCATGTCTTTGGGTAAAGAGATTTTCTTCCATACAACCTAAGGGAAATACTGACCACCAACCCATAATAATATGAAGCTTTTCTTTCTTATTTGGTCTAAAGTTTCCTTATGAACATATGTAAGAGAAATCCATAAAATTGGTATAGCTTCGAGCATAGCTTTCACCAATACCAATCTTCTAGCCCTAGAAATACATTTGTTACACCATAGATTCAGCTTCCTTTCCACCTTCCCAACAAGAAAAGTCCAATTAGCTTTGGAATAGTAATTAGGTTTTAATATGAAGCCCAAATACTTAAGTCCATCCTGTAGTGGAAGGACAACTATAAAGCATTATGTGGATTGATTCTCCGTGGACTAAATCTCCCTAAAATTAACAAAAGTATTCCACATATCCTCAAAATATCACTTCATCAGAATTACATGAAATCAACCAGCCTTTACAAAATATGCCTAATACACCTTGGAAAGATAAAATATGCAATATATTTTTTAGAAGAAGCACTAAAATTTTGACCAGTACAAAAATCCTTGGACATGCTGCTTTGGGTATTCCCTAGTGTGAATGTACCAAGAATTGAACTTGAATTAGCTGTGGTAAATACTAAATTCCATTCGTCCTGCTACTAGACCACAACCTAACCAACTAGAATAGTAGGTCCTAAAGGACATAATAGGGTGGGCTTGGGTCCATAATATATGCAACATTACAATCAAGGTTGAATAAGAACAAGACATACTTCTTCAAACACAGGCATTTCTGAAAGACTGAAACAACTGTTTCAAGACATACTTGCAACTAAATATCTAAATCGACTACAATAGCTAATAACATAGACCATAGCTTTTAGAAATTGCACAGAAAACAATCAAACAAATGTTGTTATTAATGTGATTACATAGAGTTTGGTCGATTAAATCCATTGAGCGCAAAAAACCTAGGAATCCTACTATGTAGCATTTATATGATGGAGAAAAAAAATTACAATAAAATTTGTACATTTTTTTTCAAAAAGAAACATGTAAATCCAAAGAAATGATGAGAATATCTGGGCACATACATCATCGAATACTTTCCAAATCGGTTTGTCTTTGTGCTTCTCTATGGTTTTCTTGTTGAGAACTGATGGAAAAATGCATAGGTTGTGATGCATCCTACTTGTTGATGTTGTTTATATGAATCAATTAGGTATATTAGCAAAAAATAGAAACTTAACCTGCTATTGAACATGTCAATTGGCAACAATGTAATCAGCACAAAGTCATGCAGCTAAAGATTTGCACATCCTTGTGTCAATTGAGCAGTTTTATTAGGATTCACCTTGGTTTGTTCAGGTTTGGGTTGAGCATGGCTATGAGAACAGAAATTTATCTCATTTTATCAGAGCCATATGTCCTTGCTCATGTTCCCTAAAGTAGGTGACAGACAATAATGAATGCTTATTTGGTGTTAACTTCATCAACAACTTGTTACTCTCTCTATTACGTATGAGGACTTTCCGACAATGGTTGCATTAGTTTAATTAGTCCTTAGTGCACCTTCCCAGGTCCTTGTTACTATGTGGGTACCTTTGATACCCAGGAAAACAAGACTTCTTGAAAAGGGATATAATAATGCTTGGTGGAAGGATTGGAGCAAGGGTTTGATCACCTATGGCTACATGGTTTGATCATGTTGCTAAAGGGTGCCTTCCTAGCCTTTGTCTTACTACTCACCCTACAGTTTGAGCAGGGAGCTCCAAGTGAGTGTTCCATTTCCACACATAGTTGTTTTGATGTGTACATATTTATCTCACGTATGTTGGAAGTGATTTGTATGTTTCTTTGGATTACTATAGCATTAAGCAAGATAGTTGCAACTATGTGGATGTTGAAATAATTTATTGTCATTACTATTCATGGGTTGTTTTCTAAGCATTTGTTATCTCCTTGCCTTGCTTATATAGAGAAAGTGATAGTTGTGAGATCTGGAAAGAAGATTCTATTTCCTTTATTGGATATAAAATCGCAAAGAAAAGGATTCAAGACACAACATGGATCGGGAAGAAAAGGAAGAAATGGGACAGCTCAATATTATAAAAACATGTGCATTGTGCAAAGGTTTCAATCGATTTATTCAAGATTTAAAAGAGGTTTATGCCAGGTAATGGACAGACTTGATCTAAAATATGGATTGAAGTTGCTTGCATTTGTTAAAGGTTTTGAAGAGGAGGATTATCTTTTGGAATAGTTCCAAGTTTTCTACACACAGAAGCCTTCTGAACGTTCTATGGCTTTAGGTTTTCAAAGACTTGGAAAAGTTCAGATTCTTAAATAAGAAATCAAGAGTTATTCCTAAAAACAGATGATCTGGGCACCAGGCATCATCAATGACAGCAAAGACACTTTTGTTCAACTATTTGCAAACACAAACTGTCAGGTATCAGAAATATTCTAGTTAAAATTTGAAAGACAGATGGATTTCAAGGTAGTGAAACTGTATGAGAAGATTAGTGCTATTATAATCGTTGTTCTAGATAATCTAAGGTTAGGAACCATTAAATTATTTCCGGTTCAGAGAAGTGAAAACACCAAATTTGCAGTCTAAAAAAATGTGAGCAGATTCTCTCAAGCTTGAGACATGTTCACCTTTCTTCGCTCCCCTCCCCACAATGAGGAAACATAGATTCTCTTCTTTATCCCACATTACTAGCTTATTGCTTTCTCCTATCATCTAGACATGAGATGCATAACTGTCTTATTAAACACCAACACAAACTTCTAGCATTTGAGGCCCCTCAGCTGTCCAATTAGTGGATAAACAAATCACTTCACTTTTCCACTGTATCCATGAGACATTGTGAGCAGGCACTGTCACATAAGAATGGGAAAACTACAGCATAGTGGTTAATCAATAAATGCATTATCCGTTAAGTAACCCTTGTTTTAATTGAGTTGGCCAAGAAGGGTGATCTTGATAGAAAACATTACCTCATAGACATGGTTTTCCTTGCGCAGATCAGTATATTACAAAAATATTCCTCTCTTTCATGGCCTTGGATGGTAGCATAGACATATTGTAGCCTTGATCTCACCTCTTAGGTATTCCATTGTTTGATGGTAAGTAAACAAGGTAACAGCATAAACATCAAAAGTCATTGAGAATGGCATGTCTTCTTATATTGACGAATGACAACTTAAAAGCTAGGCATATGTTGATTCAAGTTTCTGTCAATGCACATTCCAACATGCTTGTGGCTAATTGCTCATGGGTCTTCCACTATTCTTTCTAGGTTCCAACCATTTATGCAAATCACCATATTAATATCTGACCTAAGAACTTTAGTCTCTTCAATATCCTTTCTCTCAAACTTGACAACACCATATACACCTAGACCATCATTATAGTATTAGCAATATCAAGTGGTTGTGGAAGGCCATAAAATTACCATTACTTATTTGTAAAGATATCACATGTTAATGGATAAACACTGAAAATACCTCATAATGGGTGACCATAGAAGAAACCACGTGTGATTAGGTAGCTTCAGACAAGTCTGATCAACAATGTTAACTACCATCAACCTTAGGTTCCCTTTATAGATAAAACATCAAGTAGGTCTGGTGACAATATAATTGAATAGGTTCTCTCTAGTTTACTGGCATCAATTAAGTACCTATTTGATCTTCTCATTCTTGGTGCCAACTAACTAACCTTGCATGACACTGCATAGACAAACCACTTATTGGTGTAGTGATAACCTTTCTCATATGTATGTTGATGAATCTCTGAGGCAACCATTGCCTGAAACGTAGGCCCGAGTATATAATTATGTATTTTTCTCTATTTAAGTTGATACAAAATTATTTACATACGACCTAAAAAAATCAATAGTTGAAAATTCAAATTGCTAAATTATCAACAACTTTACTGGGATTTCAGATGAAGAGAATGGCTTAGCGTTCATATGTTTTGAATAAATGTTAAAATTGTTCCTTCCAGTATCTCGAGATAGAATGTACATTCAGTTTCAAAAAATAGACCCCAAAGTATAACTGTAGTCTATCAAGTTAACAAGCTATTACAATGACAAACTAATCATTTGTCATTGTAATATCCAGTGACCAAAACTACTGTTAAGCCCTTCCTTTTCTATTGATCATCCAAATTATGTTAAAATCCATCGACTGTCATATTTAAACTAAGAATAATTCGTAGAGGATTTTGATATTTGTATGTTACCTCTTTTCCTAGTTTCTTTTCCTAGTTGGTGACTTGAATGCCTATTGAGGTGAATAGAATTTGTTCACGAAACCTACAGAACTCGCTGGATGAAATAGTGGGCAATTATCAAGTCGTTGTGGTAGCCAAGTGCAATAAAATACCATAACATCGATGCCTCTAGAGAAGTGTTGGTTTAGACTTATTTTGTCTCTATTAATATGATGTATCAAGCTAGTTTTCCTTCCTGAAAACCCTAGCTGTGTGCACAGTAGTATAGTTTCCTTCCATAATTGAAATCGACAGACTTTAAATCCTACCAGGTTGAGTCCGATCGTTCAATCCAACTTAATAATAGAATTTGAGTCCACCAATGAATATGCCATTTGGGAAGACCTACCATTTAAAGTGAAATTGCTAAATTTTTTCTAGTGCCTGCACCAAATATACATGGTTCTATTCTGTTTTTGTTTTCATTGACTGCATTCCTGGTACCCTTGAGCAAATGATTCCAACCTTTGAGAATGGTTGTTGTTGAGCGTCTCAAATCAAGCAGGAGAGAGCCTGGTTATTTTTAGGAGAAGTTGGAATGGGGCAAAGAAATGATCTCATTTCAGCAAGCATTCCTTGCGGAAATATGTGAGGAGGTTTTAAAGTTTAGACTGGAAGAGAACGGGCCAAAGCTCAGAACATACTGGCAACAATTTGGGCTCTTCTTCATTGCAGTGGTTCAGCCTATTGACCTAAGGAATTTTGGGACATGGGAGAATGTAATCCAACTTGATTCTCAAATTGTCTGTTTTTTTAAGGAACATTTGAGCCCTTGAAACTGCATTTCCTTACTTCTCTGGGTGGAAACCCTATGACCGCACTTCCTATGAAAAGGTATCCAATATTTTGAGACTACATTTCCTTAGTGCTCTGGGTGGAAACCCTCCTAACTTCAAAAAGTTGTGAGTTTACCTCTGCTACAATGGATGGTCATAGGCATATAAGACATATTGCATGTAAAAAAAAAAATACATGGTAATAAGAAGGATGGTGCACAAGAATGCTAGTGCAAAGAGTAATAAGCAGCAACATGGAAAAACATTGGCGCAGCTATGACAGCACAACACATGGGTTTTTATCCAAAATTCACTAAAAATTTATCAATTCATAGTAAATCGCTAAACTTACCAGGGATTTTGTAAGCAAAGAAGGTAGTGTTGACGCGAGAGGTGCAGAATTTGTGGCCCACCTCTTCAAAAGTCTCCAGGTTCTCTCCAATGCTGCTTTATCCATGGCAGAGAGGTGCAGAATTCATGGCTCACCTCTTCAAAAGTATCCAGGTTCTATTCAATGCTGCTTTATCCATGGCAGCTATGGCAATTAAATAATTAAATAGAGAAATTGTAAACTCTCAGCAGTGGTTAATATCGATCCCAATCTCCTCAACGGGTATTACCAATATCCATATCCATAACCCACCAAAACATCCAATGTTTGGCACCAACGGATAGGTTATTTGACACGAACTAGCAGGTTGAGCAGTAATCGGAATTCAAGGATGGTGGTTAATGAAAATCGGCCATTGGCCATGAATTCCGTTGTCGTAGAGTTGGGTGCACAACTGTTTGGTAAACTAGTTGGGTCGAGCTGCACATGAAAATAGATTTTTTCTGTTTCTTTATATATATATATATATATATATATATATATATATTATTTTATTTTGAAAATAGTTTTTTTCTTCATTTATATATATATAATTTTATTTCATAAATTATGTTGATTTGTTTGTTTTTTTATTATTATTTGTTTATATAAGTTATATAGATTTGTTTTGTTTTTGTTTTATTTTAATTATTTTATTATATAAAAAAAATTAGTTTTTTTTTATATTTTTTGTTTTATTGTGTGGACTAGGTTAAACGAACAATGAATCAGGTAAGTAGCAATGTCTCGTAGAGAAGTGGGATGTGGGACTAGGTAAAGACTATGGGGCATGTAGTAATCCTATGTGTATTGTAGACTTGTTGTAATGGCTGGTCTTCTAATAGTATTGTATACTCGGTAAAGCCAATTGGTATGGGGTATACTACCCAACCAATTACTATAATCCACTAGCCCATTCCTAGTTGGGTGTAAGCCACGCATATCAAATCTATATTCTAATTCTATTTAATTGGAGGTTTCTTTCACT
The DNA here is from genome assembly GCA_001517045.1 of Pseudotsuga menziesii. Classification (NCBI taxonomy): domain Eukaryota; kingdom Viridiplantae; phylum Streptophyta; class Pinopsida; order Pinales; family Pinaceae; genus Pseudotsuga; species Pseudotsuga menziesii. The sequence continues at coordinate 33,202 of LPNX010347208.1, forward strand.
CTTGCCATGTAATGTCCCATGCCCCAATGAGTTCCCTCAACATCTGTACTCCCCAATTCCTCTAGTTTAATGGTTCACTCCGAGTAATCAATCTACTAGCACCCTCTTGGTAAAGAGACTGGCTATTCCTTGTAGCATAACTTCCTTTCTATCGTGAACCAACTAGCTCTTGGCTACCCTACCTTCTGAATCTACCCATCAAGGAATGTCTGTAACACCCCAGTTTCGACCCCGTTTGCATTAAAGGTACATGATGTATATATTGTAATTAATCATGGTGAGGATATAAAGGCAAAGCCCCACCATTGATCTGGTTGTGTTATGTTTCAGCAATTGGGATCGTTACCAATGGTATATCATGCCATCCAGCACATTATAGTTTTGGCATCATGTAAACATGCAAAATTAATAAAAAATCTACAACCAGCTACGATGGTGCAACGTTAAATGAAAAGGGCATGACTTCCTAAGGTCACTAGATTGTCTAACCCATGGGAGCCATTGGGGAAAAACCATGTGTCACCACCCTGTTTGATTTGCTCACCTTCCCTTGTCTCATCCAACCACCTCTTTAGTGCTCTGTTGATTGGCTGGGGCAGTTATTGCTGAAAGTGGTGGGTGGTAGGATTGTCAATCTTTACCACACGTCCACACCACCAGTCGTTTCCCCACCTTCACATGGGTAAGAGAACCATGACTATGCCACTCTCTTGGTCGTTGGGTTCACTCTCACACAGGGACGAGCAGGGGGTTCAGATGGCCTTCCTTATGCAAAGCAGAGTTAAGAAGGGGGCCATTTTTCTTATTGAGGGTTTGTCCTCCCTTCTTAGAGGATTGTCGTCCTATGAATACCTTTTCCCTCCTATTCACGCAGAGGATGGATTTTCCCTTTTTTCATTGTCAGACTGTGGAATGTTTCAGTGGTTTTCACTATGAGCTCGGACTGTGTATTGTCCAGACACTTCATTGTTGAACCGGGGATTTTGGTTTCTTCATGGATCACCAGTTGTGGCCTCATCCATGAACCATGACTATAATTTCCCCTTATGAGATGTTTCTCTCATGTTCACATAGAGAGTCAGTGCTTACCCTCTCCATTGTTGGTTATGTAAAGGTGTCGTGGCTCCATTGTTGAGGAGGACTGTTGTTTCCCCACATTTGATGGCTGAGTTGCCGGTGCGATTTGGGTTACTGTAGGTTGTTGTGGAGTCGTTTTGGACATGATAGGGCCAAGAATGAATCAGGGATTGTCTTCCCCTATCCAAGCTGTGAAGTGCTTGTTTGGCTGCAGGAAAGCAACGGTTGGTCTTCGGAATGTGTAGAGTGGGATGGAAGGCTGGGTATGCTTGAGAAACCTGGGTTTGGGGAGCCACATATACAGAGTTAGATGGCTGACTTTCTTCTCCATAATCCTGGAAGAGCACTGGAAAGGGAAGTCGGGGCCTGAGGGACTATGAAGCAAATAAGGGACTAATTTCTGGTGTCAGGTGTGTGTGGGTGTCTGAGAGGTTAGGCTAGCTCTGGTGTAGGTGTCCTTAGCTCTTCCATGAGCTCACCAGCTTATCATTTAGCTTCTCCCAGCCCCTAAATAGCCTGATAAGCCCTGCTGCATAGGCTTGGCTTATTTGTGTACCTTGTCTATGTGTAAGCATGCTTAGTCCCTTATTCCTTGGGGAATCATGCCTAGCTCGGGGGTGGCAGTGTTGCTGAGAGATTGATGAGCATGCTTGCCTATTGTTGGGTGGAACGTTGCAGTGACGTAGCTGGTTGAGGGACAAGTTATTTATGAGATAAGTATCCTTCTCTATTTCATCTCTGCAATTATATTTGATGGCTAATGAACTATGATGAACATGTTGAATGTCTGAATGTATGTTTGCTTCCACTGTGAATGTGAATGACTATGCATCTTAGCATGTTTTATGTTTTAAGAATTTTATTTTAGCATTTTATGTATGTTCATGTTCATGGGGCTAGATGCTTGGAGGTTTATGTTTGATGGTTTTAGTAGCATCCTCTTCGCCAGTCGGAGGGTCTGGGACGCTATAGTATGGTATCAGAGCCAGGTTGCAGCATGGGCCTGAATGGGCCATGAAAGATCAGATAGCAGAGTCAGGTTTCCTTCTGCCCAGCAGCGATCATAAAATTGTGGTAGGAAAATTCAAATTTTTTTCTAAGTACTAGAATCATTGGCCATCAGAAGACATTAGTGGTTCGTGCGCTCGTCGTTGCAGAAGCCTAGAGCACTAGTATTCCGATGAGGAAACGTTCTGACTACCGATGCCGATGTGCTTTAGTTCATCGATCAGAAGAGAACAATTGATTTGGTCGATGATGGATAGGAGATGGTTGAGCTGATGAAGCAACAGAAGAAGGTAAAGAGAAATATTTTGAAATTTTTTTCTAAGTCCGACCATAGGCGATCGGTGGATGATAGTTGTTTTCATCGCCGATGGTTAGAGAAGGGAACTGCCAATGAACTACATTATAAACATTTAGTTGATGGTGCACCCTCCATTGCAGCAGTCTAAGACACTATCCACCTGATGGATAGTTGATCCGACGGCCGATGCGGCGGAAGACAGAGGAGGAAATTTCTGAAATTTTTCTAAGTGTTGACTTCATCGGCCATCGAAAAATATTACTGGTTTCGACCACCGACAGGTGTTCTGGCCCACAAGAAGAAGAAGAAATTTCCAAAAATTTTCTAAGTGTTGATTTCATCGGCCATCGGGAAATGTTAGTTGTACGGGTCGTCGATGAACATAGAAAGGAATTAGTGGTTCAAAGTGCTGTCATTGCAGAAGCTTAGTGCACTAATCCTCCGATGGATATAGTTTTCACTTATCGATGCCGTGATGGTTGTGTTTCAGTTGTCTATCGGAGGAGAATAGTCATTGTCATCGTCGATGATTAGAAGATGGAAGAGCCAACGCAAGAAGAAAATTAAAAAAATTTCATAGCACAGGATTGTCGGCCATCAAAAAATGTTAGTGCTATGAGTCACCGGTGGACATGGGAATAAGTTAGGAGTTCGTGCACCTGCTGTTACAGAAATCTAGAGCACTAAGCTTCCGACGTACAAACGTTCCGACTGCCGATGCCATGATAGTTGTGCTTCAGATCTCCATTGGAAGTTACTAGTGGATCAGGACGCCAATCAGAAAAGGTTCAAAAATGATAAACTGCCGTTGCGGGTGTTGAGTAAACTACCTCGCTGATGCATTAGTCCTTCCACTGCCGATGCCTATGTGTTTATTGAATAGTGGTATACATAAAACTATGGTGATGTTTAGTGTTCAGGGGTGCTGACATTGTGGGAGTATTGAGGGTTAAATCGCCGAAATGGCAGCGATGAATAGTTGTTCGAATCGCCGATGCTGTCGGTGGAGAAAAGACGAAGGAAAGAAGAAAAAAAAATCGTCTAAGTGTCGAACATATCGGTGATCGGTGAAATATAGACAATGGTAGTGCCGATACAACGTCGAAAAATAGAGGGTGAAGGTGCCAACGCGGTAGAGGAATAAAGGAAGTTTTCGTCGAAAAATTCTCAAGTATGGAGATCGTCGGAAGAAATTATATGATCGTGGGTCTGTCATTGCGGCTGCCATGTGGACTGGTACTCTGATGGACAATGACCCCGATCACCGACTCCATAGTGGCGAGTGCATCTGATTGTCGATACACAGTAGCCCTTAGAAACGTCGATAAAATGATAAAGGCCAGAAGTCAAGGCAGTTGAGGATCCGATACTGTGGAAAACCTTACTTGTTGGACTATCGCCATTGTAGACGACTATGGAACTAACCATCTGACGAGTGAGTAGTTAGTCGCTCCAACCGTCGATGCCGCGGAAGGTAAAATTCTTATCACTGACACATATTAGTTTTGGTATTGTCGATGCGGATCGGAAGCCTAGACAACTACGTACCCAAAACATCGGCAAAAGTAGAGGAGCAGATCACCGATGAGTGGAGAAGATTAGTGATTCTGATTGCCGAAACGTCGAAACAATAGTTGGAAGAGACTCGATCCTGTACAAGGAAATTTGGTTTTTTCAAAGGTGGATTTTTTGAGCAAATTCCAACTGTTTTTCAGTGGATTTCAGTAGACTATCGGTGGATTACAGGGCTGAAAAGGAAGAAAACCCTAGGTGACTGAAGTTAGTATTCTTGACCAAAATTCAGTGGTGTGTCTTGCCATCATTTTTGAAATGATGTGGTTTTCACACCCGAGGTCAGAATGAATCATGTGGATAGGCGTTGGAAAGATTATCCAACAAGGAAAAAGGGAGAGTCACCAGAATTTGAGTTCAAATGTGGTACTACAAAGTACTAGTGGCTTTTAGTATGGACAAACTAGCTGTTGTGCGGAAGAGGAGTTCCATGCACAAAGATGGGGGATTTGAAAAAGGAAAATTCCTTAAACCCTGTCTTGCTAATTATAATTACATTTATAAGTTTCATACATGAAATGTATGAAGATATGCCTTGCATGCATAGGATATTACATGTTGGTAAGAGTAGTGAGAATTATACATGTATAATGAACCACTAATGGTAATTATTGCATTGGTGTTGGCATTAGTGGGAAAACCAACAACAACCTGGACATGGCTGAATATGTTGCTGATGCTGATGAATGTGACCAGCAACCCTATGAATAAAGGGATAAGGTAGCAAGTTCAGAATCAAAAGTTGGTGAGCAAATTCTGCAAACTCCTGCAAAGGACCAACCAAACTGGTAATGTCAAGGGTGTAAGTAGGACCCATGAAGGTAAGACTTTAATTATGACAATTGCAAGGAGTGGTAAAAGCAAGAGGTCTCATACCATGTGGGTATTTGAATTTTATACTACATTCATAGAGAAATGTGTCATGCCTATATTATGTTGTTATGTGCTTAGTAGCCCAAGGAAGGTAAGCACTGGTGATTTTGATTATAGTCATGCATCCTATATGAAGTAGTCATGGTTGGGCCATGCATGGTATGTTTGAATGCATAGTATTCCTGAATCAATGCAAGGTAGCATTGAGTGGGTATGCATGAAAATATTTTATAGATATTGTAGTTATGCGTTGAATGGGTGCATATGAAAAGTATGAGTAAATGTTGTAGATATGCATACATAAGTATGGGTGCAAATGTTGTGATGCAATGCATGAATGCATAAGAATAGTGCATGTGTCATTATGAATAACTAATGGCTGAAATGATGAATTGATGACAATTCTAGAACCATTTCAAGAGCTGATGTGAATGCAGGATAGTAAGTGCATGAAGAGGGTAGTCATGCTCAATTGGCTGCCGAAAATGCTCTATGGAAGGGCAAGGTGGTGCAATGATACGCTTGTGAAGTAAGGAGTATCTAAACAATTCATTTAAATTACATAAATGATGTGACTATACCTTGTAGTTTTAGTATGACAATGACTGCTTAGTAGTATTGATATGCTAACAGCTGGAAGCATTTGGATTTTATAATTCTGAAAATGCTTCAGTGATTGTTGCAGCAATGGAGGAAAAAAATTATATGCATCAAGACTTACCAAGTGTTTGGCTGATTGAAGTTCAAATTCCAGGTAGATTGTTTGGAGCATGGAAATGTGAGTAAGACCATGACAAAGGCTGGAATCTACCATGTGAAAGATCCAAACCTCATGAGAAGAGTCTCATGGTTGTGAAAAATAGTTTGTGCATAATGAATTGTCAATCTAAAATTGTAAATTTCAGATTTGAGAAATTGCTGACAACTACTAATCACTATTGGCTTGCATAGAATTGTGTCAAGAGGACACATTGTAAGTGGGTGTTCATATTATGCTAAGTAAACATAAAATCATAATGGGAATAGTGGTGCTGCTTACAAGAGACCCACAAATGAGGATCACCTCATTGCTAAGCAAATAAATTTCTGTAGTAGACAGATTTGCAAATTCTTATTGAATTTAATTACTAATGTCATTGCCTGGTTATGGAACAATCAATTTTGATTGTATTATCAGGTAATGATTGATTATTTGGCTATTTTATGAATGTGCCAGGGGTACACACTATAGGAATATCATGTGTGATGGCCTGCATGAGCCAAAATTCATGGGAAGGTTTTCCCTTATCTTGGAAATGGGTTCGGGTGAAACTCCACTGGACATTTTAGAAATGTCCCATCTGCATTGTATGTTTAGTAAGAAACATGAGTGAGATGGTATAGATTATGTCGGTAAGACATGTGTGGATATGGAATGTGAAAGGAGTTGGGATGGAAAACCAAGGGACTGTTAACTCAAAGAAGGGAGCCCCCATTCCTCCTTAATGAAGGAATACTACATCGGCAAATGAATACGTGTTCTGTAACAATGGATAAGAATATGCATGTAAAATTGTTAAATTCAATATCCAGAGCATGTTTTAGTTTTATTTCCATTATGAATGATTGCTTGAGTATGAATAGGGCCTACATGGCACACATCGAAAAGGGGTGCACACTTTCCCGATGTCGGATCATGAAAGGGTTTGCAATATTGATTACACCCTAGGGAGTGGACGCACTCCTGGTGTCTAAATACTTGATAGTGAATGATATGAAAGATATGGTCGTTTATTGTTGATATAAGTGCATGTGTTATTGTTCATGGCTTGATAAACCCAACTGTGTTGGCTTGGCTAATGATTGGTTGTTGATATAAGTGCATGTGTTATTATTGATGGCCTGATAAACCCAACTGTGTTGGCTTGGATGATGAATTGTTGTTGATATAAGTGCATTGTTGATATAAGTGTACTACTGATATAAGTGCAGATGATTTGTTGATGGTATGATAAACCCAACTAAAGGTTGACTTGACTGTGTAATTATTTGATGTTGTGGAAATTGTGGAAATGTTACAGTGTTGGCTTGACTACCTACAATCTGATAAACCCAACTAATAGCTGGCTTGGATGAGTAGCCTGAGAAACCCAATAATGTATTGGCTAGATTTCCTGCAGCCTAATAAACCCAATTGTATATTGGCTTGGCTGGATGGTCTGATAAACCGAACTGTAGGTTGGCTTGACTATGCTGGATATATATATATATAAAGGATGTTGTGAAGCAGCTTGCATGCTGACCTAACATCCAATTCCATAGGTGATCCCAAGGCTTGCAAAGGGAAGCATGATCCTATGGACCAACGAGGAAAGACACAATACAGATAAGTATTGGATTATTTTTCAATTCTTGCTTATGAATAGGCATGTGTATATGATTTGGTTATGATGTTTTAAGCTCTTGTTTAAGAGATAAAAACTGATGAGAATAAACTAAACATGTGAATTTATTCAATGTTTGAATATAGGTATCGCTGGAAGCGAGGACTATGAGAGAATCCTAGGGGTGCATGTGGACATGTGACTATCCTAAAGAGCTCAGAATGAGTAGTAATGAAAAAGGTGCTAGTGAGACTGTGAAGTTCCTAGCAATCGAGACAAACCATGTGGGGAGGCTCTATGGTTGAGAGGTCTGAAATAGACTGGAGACACTAAGTGTCATGACCAAGAAGGATTGGTCCAGATATCACTATGAAGTGAAAGAGGCTAAGAGCATGAAAAGCCATAGCGGTGGTGTGGGTTCCATGATGGAACAAAACAAAGAGGGGAAAAATTCTTGCTGCTCTCTCTTTCCTTTTGGATTATATATATATTTATGCATTGTGAAAACAAAGATTGTTGAATGCATGTATGACTGAAAATAGAATGGGTGTATTTGCTTAAAGTAAATTGTGAATGCTGGAATGGTTAATTCCCTGCCCAAGAATGGACATGAATGAGATCATGTGCATGTTGGGAAGGCATGAAAGATATGAAAGTCTCCTTGATGAGACTTGGACTGTCATGCCAATTGGGCAATAAATTGACTAATTTTAATTCCTATATTATGCTTGGTCTAACAGAATTTCAATGATGCATTTCATAGGTGAGAAAAGTGAAGTCTAGTGTGGACATTGATCATGGCAGTAGACCAAAAGCTGCTAGACTTGGCTAGAAGTCTTCTTCAAACAATTTCCAATACCCAAGAGAATCTTGGAGATATGCTCAAGATACAAAAAAGTTCGTAGACTTGGGGATGAGCCGGAAGCCGAGAACGAGCGAGAGAAGCTCATGGAAGCCAAGGGGCTTGGTCCTGAAAGTTCAAGTAAATAATGGAACGTGGGACAAATCTGCAAAATTTTAAAATTTTGGATATGTAAATTGTATATGTATTCCTATGTATTGGAACACTGAGGACGGTGTTATTCCAACGGGAAGGGGATTGTAACACCCTAGTTTTGACCCCATTTGTATTAAAGGTACATGATGTATATATTGTAATTAATCATGGTGAGGAGCTAAAGGAAAAAGCCCCACCATCGATTTGGTTGTGTTATGTTTTAGCAATTGGGATCGTTGCCTATGGTATATCGTGCCATCCGGTACATTATAGTTCTGGCATCATGTAAACATGCAAAATTAATAAAAAACCTACAACCAGCTACGATGGTGCAACGTTAAATGAAAAGGGAATGACTTCTTAAGGTTAAGGGGGGGATTGTCTAACCCGTTGGAGCCATTGGGGAAAAGCCATGTGTCACCACCTCGTTTGATTTGCTCACCTTCCCTTGTCTCATCCAACCACCTCTTTAGTGCTCTATTGATTGGCTCAGGCAGTTATTGCTGGAAATGGTGGGTGGAACGATTGTCAATATTTGCCACACGCCCACCCCACCAGTCGTTTCTCCACCTTCAAGTGGGTAAGAGAACCACGACTACGCCACTCTCTTGGTCGTTGGGTTCACTCTCATGCAGGGATGAGCAGGGGGTTCGGATGGCCTTCCTCACGCAGATCGGAGTTAAGAAGGGGGGCGTTTTTCTTATTGAGGGTTCATCCTCCATTCTCAAAGGATTACCAGCCTGTGAGTACATTTTCCCTCATGTTCACGCAGAGGATGTATTTTCCCTTTTTCCATTGTCGGACTGTGGAATGTTTTGGTGGTTTTCACTATGAGCTTAGATTATGTATTGTCCAAACACTTCATTGTTGAACCGGGGACTGTGGTTCCTTTGTGGATAGTCGGCTGTGGCCTCATCCGTGAACCGTGACTATAATTTCCCCTTGTGAGATGTTTCTCTCCTGTTCACATAGAGAGTCGGTGCTTACCCTCTCCATTGCTGGTTATGTAAAGGTGTCATGGCTCCATTGTTGAGGAGGACTGTTGTTTCCCCAAATTTGACGACTAAGTTGCTGGTGTGATTTGGGTTACTGTAGGTTGTTGTGGAGTCGTTCTGGCCACGATAGGGCCAAGAACGACTTAGGGATTGTCTTCCCCTATCCAAGCTGTGAAGTGCTTGTTTGGCTGCAGGAGAGTAGTGGTTGGTCTTCAGACTGTGTACAGTGGGATGGAAGGCTGGGTATGCTTGAGAAACCTGGGTTTGTGGAGCCACATAGACAGAGTTAGATGGCTGAATTTCTTCTCCACAACCTAGGAAGAGCACTAGAAAGGGAAGTCAAGGATTGAGGACCTGTGAAGCAAAGAAGGGACTGATTCCTGGTGTCAGGTGTGTGTGAGTGTTTGAGAAGTCAGGCTAGCTCTGGTGTAGGCACCCTTGGCTCTTCCATGAGCTCACCAGTGTAGCATTTAGCTTCTCCCAGCTCCTTGATAGCCTGATAAGCCCTGCTGCGTGGGCTTAACTAATTTGTGTACCTTGGCTATGTGTAAGCCTGCTTAGTCCCTTATTCCTTGGGGAATCATGCCCAACTCGGGGGTGGAAATGTTACTGAGAGATTGATGAGCATGCTAGCCTATGGTTGGGTGGAATGTTGCGGCGACGTAGCTGGTTGCGGGACAAGCTCTTTATGAGATAAGTATCCTTGTCTATTTCATCTTTGCAATTATATTTGATCGCTAATGAACTATGATGAACATGTTGAATGTCTGAATGTATGTTTGATTCTGCTGTGAATGTGAAGGACTATGCATCTTAGCATGTTTTATGTTTTAAGAATTTTATTTCGGCATTTTATGTATGTTCATGTTCATGGGGCTAGATGCCCGGAGGTTTATGTTTGATGTTTTAGTAGCGTCCTCTTCTCCGGTTGGAGGTTCGGGGATGTTACAATGTCATTTGAAAGTGAAACGAGGAAACAAAGCAGAATGGGACCTATAACTGACTGATTATCTCCTTCTCAAAGAAAGTAATATATAAGGAAAGAGGTCGAACAATAAAAAATGGTAAGGAAAGTTACCAATATAAATAATATGTATAAAGGCAAGTTCCCCATTTGAAATAGGCACCCGGAGATTAAACTCATGGCACCAAGGTTTGTAAGAATCACCCTCAATAAAAATATTCTAATGAATATTTCCTTCCATAAGAAGACATCGACTCCTGTATCAACTCTGGGATCGACTGCATGGAGTAGCATAATGAGTATGGGCATCGACTCTTTACACATACTTGGATTGATTAATAGCATCGCCATGTGACATCGAGTACATGAAGTACAAACATCGAGTGTATAAACTCTTGAGATCGACAACATTTATATTTTTTTTTATTTTTTATTTTTATTTTTTGTTTTATTTTTATTATTTTATTATATAAATTATGTTAATTGGTTATATATTATATTATTTTAATAATTATCATATAATTTATTTAGTTTTATAAGTGGATTAGTTTATACGGAGTTGATGATTTGGCCCGAAAATCGATCGACGTCGTTGCCACTTCTCCCTCTCAACCTTTCGCGCCAAGCTGGACTTATATGCAGAAAATTTCTTGCGTGTATCAATGTTTGTCTCTGCCATTTATGGGAGCTGGTCAAACAGTCTTATGATCCCTCTTCTAATGCAACTCGGCTCTAGAGTTTTGTGAAACACTTGTGTACTACAAAGTGATCTAGATTACTATTCCAGCACTGTGTGTGAAAGTTCTTGTTGAGGGTTCATCAAACACTTGTGAGAACTATTGAAAAATAGATGTAGGTTTCTGGATATACAAGGTTTGATTTTAAGATTACTGCAATGGGCCCTTACAATATAATATGCTCATAATACAAATATTTGGCATTGATTCAAAAGAGAAATATAACAAATTTATATGAGAAAATATTTAAATACCATACTTAAAACAAAGTTCAATACTAAGGAAACAAGATCTGAATATTACAAAAACATCTGACCTGTGCAAGGGATATTAAACATTTGACCTGTATAAGGGAAAAATATATAGCACCTTCAGTCAGTAAACAGTTTCCTTTAGTGGTCATTATTTGACTTTGAGAGTGAGATGGTAATGTGTGGCTATGAAATGATTACACCCAACTCTATTTGTGTCCCTTTGCACACAGATAACAAGAATATAACAATGTTGTAATGTCAATCTTCTTTCCCAATGGTGTGCACCCTCTTTTGCTCAATGGTGTGCACCCTCTTATTACCCACGCTGCCTCTAGCTGGAGTACTAGTTTCACCTCTAGTTGGAGTACTAGTTTCCTCTCTCTTACTAAATCGAATCATGTGATGACATATTGATTATATCAATAGTGATACGATTGTACATCGACCACACCCAATGTATATTGATCTTCCTTGAAAAAACACAGATGCTTGCACGATGCTTGCAATGCAGAAACTCCCTTTGAGTTCATTTTCACTAAAGATCAGCCACGAATTTTAAATATATGCTTCTAAATATGATTTTCAATATTTAATTGTATGTATCAGTTTCATGATCAAACCTGTGACTGTGACTTTTCTCATAAAAGAACCTCCTTGCAGATCCATCGAATATGTGGCAAATGGCCAAAACCCTTTTTCATATTCTGAACACAATAATGCATATAGTATAAATTATGGGGTTTTACTTGGTGAACTTGCTTGGATGGGAACTTTATTTATCTGCACCCGAAATATTCTGTTGGAGCTCCAATTGGATATGGAATGGAATAATATGTTAGGCATGGCTAATAAAATGGAACATCAAACTTCTAGATCCATGTTCGGCCTCCATGATATGATCGCCTCTCTTCTCTAATGGAATCTATTCCCCTACCGCCATGTGTGGGTTATCTTCCATGCCTTGAGTTGTCATATCATTATGATTCACCAACGCTGCCCCTTAATGATTTCTCATTTTTCGGATTGATAGTTTCCCCTTAAAGATCGTGTGTGTCCATAAGCATTGGGATGGATGCACGCATTGTCTCTATCCCTTCATGTTCTTTCCCATGCCCATGCCTTTACCGCTTCCTTTGATAATAATAGCGGGCTTGGACGGGAAACCCTACTTCACTTTGAGGGGGCCGTGGACAGAAGATTTACCTGTTGGTCAAATATGAACAACAACAAGCTCAAGTGGATGGTATCGCTTCCAATTCATGGGTGGAAGCACATTGTCATATTGATCCAAGAGTTGTTCTTATCGAACATGTCGAGTCGACCGACCCAATATCGAATGTCGTCTAAACAAGTTGTCGAAAGTAAGCAAAACCTAATTTGGCTTGTGGTTTGGCCCTTGACATGACTTGAAAATGGTATGGGAATAGGGCATGATGATGATCAGGGTTGGAATTTCATTTCATCTTGGGTTGGAATTTCAGACTAATTTTCGTTTGTTTACGTTTTGGTTTTTTATTTTTCAAAACATATAAAGTTTTATAAAAAAAAAAAGTTAGTGTAAAATTTATTCATTAATAGGTTTTTATTTTTCAAAACATATAAAGTTTTATTAAAAAAAAGTTAGTGTAATTTTTTTTAAATTTTTATTAAAAAATTTAAGCAATAAAAAGCTTATTTTTTATTATATACTAAAAAAAATCTAATAAAAATATTTACCAAATATAACACAAATCATAAATGACACCCTCTAACATTATGCAATATACACCCACCATATCCATATTACTTGCAATTAAAATTTGGGTTTAGAAACCACTTTCATTAAAGTTCAACCTCTAGAAAAATTAAGAAAAAATTAACGACGACTTATAGAAATAGCTAAACATAAAAAATACGTCATTAATTTTTTACCAAAATTAAAACATCACTTCCTCTCACATCTCGCAAATTAGTATGCATTTAGGAGGTACTCACACCTCTCACACCTAGCAAATTAGTATGCATTTTGGAGGTACACACCGCTTGGAAAGGTGCATTTAAAACTGAAAACCATGGTTTTGTTTTTAACTCGGATGAATAACTATGAAAATCAACCCCAATTCTAATGGAAGAAATGATTATAACTCAATGGTATATAAAGGTTTCAATCATATCTAAATAAATTTTAATACCAATGAAATTAATTATAGTAATACATTTTAACAATACTCAATAATTAAAGCATAATACCATATTGATTTTTATATTTAAAGGGGCTTTTATATTTAAATGGATTATGTGGCTATGAAAGGGTTTTTTTAGAAGTCCTTGTAAGATTAAGTAATAAACTTTGAAAAAAATGCAGGGGGCATAATCTTATGAAATGTATAGATGTAAGAAGAGTGAAATAGAAGAAACTAAGTAAACCACCTAAAACAAGTCTATTACATCATAGTAAAATATGATTGGGTATATTTTAGGACCCTCTCTCTTACATCTTAGTGCAACCTTTGGTACCTTAAAACATTATTCAACTAACCCAATTAGGGTTAAGAAATGGCTAAGGCTCTACTTTGACTACCTCTTTTCCCAAGTAAGAAACAAAATGAAATTTATGGTAGGGGAAGTAATATGAGATTCAAAAATAAATTTAATTTCTCAAGCTAATAGAGGTAGAGGTTTTTAACCACCTAGTATGTTAAAAACAAATAATATCTGCAGAAACCCCCCCTATAAACAATATCTATGTTGCTCCCATGTCTTTTAGGTATACCTCTTATATAACTACCATAGTCATATTCAATGGTTATATTGTTGGAATTATTAAGGGATAACATCCCAATAATGGCGTTATTCTATGTTATGTCCTTCCTTACAAAAATCATTAGAAAAGGCCATGTAGCAAGTTCTAGTTGCATATATACTCCATTCACTAGTATTGAAGGGGATTAATAAAATATCTAGTACTAAGAGTGAGGAAATACAATCAATATTGGTTAAACTAGAGAAGTAACAGATGGAGGTTCGTGAGTTGATTAAAACCGGTTATTTTACCCTATAATTGGAAAGTTTAGGGATCCATACACATGCCGAGGTCTATGACGCTTATAATATGGTGTAGAATGAGCAAGAGAATAATTTATGTTATTAGATTGAAAATGTTGGAAAAGGGTTATATGGAACATACTGTGTTTCCAACAGAGTTTTCTCCAACTACTAAAACTGGAACAACTCATTAACATGGCAAACATATACATTCACCTAGATACTAAGTCCTGTTGAAGGATGTCATGAAGTCCATTTTACTTTGTAAAGGGAAGGACCAAATTCATGATAGCATGTCATTGAGTAGTTGGTAGTTACTAACAAGGATCTCAAGGAATATGTTAGCCACTCAAGATTCTCTACTTTGGACATTGTCTAGGATTTTTCTACTTGTGACTCTATTGGCTTCCCCTGCTACATTAAGGTGCTCCTAATTCTTATAGATTTTGTCTCTACTACATTGTCTAGGGTCTACCATTTTGAGTCCACCCCTTATTAGGATTTTTTAGTGTATCCTTCTTAATTTTGGAGATGCTCTTGAAACTCTCTCATTTCTGAGATGTATCTTTCGTGCAATTGCTTTGTTCGATCTGTGAAGATCGAGGTGCATGGCACTAATATTACTAATAGAAGGTAGAAAATTTACAAAATTTACATTACATTTTCAAATTTGCAATTTTCTATGACACAATTAAAAATGACTAACATAAATGACTAATTCATATTCTTCTAGCTAGTCATTTTTTATGCCGTGACTAAATTAGTCATTTATGTTAGTCATTTTTAACTCTGTCACTTATTATATAGTCATATTTGTTAACCGATGACTAAATTAGTCGTTTATAGTTGGGTCAATCAAAATTGCTCATATTTAGAAGTAAATCACTTTAAAAACACTTGGTGACTAGAATTTTTACTCATCTAGTAGCCAATTCCTCATTTTGTACTAGTGGATCCTTGTATGATTTTGGTACAAGTCTCAAGGGATACTCATTTTTATGTATAGTGGATCCTCCTATAGTTTAATTCAAACAAGATATGATCGATAGAGATAAGGACCAACCATGGACTATTATGAATGGGGTCATTATCTTTAAAAAAAGCACCTATTTGGGACTTATTCTCTTCTTTATAAAGAATCTCTTCACCATGGGCATGCATCTCCCTCTATGGGTCATGTAGGTTTCCATAAAATTTATAGTGTCCAACTTATATTGGTTGAAAACATAAGTTTGATATTGAGTATTTTGTAGTCGATTCAACACTTTATAATTCCATAATGTGGAAACTATTCCTTATCCTAGTATTATCCATCCTAATTCCATCTCCAAATAGAAGTGGAAAGAGGCACCTATAGATCACTTCACTAGTTTTCCACTCTCTCTAGATAAACTTGTTATATTTGTGGTAGCCAATTTCTTGGATTACTTCATTGGTTTGCCACTTTTTGTATATGAGATTGCTATATTTTTGGTAGTCAATATCTTAACTAAGCATGCTCATTTCATTCCCTTGAATATTAAGTTGACATAGGGTTGATGAAATCATATTTAAAAATGAGTAACAAGCCATATGTCATGTAAAAAACTTATTGAGAATATTTTCTTTGTTTTAATATTCTACTCAAAGGGACGTTGCCATCACCACTACGCCTATTTGACCTACCCTTAAGTCAAAGCCTCTCAACAAAGAGAAAACCATATTGTATTGAACTAAAATTCCCATCAACTATGAAAAAATAGAAGCATTGTAAGTGACAACTAAGAGTATATCCATTAAGAATATCTCCATCAAGAATATATCCATCATCTTAGAGATGCCTGTTCTTCCATGTTAGTAGACAAATTAGCATCTTAACATTGAATTCCTAAAATCAATGATAGCTTATGGACAACTAAGAGGGAGTCCATTGTTACCACGCCTAACCTTTTTTATATCTTTAAGTTATATCTTCTCTAGATCAAAGGCTGTTGAATCCATAAGGTAGGACTACTAGAGTTTAACAATGGATTACATGGTGAAAACAAAGAGTTACTTAAAAAAAAGTGTTTTAATTTTTGTAAAATATAAGAGTCATGAATGAAATGTAGACTAGTGTTTTATACAATGGGAAAATGGGGTCAACCAAGAATTGTGTGAGGATTTCTTTAGGAAGATTAGAGGGACAAGTTCGCAATGCACACACCTAGATTCTCTCTAGTGGATGGGTTGATTTTAGAGATCACACAAAAGGAAATTTCTAGGGAAAAAAAATCAAATGGACTTAAGGAGGAAAGATACATTGAAAGCCATAAAAAAATACATGATTTCTAGACACTAAATATGCACCTGAACTACACTTCCAATAAAAAACAATCACATAAAAGATAGAGAGTTGAATACTTCATTACCTCAATTGCATTAACAATTTAAAGATCCATTAACTAACCAAGTACATGAGCAACACGAAAGCCCTTCAATAAAGCACTAGCATCCACCATCCTACATGGAGGTTGAGTATCCCTTGTCCATCAAACTCAGAACCTCGTACTCTTGTTCCTTGATTTTCCCTCTACCTCCCCTCTAATGCTTCTACACAAAATGTAATAAAATATACCCTAATATTTGTATTGTCACATAACATAATTAAGCCCCCTTGGCCCCTTAATACAAAGCAATATATTTTCTCATTTTTGTATCATAGTTTATTCCCCAATATGATTGGACCTAATAGGATATTGCCTACCAAATGATGGACCTGATAGGATATTGCCTACCAAATGACCCTCAACGGTTTCATCCTCATTACTGCCTACCAAATGACCCTCAACGGTTTCATCCTCATTACGAAGTTTGCTAATTTTTTCCAATTATAATCAAATTTAGATAAAACTATCATCTTTTAATTCATTACCATGAGTTAATGAATTCATTATTGGTTTTGATACAATTTTTTTTATGTTTTAGCGTGAGTTAATGATATCATTATTGGTTTTTTTGAAAACATAGCATATTTCACTTAAGAGTAAGATGAAAGTCACTGGAGGGTGCGAAAAGAAAGAGGTTCACATAATGTTCGCCTCCCAATAAGGTGGGAAAAGAAAGAGGTCCACCTTAACCCCAATTTTATTTTGAAACCACTTAATGCTAATGCTAATTTTTTAAAATTATAATCTAATTTACATAAATCCATCATCTTTTTATTTCATGGTAGCATTACCATGAGATCATCTTTTATTTCATTACCATAAGTTAATGAATTAATTATTAGTTCTGTACAAAATTTTGAACACATAGCATATTTCACTTACTAGGAAGGGAAGGTCATGAGAGGGTGGGAAAAGAAAGAGGTCCACATGAAGCCCCAATTTTATGAGTGGGAATAGCGGCCAAAGGAAGAAGTCAAGGAGATGTGAAGATCGGCCCTCGTACGTTTGCAAAGGGTCGATAAAGAAAGATAGTCTTGTATAAATACTACCCCATATTTCCTCGTTCTCGTTTACTCTTATCAAATACACGAAAAAATTTAGCGTGAGCGTGAGTCCATCTCATTTCATTTCGGTAAGGAGCAGCGGGAATAATTGATTGTTGCAGAAAAGTCGAGGAAGTTGTATCTTTCTGTCTACTATATACATTGAAGGCATAAATAAAGTCGCCGAAGTGGATAGCAATAAGTATGGAATCCAAGGCGTCTGAGAATGTCAAGTCTGTGCATACTGATAATGAGTCTACTTCTCTTTCCTGTTTATTAGCGATGCCCGGATATAATAAGTATGATCCCGACTTCATCAATGCAGTTTCGACATTACTAATGTTGAAGGGGGAACACTGTTCCATCTCAGATCACGAAACGAACGAAACCAACTACAGCGGGCAACGCAATGCAGATGGTACTGTCGGATACCGTTCCCTTGCAGATGGTACTGTCGGATACCGTTCCCTCTTAGTCTCAGATCACGAAACTAACTGCTACAGGCAACGCAATGTAGATGGTCCTGTGGGATATAGTCTCAGATCACGAAACTATTGCGGGCAACGCAATACAGTTGGTCCTGTACTTTCCATTGAGAAAGAGAAAATGGTCAATGTGGAGGTCGATGTCAAAGCCAAGCGATGCTTCATCGGAGTTCACCGTTACAAGAGAAGCAATCGTTGGGAAGCCTATATATGGTATGTTATTATGTTTCATTATCTGCAGTTTCAAATTTTTTCTTTTTTTCTTATCCCATGTTTCATTATTTGGGGATTTCATCTGGATTGGCCATGGCAACTTTTACTTTTTTTGGTATTTCCTTGTCACTACAGCTGAATTTTGAAACCCTAGATCGACCTAACAAAGAAACCCTCACCCTCGTGAAACTTTACTCAGAGAACTTTTCATTTCCGCGTTGTGTATATGCTGTATATATTTATATTTCTGATTGCACTCTTGTTTTGCTTTGCTGCAGGAATTCCAACCCGCGTAAGCAAATATGGCTCGGGCAGTGTTTTTAATTTTTGAATTCTTATGTCTATATGTTTTTCAATACCATGTTCTCCCTGCATTGACATCATTGAAACGTATGTTTGCGCACCCGTGCAGGTCAGCNAAATATGGCTCGGTCAGTGTTTTTAATTTTTGAATTCTTATGTCTATATGTTTTTCAATACCATGTTCTCCCTGCATTGACATCATTGAAACGTATGTTTGCGCACCCGTGCAGGTCAGCATTCATGTGCCGAAGCAGCTGCAAGGTACTTACTTCTGAATTTCCTGATTTAATTAATAATTGCTACATAAAGTAGGTCAATTTGTAATAAGCAGTTTGCTCTGCTCTACATGCAGGACTTCAGACAAAGCCCAACTCGCCCTCCGGGATCGTTCAAAGAGAAAATTGAACTATCCAGCAAAAGATTATCGTAAAGATTATATAGAATACGTAAGTAAGATGTTTCAAAATCTCACGAAATAATTTGTAGCATATGAGGAAGTCAAGTGATATATATATCTCCTATTTTTCTTTTGCAGTTGAAAAGCCTGGGCACTGGAGACTTGTCACGTGAACTCAGAGAACAATCCAAAGGGAATTCTGAAGGTTGCTTGATCGTAAGATTATACTTTTCATCAAACTACAATAATATATGCAGCCATTTAATTTGTAATCTTTGAGAGAGTTTCAGTATTTATGGAACTAATATTTGTTCAAATCTCAGGGTCTTACAGAACCTGCTGCAGACAAACTACGTGAAGCAATATCTAGGGCCGGATTAGGTATTTAGTGTAACTTTATCTTTTTGGGAGTCTCATCGATTTGTATACCAGTTTGTGAATAATTTTTTTTAAGATCTTTCCAAGTTTCAAGAAAAATCTAAGCTTTGTATGGTGTTTTGCAGATAAATAATTATTTTCACTAGAGTATCAAGTACCAAGTATGATATTTATGGTGTTACTAGTTTAATATTGTTGGTACACTTTGAGTATCAACAACTGAATGTACGAAGATTGTACAAGTCACATAAGAAGGCTTAATATTTGTCATACACTTTTTGTTTCAACAACTGAATGTATACTACATTAGCAATGGATGATGCAAACCACAAGCAGAAGATGGTACAAGTCATATATAGATGATACAATCCACAAGCAGAAGATGGTACAGGCCACTACATAAGAAGGCTTAATATTGTTCATACACTTTCTGTTTCAACAATTGAATGTACACTGCATCAGCAATAGATAATGCAAACCACAAGCAGAAGATGGTACAAGTCATATATAGATGATACAATCCACAAGCAGAAGATGATAAAAGCCACCACATAAGAAGGCTTAATATTGTTCAGACACTTTCTGTTTCAACCACTGAATGTACACTGCACCAGCAATAGATGATACAAGCCATAAGAAGGCTTAATATTGCTCATACACTTTTTGTTTCAACAACTAAATGTATAGTACACTAGCAATAGATGATACACACCACAACAAAAGATGATACAAGCCATTGTTTAAGGTATCATCATGTATGTGCTCATACTATGCTTCTTTTAACAGTGATTGAAATTATTTGATTGTTACATTTATATCCATTTGTGGTGAGTAAATTACATTGTGATGTTAAGTTTATGAAATTGATAAATTACATTTGAAATTATGTCTAAAATTTATTCATTTCAAATTTTATTTTATAATATTTTGGAGAATATAATTTTAAAATTCAAAATAGAATGGTATTTGAATTTTGATAGAAAATACTTATTTATAAATATTAGAAAAAAAATTTCATTATTCATTTTTTAATATAATGAAATTTAACATATAAAAAAATTTGATATATATATTAAAATTTTATTTAACTAATATAGAAATATATGTATATTATTTATTTTTGAATCTACTAAAATTTAACATCAAAAAAATTATATATATATAATTTAATTTTTAATAATAAATACATTTTAAAATATCTAGTTTTATAAAAAAGTTAAAATAATTCAATATATAGATGATGGTCACATTTTTGCTTTAAAGAGGAGTCTATTTGTCATTACCCTCTCCTATTATCTATTTCATTTCTGTCCATCAAGCACGAAAAAAGAACAAAACTATTGGGCCAATTGCTTGATTGGATTCATTGGAAGTATGATTTCACTTAATGGGATTTGTACACAAAATTAGGTAGAGTAGGCAGGAACAAATAAACTCGGCAATTATTGAGCATTTCCTTCATTTGCTATTCTAGTTTGTTTTCATTTTCAATTGCAAGCATAGGTTTTGCAGTCAAGAACGTCGTTTGCGGGAGTGGCATGAATTCACTGAAGGAGTAGCTCGGAGCACACAGGAGATTTCAAAGAAAGATTGAAGACAGCCCAATGGATTTGGCACTTGGTCTACAGGGGTTCTTTGCTACCTCACTGGGAGGATAGCATCCCTCGTGGAGCCAGTTGTTAACACTCCATTTTCAACAGTCTTTTTATGGGCGTGACAGAGTTCGAGGAGGGTTCCATTCCTTTGAAACATTATGTGAACACTCTTGAGGTTATCACGACAGTAGCGACGGTAGAGATAGGCGTCATAACCTGATGATCAAGGATCACAAGGAAGAGGAGCAATGATGGATCATAGTTTTGGCCCAAGATGCACGAGAAAGGTCAAAGTTTGACTATCGTGGAGACCATTAAAGCAGGCAAAAAAATGAAAGGCCGAGATCAAAGCAAAGCTCGATCAACGGTCTAAAATGGTTTCGCTGAGCAAACATGATCGATGGAAGGAGCTTTTCCAAATCGCGAAATGATTAAAGGTCAGAAGCATTCGACGGTGAAGATGAGATCAGAAGCAGATCCACAGTCCCAGCCAATTTTGCAAACCAAACTTGTGCAGATAAAGTCGTGATTCCAAATCATGAAAAGTGGTACTGGTCGCGAATATCGACGGTCATGACAAAGAAGGGCATGGATCTATGGTAGAGTTTTTTTTGCAATCTGAACTAGTGCGGACAACATCATGGTCCCAGTTCGCAAAGAGGTGGTATGACCCACTTGGATTGACAGTTGCATGAAGAGGTCGATCGCAATCAACGGATAAGAACGCGTCACGATCCAAAGCTGCCCATTGTATCCAGAAAAGAGAAATTGGCTGCAGAAGTAAAGAGACATGGATGGTGGATGTGAAAAGTTCCCCCCAAATCAGATGGCTAAGGAGGCCTCTAGGCTGCAGGTGTCACATCCAGTGCGAAGATGATAGGGGAAGCGACGTTCATACATGTAATCTGCCTCCCGACAGGCGAGATAATGTATCCAAATGTCATCTTTGATAAGCCAGAGGCAAAGGTCCCATCCAATGATGCTAACTTCTTCAACTCCACTGGACTGGCACGCGGTTCACCTGGGAAAAGACACGAGGTATAGGTTTTGAAATGGTGAATTATATGTCTACACAAAATTAAGAGAAGCCGCAAATCGAGTCTGCTTAGTGCCACTATCACATTGAGTGAAAAGGCAATAAAGGTCAAATCCACAGTCCTTGAAACGAGCTTGGTAGCCACGCAGGAAGTGCTTAGAATCCTATCCATTATCAAATAATATAATTGAACATCAGAAGAGAAGATCCCCACCCTTGCGTCACATGAGCTACTGTCACGTCGACCAATGTTCAAGACTATAGCCATCTCCAGGCCGTTTCAGCTTGCCCTATATAGCTCCGTATTCTGAGGTTGTCGAGGTATGAAACTGTACGAACGGTGAGAGCTAAAGGTTAAACCCTGAAGAGTGTTGAGTCCCTTCACAGACACCCATGGTTGTGTGGTTTGAGAAGTTAGTTTGACAAGGGGTATTGATGGTTGGCGAACATAAGATTGTGTTTCTTCATCTTCCTAGTTATCTGCACTGAGAAGTTTCCAACCATCAGGGTATAGATGTTAAAAACCCAGGGAATTTCAACTGCTTCCACACCTCCATACCCTCAGATGCACTGTGCATGGGTTTTTACATCCTAGGGACATATCTGTGACACCTCTAGTAGCTGTCACGACCTCCGAAGTCCTAACACACAATGATGGCAGAGTTGTTGGAGAAAATGCTCAGTCTGGGATAGGGGCGGTATGAAGCCTTCATCACCGCCCCTATGATATCCACTTAACGACCTTGCCTCGGACGAGGAGGAGGACAAATGCACACCCAACTACATGGCCTGTCATAAAAACCTCCTCGTAGGAGGGAGAGATCAGTACAAACATGATAAACCTCTTAAGAAGTCTATCATCATTAAGTGCATGGCCACCCTTTTCCCGGTTTCCTCCTATAACCATGTTATGAGACGAAGGAAGGGCTAGGAAAATGTGAGGCACCGGGGTGCAGGCCTTCTTGTCAGCCTTTGAGCGACGTGGTTTGAAAGAAGCAGGCTGGTCAAAGGATGAAGAAAGGCATGTTTGAAACGATCCGATTTGGTGATCGAACGACGTTAGGAAACATAGGGATCGCTTTCATATACCATGATAAAGAAAAATCTACGTTGTTAGTCTGCGCTACCATGCGCTACAGTTCCATAATGTTTGTTTATATTTATAAAACGTGGCAATAGTTCCACTCTCTATATTGTTAATGCATGATTGTGACTGGAAACAATTTTTAGGTTTGTTTCGGAGAATAATATCAGCACTGAAGTATTATAAATGCACTCCTGATAGGGGGAAATGAGTTAGCTTGAGGATTGGGAAACCTTCAAGGGGCTGAGACTCTTTGTTGTAAAATAAGATTTGGTGCCTGTGTCATGTATAAAATTGCAGAGGAAGAGTTGTCTTTTTTAAGATGGGGATTCATGTGTCATTGCTTCTTTCAATATGTATTTTCTTTACGTGAAATGTATATCTTGTTTCCATTCCAGTTTGTTGATTTATTTCATGTCTGTAACGCAGTGTATAACAGTTTGGAATTCATACTTTCTATGCTCCGCATGTTGTTTCAGACATTTATCAAGTTTTCTTCTAAAGTTGCGCAAAATTCATCTTGCTGGTGCTCTGCGTGATGGGTTGTTCACTCTTGTCCCCTAACCACCCACTAAATATCTCGTGATTGCAAGATCAATGGCTATCTTGCTTCTATATGCAACCCCATGCCATTCTTTTCCTCATGCAAATGTTCCCTACTAAGGTTTTCGACTCCATTGCCAATGGTCCCTTGCCCTGATAATCCAACCTACATCTCACGTCACTCTACTTTGTCCCATTTTAGGAGTCCGGCCTTGTGACCATTGTTGAGCGAATATCTTATGCAGAGTAAAATCTGAAGACAAGCGAGAGATCCCTCTCTGACTGCGCAAGGCCGGAGGCGTAGTCTAAATTGGTTCTGTTGTTACCCGGGGGTGAGCCTTCCTTCAACCTTGGGGCTCAATCCAGATGCTAACACTATGCTTCTTTTAATAGTGATTGAAATTATTTGACTGTTACATTTATATCCATTTGTGGTGAGTAAATTACATTGTGATGTTAAGTTTATGAAATTGATCAATTACATTTTAAATTATGTCTAAACATTATTCATTTCAAATTTTATTTTATAATATTTTGGAGAATATAATTTTAAAATTCAAAATAAAATGGTATTTGAATTTTGATAGAAAATACTTATTTATAAATATTAGAAAAAGATTTTCATTATTCATTTTTTAATATAATGAATTTTAACATATAAAAAAATTATAATATAT
>LPNX010347208.1:57604-121762 GCA_001517045.1 Pseudotsuga menziesii
GGTACAAGCCATCACATAAGAAGGTTTAATATTGCTCATACACTTTTTGTTTCAACAACTGAATGTACACTACATCAGCAATAGATGATGCAAACCACAAGCAAAAGATGGTACATGTGATATATTGATTATACAATCCACAAGTAGAAGATGGTACAAGCCACAACATAAGAAGGCTTAATATTGTTCATACACTTTCTGTTTCAACAACTGAATGTACACTGCACTAACAATAGATGACACAAGCCACAATAAGGGTTAATATTGCTCATACACTTTTTGTTTCAACAACTAAATGTATAGTACACTAGCAATAGATGATACACACCACAACAAAAGATGATACAAGCCACTATTTAAGGTATCATCATGTATGTGCTCATACCATGCTTCTTTTAATAGTGATTGAAATTATTTTATTGTCACATTTATATCCATTTGTGGTAGAATTATTCAAGTGAGAAGATTAGATTCATTTCTCCCTTTACTCTTACACATGATATTTTAACACGTTTCTTCGATGGTGTAGCCTTGAAGGAGAGATTGTGTGTTGCGAGAATGATATTAAACATAAAAAGTGATCATCATATTAGACTCAATATGGCTGTCAACATAGATATTAATACTAGGGAAGAGTTATTATCATGTTGGGGCCTCATGTGGTTTTCCAAGAAACAAGGTATATTATGCATTAAAATTTTCGGAGGCTCTAAAGTGGCCATTGATTAGGGAAACATGCTTCATGACATTCAAGTGTTTGAGTTGGAACATTGGATTAGAAGAATTGATTTGCTTACGAAGGATTTTGCAGTGATCTCCTTTTAGTATGTGTTTAGAGAGCTTAATGGAATGACTAATGCCCTTTCCAAAAAGGCTTTAGGGCCTATTAATGGGATCCTACATTATGAAGAATAATCAACTCATTTTGTAGAAGATGTTAGGTATTATTCTATCTTTTGAGTAGAATTTTGTCCATAGGATTGTATTGTGATCAACCTTTGTGGACAATTAAGTCTTTTTTTGTTAGAAGTAGGTTACAACCCAAATGGATGTTGGTATTTTGATAGTGCTAGGGAGATAGAAAAGACAATTTAACTTTTGTAACTTTCATTTTGAAATAAAATAATAGGTTGCACCTTTTTTTTTCTTCTCTAAAAAACTTATGTAAATTTATGATGAATGAATTTGTATTATAATAACTATTTCTAAATATAGTAGAAGAATGTATCATAAAATATAATATATTTATCTTCTAGAGATATGTGAAGTCACTCTCATTTTTACTTAATATTCAAAAATTATTTCATTACTATAAAAGTGAAAAATAATATATAAAACATTATCTTCAAAACATAAAAATTTAAGGAGTCAAAAATTTTCATACACAAAGTATGTTTGATATAATTCAAGAGCATTTATATATATTTCATATATATAAGTCCTAAAGTTCAAAAATTAAGATTATGAATAGGGGTGAGTGTAGAAAGTTGAAGGATCTTTTAGCATGGCAAACTTGAAGAACCTGCTACAAACAAACTACAAACAAACTACGCGAAGCAATATCTCCATGTAGATTACTTATTTAGTTTAACTCAATATCTTATTAGGAGTTTCATGGATTTGTATACCACTTTGTCCTTTTATTTATTGAAAATAAGAATATTTTTTTAAACTATATTTCGAAGTTTTAAGAAAAACCTAAGCTTTGTATGGTGTTATGCACATAAATAGTTGTCTTCTTTAAAACATTCAATACCATCTATAACCACTTTCTTGGCAATTATGATATTTATAGTGTAAGTGGATTCATATTGCTCATACATTTTCTCTTTCAACAATGTAATGTACACTACAATAGAAATATATAATACAAGCCACATGCACAATATGGTACACGCCACATAATAAGGCTTAATATTTCTTAATGTACACTACATTAGCCATAGATGATATAAGCCACAACATAAGATGATACAAGCCACTCTTTACTAATAATTTAAGGTATTATCATGTATGTGCTCATACCATGCTCCTTTTCAAAGTGAATAAAATTATTTGATTGTTTCTTTTATATTCATTTAAAAAAAAATAGGCAATTACATTGTAATGTTAAGTTTATGAAATTGATAAATTGCATTTTAAATTATGTGTGAACATACTCCATTTAAAATTTATTTTATAATATGTAATATCCCAAATTTTGGACCTACCATGTATAGGCATGAGCCTATTGATCATTATGATTATATTGATGTTTTATTTTTGGATCGAAGACCCCACTGCATATGAACATGATGATTTGTTTTGTATATTGGGCGTAAGACAATTGTTGATGATATATAGGTATATATATGTTTTGTGTTGGGCGTGGACCTTGAAGCACATGATTGATGACATGTTTTTGTTGGGTGTGGACCCTAAAGCATATGATCGATGAGATGTTTTGTGTTGAGTGAAAGGCTCTAGAGCACATGAGTGGTACATTTGTGTTGAGCATAAATCTCTAGAACACATGAAAATATAATTTGGAAATGTTGGGCATAAGCTTTGGAGTATTCCATGTTGGTGTTGAGCATAAGCTCTAGAGCATCGGATCTTTGGCCATTGTATCCCCAGGTGTATTGTACAAGTACATCCTAGCATTTAGTGTTGAGTGAGAGCTTTGGAATTGTACTATGTTTGTAACTCCCTATTATAAGTACTGAGTATGGGCTCTAGTAAGCGCTAGGGGTTACTGAAAAGATTAAAATCACCTCCGAGTGAAAACGACTCGAGGAATAATATTGATCTCATCACACTTATTATTAAGTGATTAAATGAAAATTTGAATTTATGTATTCTCATCAAGTACTGAAGAACTACCACGTTATACGAGGAAAATCCAACATGCAAGGATGTTTAGAGTTTCCTATCCTAGTATACCTGAGCCATCTATCTACTTGACCTTCATAAACAAAGTGTCATAAAGTCTAAGGGATCATGACACATGATGCTCGAAGACAAGTGTTAACAAGTATTTTAATACTATGTATTTTATACATAGTACGTATAAAGAATTCATTATGATTAATTATATAATTTAATAAAGAAAGAAGAGAAAACTCCACCAATTACTATTTATTATTAAAGGATTAATAAATAGTGAAATATCTATGAAAGACTAACTAGGAAGTAGTTAAAAGTTCCTAGGTTAAGAATTGAAAATTACCCCAATAAATTAAAAAGGGTTAAATCAAGAAATCAAGGATTTCTTGATTTAACTGCCCCTTTGAATTAAAAGTATGCCTATAAAGACTCAAGCCAAGAAAAGGCTTGGGGGGTTCTCATTGTTATGTAGGAGAATTATTATTCTGCTTGTTTTGCTCTCAAGTGTTTCCTTGGAGAGCTTTTCCTGCAAGGAAAAGAGGATTGATTCAGAACTGATTACCAGTTAGGAAAAACCTACCTTAGGAGCTCTAAGCTACTTGCATGTTGTAGTCTAGCTTGGGGGGATCCAGATTAGAACCAGGAATGGTTCACGGTCATGGCTGGGAGGAACGTGGTAGTTCCGAAGTGATTTGGTCATCAAACAGAGGTCATATCTGCATTGAATTGTTAAAGATGGTTTTTAAGTGTGCAGGTGCAGCCATTGACAAAGCGTCAATTTCAAGTATGAAACCCTTGAAGGCCTATTCTACTTCTTCCCAAATTTTCATTACTGTTTATGATTAAGTAAGGGCTGAAATGAAATTTCTAACTCTAATGGTTCTATTTTATGGTTATAAAGGTGATAAGGTTGTATATGCAATTTACTAATCATAGGCTTGAGAAATCTGATTATATGTTGTACATTACTAGGGTTTGTACTTTGAGTGAAATTATGTAATTATCTCCATGTTTAGTTTATGTGCACCATACCTAGTTTTGTTATCAATTATCCTATTCTACACGTGGCGTTACTCTGCTGACATATTTCATTTGTCAGTAAAAGGTTGTTTTTAATTCGATATTAGTTCGGAAGTACAAGCTAAATATATATATATAAATATAGAGTTACATTTATGTATTATTTGATTTATTATAAACTAAAGAACAAAACCTAAATATTAAACTAAAATCTACTAGGAACATAATTCATATAATAATCAAGCTAACAAATTATTAAAGACCTTCTAAGGTTTGCTCTACATAATCATATAGAAACATATTAAATATCATAACATTCCATTTTAATAAACATAATCAAAATTAACCAAACAAAGAGGCATCGTGACCATCCACGTGGTCCATTGACAAAACTCTGTTTTGTTATATAAAATCCACAATCCAAATCATATCCATTTCCATAACTCAAATGTTTAATTCACAATACTATTATTACAGTCATCCATTATAAAACATAAAGGGTGTTAAAGGTCCCATTTAAAATCTACACATAACCAAACATATCGTAATAACCATTGTAGACAACTAAAACCCTTTTTGCCAATAAGAGGCCGCGACATCGAACCCTATAGATGTCCAGACCCATTACAATAACATTAATATATTCTTAAACATTTCATATCGAGCACTAAGAAATTGCATAACCCTTTCTTTAAAACCCATGCTATACATCTATTATGTGTAGGCTACGCTTTCAAGCTATTCCATAATCCATTTAACCAAACAATGCATACACTAACAACGAGGTCGTAAAGACCCTTGTTACAGCCTCGACCAAGTTTCAAACTAATCATGCATTCACGCTTTCAAACCAATCGATATCATGGGTTGCCATAACCCCGGGCTGTTATAGCCTTATTTTCTTCCAAATAAATGATTCACATTATAAAATACCAACCAAAAAGATATCGCAGTCGTTGGGAGAAGCACATGCCATTCGTGGCATGGCCTGCACCCACACTGAGCCAATGCGAAACTAATATCACATTACTCTATTTAAAAACATAGACTCTAATTATAAACTAATGTAGCACACGTGGTGGCAAGCCAAGGGGCTACAACACCATTGTTACAATGGTGTAGCCCATGGCATAAGGCCTAAGCTCTAGAAGCTTCCTACTCAACATACAAACCAAACAAACAGAGTTTTGTGCACATGGCCTTAACCCAAAACAATTTAAAATACATAGAGTAATTCTTTACAGGCTGTAAGGCCACGATCGAATCCATTAGAGGCCACATAAAACACAGCCATTAAATAATCATACAAAACCTGTTTTACACAGTATTTAAATGCTAGATGAATTCATAGGTATTTCATACCAAATAATTATAGTTTCATATTAAAAACCATTACGTCATGTGTTTACACAGAGAGGTATGAAATCCCTTTGATGGGCAGTCAAGTATTTAAAACGATAATGGCAAGCTGTGAGAGACGGCACCATTACAAGTAATGGTGCAGCCACGGCCCAAACAAATGCCAAATCTCTCAGCGAGAGTCCATTTAAAAAAAGAGCAAGCTACATCATAAACCTTGAAGACAGAGTAACAAAGTGCCACACAAAACCCCAACCCAGTAAAGATTTCCAACTCAAGAATTCCCAAAGACTAGAGGAGGCAAGCGATTCTTGCTGGCAGGCTTACCATGGTTGTAGAGAATAAATCCCAAATCGACGGTGCAGCTTGTGCAAACCCTGGAGCGTCTTTGCATTCACCTGCAGACAAACGAAAATGGCATGAGGAGCATGACAATGCCGTGAAGAAAACTAAATGAAGCAATGCATTTTACACAGAGTTGGATTAAACTCAACGGTGAATCAATGGGGTCGACTCCATTCTCCAAACGCGCAGAGGTCTTACTACACCACACTTCCAATACAACAATGAACATACAACTAATGCCAATTCCTTTTCCAAGGGTTTTCACCAACCCCTATGGCATTAATGGCACCAGCTGGTTGCCATTAACGCCACCATAAACCCCATCCATAATATCGTGGATCAATGTTAAATCAACCTTGTCATAGGATAAATCCTCTATACTATGGTTTCTCCACCCTTTAAAAGTCAGCGCAGGATCATTACTAATGACGTGGTTTGTATAGGATAGTCCTAAGCCTATGGTTTGCGCAGCCCTTAATACTTTCATATAGTATTATAATGTTTCCCCTTAGTATCAATACCATATAGTGTTATCACATGCCCCTTTAAGATAGTTCATATAGGTAGTATATGCATGTAAGTTGTAGTCTAGGTTTGTAGAATTTAGGCACAATGAAAAACTTAGTATGCCCTGATGCCCTCACTAGGATGAACAAGCGTAAGTCTACAAGATCATCACCAAGATAAACTTGCAATATAGAAACAAGAGACGAATAAGTAACTAAACAAGAGATAGAAAATATTAATGTTAAGGACAGAAGACAATTCATAAGCATTGAGTAAATTAATGAATAAAGTTAATTAGCAAACATAGGGCGTACCTGAATCGTAAAACGGAAAAGTAACAAAAGTACAAGGCATAACGGGAAGTTTAACTAAGAACTGAACTACGTCAAGTAACCAATAATCCCGATGCTGCAATAGTAACTTGTGAATCGATGAATAAGGTGCCTTAGTTCGAATGAGCTAAGTAATCCTGCATAATGAAGAATAACCTTACCTTTCAGCTCGTCATGGGAGAACGAGTCCCACCACTCCATCACTTTGTTCCCATCAATAAAGTGAAGTTAGTTTTCATTAAATAAACAAAGTATACATGTCCAGGAGCAAACAATGATCTATATAACTCATTTATTCACCGACAGTAATAACTAAGATATATCAACAGTTTAAATAACAGAATTAAGACATAAGAAGTAAACAAACTAATAATCACGGAATGGATAAGAGAATTACAAGACAGTGGGCAGAATCCAAAGAGGTTGAAAGTTTAAGGAGCATCTATGTTTCCGCATGAGTACTAATGATCCCTTTTGGGTAGTTTTCACTAGCCTATATTTTTTTTTCAATTTTTGGGGACATTATAAGTGGTATCAGATCCCAATTTCAATATTGAGAGACTTATGGGCACACCAAGCATTCACGCAAAGAAAATAAAGTAGCATAGTAATGTTTGTTACTAACAGAAAATTTGTGCTGCTATTAAAAAATTTTGTGTTAGAGGAAATTTTTTTATAGCGCTGTTCAGTTTATGAACTCTAAGGAAGAAAAAAATCGGTAAGAAGAAATGACCACCCCCACCCTGGAAGTGAACTTGGTGGTTGAGCTAAACTCTGATGTGCTGAAAAATTTGCACAGTCTGCAAGCTGAACTGAAGAGTTTCAGAGAGGACAGTCTGAATGAAAGAAAGGAACAAAAATCTATAAATGAAGCATTATTGCATAACATGACGGGAGGGAGCCCATAAGGTAAACCTACCGAGTCCACCAACAGATCCAAAAGAGAACCATACCATGAGCGGGCCAGCAGCCCAAGAGAAGTAGAAAAATAAGGTACACCTGAAGCAACTAAAGGAGATCATCACAGTCTTGCTAGTGATGACTCACTTTCTCCACGGAGAAAGATGGAAAGAAGTGATGACAGTCTTCAGGGGGAGTTTCAAAAAATAAGATCCCCAACCTATGAAGGTGAAGTAAATACAAGAGAAGAGGCTGAAGAATGGTTTCTCCGAATGAGTAGTATTTCCAGGTTCATAACTATTCCAGTGTGATGCAGGCTAGGCTCGCCATCTACAACCTAAATGGTAAGGAAGCAAGATGGTGGAAATATTTAAAACACACCAAGAAAGATGAGTTGCGAGAAATAAGCTGGGAAAACTTCTGAAAGATTTTCCAAGAAAAATACATGTCAAAAAGGTTCTTTGACCGAAAGGTAAAAGAGTTCCATGAACTGCACATGGGGTCCATGACTATGTACGCATTTATAAACAGATTTCTAGATCTGCTGCATTATGTACCATATATCAAAGAAGAGAAGGTGAAGATCCAATAGTTCCTAGGGTGTCTTCCTCCCAATTTTTGGGACATGATTGAATTTGACATGCCAAAGACTCTGGATACTAAACTACACAAGGCCCGACTCTACTATGAACATGGGCAGTTATGGAAAGAAAACTAGAACCAAAACAGAGAAAATTCTAGATACTTTTCTGATAACCGCAAGCCTAGGACAAACCAACAGCATTATAGAAAGAAAAATAACAGCTTTCCAATGAACAAGAACTTCAACAAAAATGGTACGAAGCCTTATGTACCAGCTCCTAATGGGAACAAGCAAGTGGCGAGTGGAGCCAATGCTACCTGTTTAACGATCAAGTGTTGGAAATGCAACGGGCTGCATTACACATGATATTGTAAGAACAAGACCAATGGAGTCTTGCATAACCTATAAGAAGAACCTACCATTGAGGATATAGCGGGGACCCCATGAATCTATGCAGCATTAGATGGCCGATAGAGAGACCATCAATATTTGAATGGTCGAGATCGAAGGTAAGATCTTGAACACCTATGTTTCAATACTTATTGATCTTGATGCTTGCTTGAGCTATGTTGCACGTAATATTGTTGATTTATGCAAGTTAGGAAAATTAAAGCATGATAAACCATGCCTGGTACAGTTAGCCACTAGTACGAAACGAAAGGTTTTGAATATTGTTAAAGAATGTGAAGTAAACCTGAATGGTTTCCTTACTAAGGTAAACCTGAACATCCTACCTTTAGGATCGTATGATATTCTTATCGGCATGGACTGGTTGGAACAACAAAATGTCATGAGCGATTGTCTACACAAGTCTATCTTGTGTACTGATGGCCAAGGGAACTAGGGGAAGGTTAAAGGCATCCCAAAGAAAGTTTCTGTAAGACAAATCTCTTCCTTACAAGCAAACAAATGTGTTAGGAATAAATGCAAGTTATTTGCGGTGAACATTCGAGACATAGAGTCTAATAGAGAACAACGCATAGAAGACTTCCCAGTTCTTGAAAATTTCAAGGACGTGTTTCCTGAGGAAATCCGTGGATTACCTCCGAAACAAGACCTAGACTTTTCCATCAAACTAACCCTAGGATCAGTTCTGGCTTCCAGATCCCCTTACCACATGAGTGCACTGAAATTGGTGGAACTCAAACTACAGTTGCAGGAATTAATAGAGAAGGGGTATATCCAACCCAGTGTGTCCCCTTAGGGAGCACTTATTTTGTTCATCAAGAAGAAGGAAGGTACGATGCGGATGTGCATTGATTACCGTCAGTTGAACAAAATGACTATAAAGAACCATTACGTGCTCCCTAGGATAGATGATTTGTTAGACTAGGTAGGAGGAGCCAAAATCATTTCGAAGATTGACCTACGATCTGGGTACCATTTGGTATGGATCTGAGACAAAGATATCCCCAAGACCTCCTCTTGTACGAGATACAGGCACTATGAGTTTGTAGTGATGCCGTTCGGGTTTACCATTGCACCCGCAAACTTTATGTGTATGATGAACAACATATTCAGTAGATATCTGGATAAGTTCGTACTAGTATTTATTGACGACATTCTGGTTTATTCCAAAAATAAAGAGGAACACGAAGAACATATTCGCATAGTACTTTGGGTGTTGAGAGAACACCAGCTCTACACTAAGTTTAGTCAATGTATTTTTTACCAACCAAAAATACAGTACCGAGGTCACATCATATC
The DNA here is from genome assembly GCA_001517045.1 of Pseudotsuga menziesii. Taxonomy (NCBI): domain Eukaryota; kingdom Viridiplantae; phylum Streptophyta; class Pinopsida; order Pinales; family Pinaceae; genus Pseudotsuga; species Pseudotsuga menziesii. Next base: position 67,223 of record LPNX010347208.1, read on the forward strand.
CAAGGCAGGGATAGCTGTGGACCCAAAAAATGTTCGAGCTATAAAGCATTGGCCTACCCTAACTAGTGTCACTGACATTAGGTCGTTCTTGGGATTAGCTGGATATTATCAAAAGTTCATTGAGAAATTCTCAAGAATCACTTGCCCCATGATGACTTTGCAGAAGAAAGCAAACAAGTTCTTCTGGATTGACAAGTGCGAAGAAAGTTTTCAAAATATTAAGCAACTTTTGATGACCACACCAGTGTTGTGGATTGTAGATCTCGATGGGGATTTTGTTCTATGCACGGATGCAAGCAAGGAAGGACTTGGAGGAGTCCTCTTGCAAAACGATCATGCGATCTGTTATGAATCGCGGAAATAAAAGAGCATCAACAAAACTATCCCAGGCACGATCTTGAGCTAGCAGCCATTATCCACGCTCTGAATATGTGGAGGCACTACCTCATGGGAAGGAAGTTCCTCCTAAAGACTGAAAATATGAGTCTAAAATATTTATTTGATCAACCCAATCTGAATGAAAGGCAAGCCAGATGGTTGGCTTCCCTAAGTGAGTATCACTTTGAACTAAAGCATATCAAGGGAAAAGAGAACAAAGTTTCCCATGTGTTGAGTCGACGGACTCATATGATATAAGAGGTGACCCTAAGTCAAACTGATACAGATTTGCAAGAGAAGACTAGAATGGCCAACAAGGTTGACCCGTTCTATGTGGAAATCCTCAAGAAGGTCCAAGAGGACTGTTTTTTTCAACAGTAGAAGGAATACAAGGTGGATAAATCCGGACTACTATGGTCCAAGGATAGATTGTATGTTTCAGTTGGAGGGGACATTCAGTCCAGTATCATTCATAGAATTTCATAGGGCACCCTACTTGGGGCACCCAGAATATCAAAAGATGATATCTGACATCAAGAGACACTTTTTTGGCCCAAGTTAAAGGCTGACATTGCAATGTTTATTGCGAAATTTTAGGAATGCCATCTAGTTAAAGCTGAGCACCAACATCCTTTAGGATTTCTACAGCCATTTCCCATTCCAGAATGGAAGTGGAAGATTATTAGTATGGAATTTATTACTGGCTTACCGAAAAGCAAGAAGAAAAATGATTCCATATTCATAGTCATTGAAAAGTTATCAAAGGAAGCACACTTCATCCCCATGAAATCGACCTACAAGGCCACGAACATTGACGATGTCTTCCTAAAAGAGATATTTAGATTGCATGGGATACCCAAAGCAATTATCTCATATCGAGATGTTAAGTTTACAGGAAAATTTTGGAGATCTTTATTCTCTGGATTAGAGACGTATGAATAATTATTCTCCCAAGATAATTTATTTTCATATGAATAATTTATTTCACACAATGAGGAATATGGATGTCACTAATAGTTTTGAAAGCCTCTATTTTTAATGCAAATTTCACAAAGTTGTAGCTTTGGTGGCTTGGGAGAGGATCAGAACATCTCATTAGCCACTGAAATATGGAAGATAAATAACAGGTGGAAGACCCCTTCGGCGGTAAGGCATATTGATAAACTTTTTACTGCCATCGAAACATTCTTAAACAGTGATCGAAGAATATACTGACTAAAAGTTCCGCAAGTGCAGAGAAGATAGTGGCTAAAAGTTCCACCACTGCGAAGAAGATAGTGGCTAAAAGTTACTCCACTATGGAGAATAGAGGGATTAAAAGCTACAATGGTAAGAAGTTTTGAGTTTCGATCACCGACGTTGCGGAGTCTTAGTTCACCGCGGAGCTGCAACCATGGAAGAAAGATAGACTATGGGTTCCGGGAGCAGATGAAAAATTCGGTGTCGAAACTTGAAATAATTGATCATTGGTGAGTTAGTCCACTAAAGAACCAAAAGGGCGGAAGATATACAAACTACAGGGTATAAGTATGACTTCGAGGATTTATAATACCATTCCATTATCAAGCATCTCATTTGGTTTATTCTAAATATAAGCTCTTTTGTTGTGATTTGTTCAGCCATCTCTTTCTTTACTATGTTTATTGCGTGAATGTGCATTTAGGTCATTTTCAGATTTATTAAAAAGCCGATAGCTGTCATCCTATTGGTTATTTAGTAATATTTGATTTATAAATACCATCCTCAGTAGGATTTAGCGATTTATATGCATGTGTTATGTGTGTAAGTCTGCCAGCCTAGTGAGTTCTCCATCCCTACACCTTTTTGTCAAACTATTGAACAAGTTGTAACTAAAAGCCTTGTAATTGAGTGAGCTTCATGCATGTCTTGAGAGTGAGAGGTTATATAGGTTATCTGGCTTGATCCATATCAGAAAACCCTAAAAAAATAGTTTAAGTTACCAGGTATTCTCGAGCTGCAACCTAGAGGAGTTTCTTGGATGGATAAGAAAGTGGCGCCGTTGCGAGGGAGAGGAGATTGAAGCTTAGTTTCCCTGGGAGACGACATAGATCCATGCTTTGATGATAGACAAGGCTTGGAAATTATTAAGGTTGTAATCATCTATCTGGAAATTCCATTGATATAAGGTGGCTTCAAGAAGACCAAGTACCAGAGAAAACCCAAACGGGCCACCAACAACACCCGTTTCAGATCCAGAAGAAATCTTGAGGAAATCTAGGGCTTTACTAAGACTGACCAGCAATGCTGCACAAAATGCTACATCAGGTATTTCAAGAAATATTTCTGCTGTTATTTCTTCTGCTAAAACTCTTAATTCCCAGAAATTTTTAGATACATCAGAAAAATCTAGGGCTTGGGCATCTTCAAGCACTGTTGCTTGTGAAGATCCAATCCCTGGTGACTCCACTTGGATAAGTATGCCACTGCCTTCTCAGCAAATATTTTCATTAGTGCTGCCTTCCACATTCCTGTCCATTCCCATTTCCAATATGGCTACCCCTCAATTGATCAACATGGAAATGATCCTAGTAGCTAGGTATGCACCCCTAATTTTTCCAAATCCTCTCGTAGCCAGGCCCAACGGGGATTACCTCAAGTATATGGCTAAGTTTACCGGGGAAGGGGATTTCACTGCTGAATAACATCTAGAGGCTTTTTATAGCTATGTTGAAAATATAAACATAGAACATGAAGATGTATGGACCAGAGTTTTTGTGCAAAGCCTATATGGCCAGGATAGGAAGTGGTTTAAAGAACTTCCTGCAAGGTCAGTGGAAGCCATAGAGGCCCTAGATGACATTTTCCTAAATCATTGGGGAGAGAGGAGAGACCACCTGTACTATATCACAGAATTCAACAACCTAAAAAGAGAAAATGGTGAGTCTGTCTCCAACTTTACCAAGAGATTCAACAACATGTACAACAAGATCCCCACTGAGATTAAACCCACCGGTACCTCAGCTATGATAACTTATGCGAATGCCTTTGACTTTGACTTCTGCCTACTTCTCAGAGAAAGGAGGTCTTCCCCCTTATCACTCATGCAGGATGCTATCGTGGAGGTAGAGTCAAACATTCTGGCAACTCAGAAGGTCAAAGGGAAGGTAGACAGGAGAAAGCAGACATCAGACTATAGTGGGGCTTCTGCATCAGAGAACAAGATTGAAAAAATGACCAAACTTTTAGATAACTTGACTACTGAAATGTCTAAATTGAAAGACCAAGGACATATTCCAGTAAGGGGTAAGGGGCCAAGTGACTTCGCTCCTCGAAACCCAAATTTTGTTCCTTATAGAAGAGGAAACCCCCCAGTTCAGATTCTCAGAAGGGAGAGAAATCAAGGGGAAGATCAAAGGATAAGAGGTCCATTTAAAAATTCTGTATTAGAAGAAGAGCCAGAGTTTATTGAAGAAGAAGGAGAAGCTGAAGACAATATCCACTACATGGAGGATGAGGTGGACTACTCTTTTCTGACACAAGCAAAATATGACGAAGTCTTGATTGATGAGAAGATCACTGAAGAGGCTACCTATCAGGCTGATGCTCAGGGAGGTTACCAATTGAGGTCTACATTGGTTGCTCCCCTCAAGAAGAATGTTGTACCTGTCAAGATGCCTGCTGCACCAACTAGAAAGGTTGTTGTTTTACCAAAGAAAGTGGTTGTTATGTCCAAAGCATTGCATAAACCAGCACCTTCAGCCACACCTGATCAAATACAAATCAAACCTACAGCTCATGAGGTAAGGTTTCCAGATAGGCTGCATTATTATTTTACCCTTGAGTCTGAAATTCAAAAGTTGAAAATCCCTTTCCCTTTAATTGAGTTGATGAAGAATGATGCATTTAAAACCTCCATTCTAAATTCCCTTCAGCCCAAGGTGCACAAGGACACTGAATTTGTGAACATGCAAGATGAAAAGCCTGTTGTAACCCTGGGCCCCATGATCAAAGACATAAAGGACTCCTACCCACCATTCTATATATCCTTGAACATCCATGATAAAATCCTCCATAACTGTATGCTGGATTCAGCAGCCTCTCATAACCTAATGCCTAAGGCTGTTATGGATGAAATTGGCCTCGGCATTACTAAGCCCTACCACAATTTATTCTCCTTTGACTCCATGAAGGTCAAGTGCTTGGGCCTCATCAAAGACCTTCCTGTAAACTTAACTCAGCTACCTTCGAAAAGCGTAATGATGGACATCATAGTGGCTGATATTCCTCTGGAATTCAGCCTCTTGCTGTCCCGGTCATGGAGCAAAAGATTAGGCGGCACCCTTCAATTGGATCTCACATATGCCACCATCCCCATGTTAGGAGGGGAGACTAAGAGGATGTATAAGGAAAATCAGCTCACATACATTATAAGTAAGGAGAGTTTCTCAGTGAATCACCCGATCTATGCCGTGGACACCGATTTTGTGTCTTGCATCTTGCAAATAGATGATAATCAGCAAACATCAGTTCAACTCACTGAGCCCATGCGTTCGCATCCTGAAGAAGTCACAAAAATGATCTAAACCATGTATTTCAATGGGCCTAGTGCTCATAGCTTAGCAGGGCCCGCGGGTGTCATGTTGATCTCCCCATCTAAGGAAAACATTCACTTGTCTTACAAGCTCGATTTCAAGACCACTAACAACGTAGAAGAATATGAAGCCTTGCTGCTAGGAGTTAAAGCAGCCAAGGAGATGGGAATCATGTGTGTGAATATTTTTGGGGACGTAGACCTCATCATACAACAGGTCAACAACACCTTTCAAATGAAAAATATCAGACTGAAGGCTTACATGGACGAGGTATGGAAACTCAGAGACTCATTTATGTTTTTTGAAATGTCATATATTCCTACGGATTTGAATCACCTGGCTAATTCCTTGGCCGTCTCTGCAAGTATTCTTGTTCCTCCTTTACCCCCTAGGCTCAGCTATGATGTTCAGGTCAAGTACAAATCCTCTCTACTAGACAATGTAAAATTTTGGAGGGTGTTTGAAAATTATGGGGAGATTAGTAAATTCCTTCAGTTAGTGGATGAATTCTTTGACATACACATAGACTAGGAAAACCTTAACCTAGAGGAATTCAAGCAGCTCAAGTTAAAAGATAAAGTGACTGAGCACAATATTGTCCAATTGCCCAAAAACTACATACCTCAAGTTTTAGTACCACTGGAAGAATTGTTTTATCACAATGACATCCCGTTCAAGCCTGCTAAAAGGGAGCTAGATCCTGCTATCCAAGAGCACAACATAGGTAGCCAGAGCCATCCAAAACTGATAAATCTATCCACTGGGATGATTGCTGAATAGAAGTCTGAATATTGCAGCTTGATAAAAGTGTTTGCTGATTTCTTTGCATTAGAGTATAGTGACCTAAAAACGTATGACACCAACATCATCCAGCACAAGATTCCTTTGGAGAAGGACACCATTCCTTTCAAACAGAAGCTAAGACCCATCAACCCTCTTATATTACTAGAGATTGAGAAAGAGATCCACAAACTCCTCAAAGCCAAGATCATAAGCCCCATCAGGTATTCCCAGTGGATTGCAAATCTAGTAGTGGTAAGAAATAAAAATGGAGAAATCAGGTTGTGTGTGGATTTTAGAAACATGACCAAATGTTCCAAAAAAGACAACTATCCATTGCCCAAGATGGAACATCTGCTGCAGAGAGTCTCGGGGGCCAGGGTCATGTCTTTCCTTGATGGCTTCTCTAGATACAACTAAGTGGCTGTGCACCCAGATGACCAAGAGAAGATTTCCTTTACCACCCCCTGGGGCACCTTCATGTATGCTAAAATGCCATTTGGGATAATGAATGTTGGGGATACTTTTCAGAGAGCTGTGGACCTAGATTTTTTAGGGCTAAAAGATAAATTTGTGCTGAGATATTCAAATGACTTAACAGTTTACTCTCACAGCTATCATGACCACTTGCAACACTTAAGGAAGGTATTTCTGAAGTGCAGAAGGTACGGAATATCACTGAACCCCAAGAATTCCCAGTTTGCACTCAATGAAGGAAAGCTCCTAGGCCACATAGTCTCAGCAGAAGGTGTAAAGATTGATCCGGTAAGAGTGGAAGCAATTCAGCAGCTGTCAATACCAAGGTCAAAAAGAGACATTTAGTCCTTTTTAGGCAAGATAAACTTCGTCAGGAGATTCATTCCTAATTTCTCCGAGCTGGTAAAGCACATAACATCCATGCTAAAAAAGGATGCAGAAATCAAGTGGACAGACCAAGCAAGAAATTCTTTTGAAGACATTAAGAAAGCCATCATGGAGGCCCCAACCCTAATTAGTCCTGACTACACCAAGGGTTTTTTCATTTTCTCTTTTGCATCTTATGACATAGCGGCAGCCGTACTATTACAAAAGAATGATGAAGGTCTTGATCATCCAATTGCTTTCTTCACCAGAACCCTGAGAGATGCTGAGCTAAAGTATGACCCAATTGAGAAGCAGGCTTATGCTCTCATAAAATCTTTGAACACTTTTAGAATCTACATTCTCCATGCAAAGATCATTGCATATGTCCCTTCAGCTGCTGTGAAGGATGTTTTGAATCAACCTGACATTGTTGGGAAGAGAGATAAGTGGAATGCCAAAATCATTGAGTTTTATGTAGAGGTGAAACACACCAAGCTGGTAAAGGGATTAGGTTTGGCCAAAATCATGGCCAAAGAAAACTGTGAACTGATGGGAATAAATTTCACATGTGTCAGATCAACAAAGGTGCAGACTATGGTAGCAGCTGAAATAGAAGTAAATCAATATCAGAATAACAGTCCAGTAGTAGCTGAGAACATATCTTCATGTGAGTGGTACTCAGGTATCATTCAATTTTTGCTAAAATTAGAAGTTTCTCTTGATCTTACTCCTAACCAAGCATGAGCTCTTAAATTGAAATCTGTTAAGTTTTGCATAATTGACAATTTGCTGTATTGGAAGGATCAGTCTAGAATTTTTTCAAGATGTCTAGATAAAGAGGAAGCAAAGCAGGTCATGCATCACTTTCATTGCAATACATGTGGAGGCCACCACTACTGGAAAACCACAACCCACAATATCTTAAAAGAAGGATACTATTGGCCAGTCCTCTTTGCTGATGTATGCACTTTTGTAAGGGCCTATGACCAATGTCAAAGATTTATAGGGAAGCAACAACTCAAATCCTTTCCCCTTAGGCCTATTACAATGAATGGTCCTTTCCAGCAAGGGGGTCTGGATTTCATAGGTGAAATAAATACATCTTCCAGTGGACAACATAAATGGATCTTGGTAGCCACTGAATACTTTACCAAATGGATAGAAGTAGTACCCACCAGAAATGCCACTCATCAAATCATCATGAGATTATTATATGAGAACATCTTCAGCAGGTTTGGTTGCCTATTAAGGTTAGTAACTGATAATGCACCATATTTTAAGGATGGGGCATTAGTTAGAATATGTGAATCAATGGGTATTCAACTGGTGCACTCCACATCCTATTACCCACAAGGAAATGGCCTCACTGAGTCATCCAACAAAAGCTTAGTCATATTCATCAGGAAACTGCTAGAGATAAATCAGAAAAGATGGGATTCAAAGATTAAGTTTGCTTTATGGGCTGATAAGGTGACAGATAAAAGATCCATAGGGACTTCTCCATTCAAACTATTTTATGGCACTAAGGCCATCTTTCCTATCCAACTCATCCTTCCAGTGGAAAAGTTCTTTCAGGAAGAGGAAGATAAACCAAATGATATGATGAGAAGGATAATGGATTTGGTGGAGTTACAGTAGATCATGGACCAAGCTATAGGAAAATCAAAGGCTCATCAACAAAGGAAAAAGGGCATTTTTGACAAAAGAGAAAAAGCAGACAACTTCGAGGTCAGAGATTAGGTCCTCAAGTGGGATGTTATCAGACAAGACAAGGGGAAACATGGAAAATTTGACTCTTTTCGGATTGGCCCTTTTGTTATAGACCATGTATATAAGAATAACACCTTCAAATTGCAGAATTTGGAGCGTGAAGAAGTATTCGATGGCCTAGTAAATGGGCAGTTCCTAAAAATCTATTTTATTTGAGGCTCTGAGGCCTTATGATTGTAAATTAGTAGATAGTAGGTTGTTTTGCTTTTAGAATAAGACTCCATGTGCAATGGAACAATAAAGAATAGTGTTAAGTTATTTAGTTGCCTTTAGGGAAAGGAATTTTGGTCTGGGGTTCTTGGGACCTCACTAGGAGGATCCCATCCCCAAGTAGGAGCTAGATGTTATCTCCCAAGATAATTTATTTTCATATGAAGAATTTAATTCACGCAATGAGGAATATGAATGTCACTAACAGTTTCGAAAGCCTCTATTTTTTATGCAATTTTCACAAAGTTGTAGCTTCGGTGGCTTGGGTGAGGATCAGAGCATCTCATTAGCCACCGAAAGATAGAATATAAATAATAGGTGGAAGACCCCTTCAGCGGTAAGGTGTATTGCTAAAATTTTTACTGCCATCAGAAAATTTTTAAACAGTGATCGGAGAATATAGTGACTAAAATTTCCACAACTGCGGAGAAGATAGTGGCTAAAAGTTTGGCCACTGCAGAGAATAAAGGGATTAAAATCTATGATGGTAAGAAGTTTTGAGTTCTGATCGTCGACGTTGCAGAGTCTTAGTTCACTGTGGAGCCGCAATGATGGAATAAAGACAGACTACGGGTTTCGCGAGTAGATGAAAACTTCGGCGTCGAAACTTGAAAGGGCTAACCGTTGGTGAGTTATTCCACTGAAGAACTGAAAGGGTGGAAGATATACAAACTACGAGGTCCGCGAGCAGATGAAAACTTCAGCGTCAGAACTCAGAATCACTAGCCATCGGCAAGATAGTTTAATAAGGAGTCACGACGGCAGGAGACAGAAGGAATATGGATCAGCGAAGTTTACAACTAAGTTCCTCTGTAGTGTCAGCGGAACAGAAGAATAAATCTATGATCGATGACAAGAATCATTTCGATAGCACGACAATAGATGAACTCTTTGGCGATCGAAAGAACTAAAGACAACATAGCGGAGGGGCAAGGCTGAAAAGTTCTGAAATGACAATGACATGAAGAACTAAATACCGCCGAAGTCAAGTATCAGAAATTGGAACTTGGAAACACTAACTATCGGCAAGTTAGTCTACTAAAGAGCCGCCACGGTGGAAGAAAGACAGAATGTGGCTTTCGCGACTAGATGAACATTTCGACGATCGAAATATCTGAGGAAAATGGATCGACGAAGTTTACAACGAAGCTCCTTCGCATTGTCAGTGGCACAAAAGACTAAAGCTTCGATTTAGATGTCACAAATCAACCTCCGGAAACAATAAAATTAGTTTGTTTCACCTCTGAAACTACGGTAGCGTTTAGATAAACGTTCCAATGTATAAGTATTTTATCTCTCGAGCACCAGCGTTGAGATTTGGAGCGCCGATAAGCTAAAGAAAAAGGATGTCGATCGCCAATGAAGAAGTCATCGCGACACTATTGATTTAAGCCACTGAAATAGTGGTAGAGTTGAGACTTGGAGTGCTGATGAGTGAAAAGAAAAATCCCCCAATCAGCGACTGCGATGACAATACAGAAAATCCAGCGGATTAAACAAGAAAAAACACTTTAGTTAAACGTCGATACGCTAGTTGTTGGCAGCAATTTCATACTGAAATAGCAGTGGGGATGATCAATGACCACTTCAGTCATTAAAATATCACTCAGTGAACTAGATCTTCACAGTAGATAAACAAATAGTTAGCAAGGGTTTGAATCCCTAATTTGGAAAAACTATCACTTTCAATTATTTTTGGTGTAAACAGATCAGATTTTCAGGATCTGTAATTTTTGTAGAAGGCTATAAAGCCCATGATTAATTTATTAATAAAGGTTTGAATCCAAGGATTTATAAGCCCATTCCATTATCAAGCATCTCATCTGGTCTATTCTAAATATAATCTCTTTTGTTGTGATTTGTTCAACCATCTCTTTCTTTACTGTGTTTATTGCCTGAATGTGCATTTAGGTCATTTTCAGATTTATTAAAAAGCTGATAGCTATCATCTTATTGGTTATTTAGTAATATTTGATTTATAAATACCATCCTCAGCAGGATTTAGCGATTTATATGCATGTGTTATGTGTGTAAGTCTGCCATCCTGGTGAGTTCTCCATCCATGCACCTTTTTGTCAAACTACTGAACAAGTTGTAACTAAAAGCCTTGTAATTGAGTGAGCTTCATGCATGTCTTGAGAGTGAGAGGTTATATAGGTTATCCGGCTTGATCAATATCAGAAAACGCTAAAAAAAAAGTTTAAGTTGCCAGGAATCCTCGAATTACAACCTAGATGAGTTTCCTGGAGTGATAACAGGACGCGAATACTGAAAGAGTAAACCAAATTGTTGAATACATTCTTTGAATGTATGTCATGAACAACCCCACCAAGTGGGAGGATTATCTGCACCTTGTAGAGTTTGCATATAACAATGGGTATCAGGCTTCCACTAAGATGAGTCCCTTTGAGGTACTCTATGGATGGAAGTGTAGGACCCGAGTTACTTGGGACAGTCCGGTGGATCGGCTAATGTTAGGGCCTGACCTTTTATTGGACTTGGAACAGTTAGTTACCAAGGTCTAGGGAAACCTTAAAGAGGCACAAGACCATCAGAAATGTTATGCGGATAAGAAAAGAAAAGATAAAGATTAAGACTATCAAGTAGGTGAGCATGTCTGCTTGAAAGTGAAAGAAAAATTAAGGTCGTTGAGCTTGGGTAGGTGTGGTAAGTTAGCAGCTAGGTTTTGTGGACCTTTTGAAATTTTGGCCAAGAAAGGACTAGTGGCTTATGAATTAGCATTACCTGTGCACATAAGAGTTCATAATGTTTTCCATGCATCTTTATTAAAGAAATATGTTTATGACACTAAGCATGTCATTGATTGGTCCTTATTACAGGTGGAACCTGACGGGGAATTTTCCCCTGAGCGTTTTTATATATTGGACAAGAGAGAAGTGCAGCTTTGGAAGTGCACTATAGTCCAATTGAAAGTGTAGTGGAAGCACTTTGAAGTAGATGAGGCTACTTGGGAGAATGAGGCCACCATGAGAAAGGCTTACCCTATCTTGTTTCATGATATCATTCAAAGTCCCTAGAACACCAAGGACGATGTTGTACTAAGCGGGGAGGGGTGTAATATCCTGAATTTTGGACCTACCATTTATAGGTATGAGCCTATTTATCATGATGATTATATTGATGTTTTATTTTTGGGTCGAAGACCCCACTACATATGAACATGATGATTTGTTTTGTATATTGGCCGTAAGTCAATTGTTGATGATATATAAGTATATATATGTTTTGTGTTGGGCGTGGACCCTGAAGCACATGATTGATGAAATGTTTGTGTTGGGCGTGGACCCTGAAGCACATGATCGATGAGATATTTTGTGTTGAGCGAAAGGCTCTGGAGAACATGACTAGTACATTTGTGTTGAGCATAAAGCTTTGGAACATGTGAAAATATAATTTGGAAATGTTGGGCATAAGCTCTGGAGCATTCCATGTTGGTGTTGAGCATAAGCTCTGGAGCATTGGATCTTTGGCCATTGTATCCCTAGGTGTATCGTACAAGTACATCTTAGCATTTAGTGTTGAGCGAGAGCTCTGGAATTGAACTATGTTTGTAACTCCCTATTATAAGTCTTGAGTATGGGCTCTGGTAAGCGCTAGGGGTTACTGAAAAGATTAAAATCACCTTTGAGTGAAAATGACTTGAGGAATAATATTGATCTCATCATACTTATTTTTAAGTGATGAAATGAAATTTTGAATTTCTGTATTCTCATCAAGTACTGAAGAACTACCATGTTATATGAGGGAAATCCAACATGCAAGGATGTTTAGAGTTGCCTAGCCTAGTAGACCTGATCCATCTATCTACTTGACCTTCATAAATGAAGTGTTGTTAAATCTAAGGGATCATGACACATGATGCCTGAAGACAAGTGTTAAAAAGTATTTTAATACTATGTATTTTATACATAGTACGTATAAAGAATTAATTATGATTAATTATATAATTGAATAAAGAAAGAAGAGAAAATTCCACCAATTATTATTTATTATTAAAAGATTAATAAATAGTGAAATATCTATGAAAGACTAACTAGGAATTAGTTAAAAGTTCCTAGGTTAAGAATTGACCGTAGAAAATTAAAAAGGGTTAATTCAAGAAATCAAGGATTTCTTGATTTAACTGCCCCTTTGAGTGAAAAGTCTGCCCATAAAGACTCAAGCCAAGCAAAGGCTTGGGGGGTTCTGATTTTTATCTAGGAGTATTATTATTTCGCCTATTTTTCTCTCAAGTGTTTTCTTGGAGAAATTTTCCTGCAAGGAAAAGAGGATTGATTCAAAACTGATTACCAGTTAGGAAAATCCTACCTTAGGAGCTCTAAGCTGCTTGCATGTTGGAGTCCAGCTCTAGGGGATCTATATTAGAACCAGGAATGGTTCCAGTTCAAGGTTGGGAGGAACTTGGTAGTTCCCAAGTGATTTTGTCATCAAACAGAGGTCAGATATGCATTGAATTGTTAAAGTTGGTTATTTAAGTGTGCAGGTGCAACCATTGACAAAGCTTCAATTTCAGGTATGAAACCCTTGAAGGCCTATGTAACGTTCTTGACCCTCCGATCGGCGAAGAGGACGCTATGATACATCAATCATCCGAGCATCTAGCCAAATGAACAAGAACATACATACATATAATGCTGAAGCATGATACTTAAGAACATAAAACATATCACGATGCATTAATCATTTATATCCATAGCGGAAGAAAACAACATGCATTCATATACGATTCAACATTATACATGCACATCATCATTCATCAATGGAAAATATAGTTGCAGACACAAGTTAGGCAAGAATACTTATCTTATAGCGAACTTGTCCCGCAACCAACTATGTTGCTGCAACATTCCACCCAACCATAGTCCCACGTGCTCTTTAATCTCTCAGCAACGCTGCCACCCATGAGATGGGCATGATTCCCCAAGGAATAAGGAATGAATAGGCTTACACATAGCCAAGGATAACAACACCACAAGGATACACAGTTCAACCAAGCCAACACAATTGGGTTTATCAGAAGAACAACAGATCAGCCAAGCCAACAAAGTTGGGTTTATCAATCCATCAAGGAGCTGGGAAAGGCTAAATGCTAAGTTGGTGAACTCATTGAAGAGCCAAGGACACCTACACCAAAACCAACCTGGCTTCTAGGACACCCACACATACCCAACACAAAGAAATTAGTCCTTTCTCTGCAACACAGTCCCTCAGACCTTGATCTCCCTTCTAGTGCTATTCCGGGGTTGTGGAGAAGAAAGCCAACCACTAGGTCTGTCTGTGTGGTTCCCAAACCACCATATTTATCAAGCACATCAGGCCCTCATTCACCACTCCAATAAAGTCCGAGGACAAAACCACTGCATGCATGTAGCAAAACAACCATCCAAGCTTTAACAAGGGAAACAACTCCCTGAATCGTTCTTGGCCTAGGTGTCCAAGCGATTCCTCAACAACCTACAACAACCAAAATACAAGGGAAAGACAAAACCAAGCCATTGTGGTAGGAAATAGCCCATGAACAACCATGAACACACAGAACTGTAGATGAAATTACAACCACAATTCAATGATGGAATAACAGAGCATTACATAGTTTGACAATGGTGGAAAAGACACAGACACTCTGCGTGAACATGAGGATGAACACAACCATGGACTAACAACTCTATGAGAGAAAGAGGAACAAACCCACAAGCCAGCAATCCATAAGGTAGAGGAGAGAATGAACCCCCATCAATGAATTGTGGCCCCCTTTTAACTCTGCTCTGCATGAGGAAAAATGAACAGTTATCGGTGGGGTGAGTGGACAGAATGATCGGCAATCCAGATCGTGTCATCGGGAGAGTGCAGGCATGTGGGAGTAGTGGTGTTCCTACCAACAAAATAGTGGGCCCAACTAACAATAGAATAATTAAGGTGGTCGTGACACATGGATTTTCCCCCATGGCTCAAGGTTCAACATTCCCCCTCCTTATCCTTAAGAATCATGCCCTTCTCAATTTGGTTGCAGTGAACATAGATGGTTGGGTTATTTAATTAAAAATGCATAGTTACATGATGCCACAATTTAATATGTATGCCGCATGTCCCGATATACCATCGGTGATAATTTCTATCCAAAACATAACATAACCAAATCCATGGTGGGGCCTTTGCCTTTAGCTCCACACCATGATTATTTACAATATATGTATCATGTATATTTAATGAAAATGGGATCAAAACCAAGGTGTTACATTCCCCTCCCCCTTCAATATCACTGTCCTCAGTGCTTTACAAAATTGAACAAAATGCTACACTAGTACTGCGTCAGTGTTCTGCATAATTGAACAAAAATGGATGTGCCAATCACATGGCATCCTCCAGCTCCCATGTAGCTTCTTCAAGTTCGTAGTGCTCCCATTGCACCTTTACCTGCCCTATGGCTCAGTTCCGGAGCATTGCGACCTTCCTTTGGAACTCTCCCTCCGGTTCCACTTGAATCACATCCCAATTTATCACATGGTTAGGATCATGTACATATTTCTTAAGCAAAGAAACATGAAAAACATTATGAGCTCTAGTACTAGCAGGGAATGCAAATCGATATGCAACAGGCCCTATTCTTTCAAGCACTTCAAATGGCCCACAATATCTAGGTGACAGCTTGGCACAACTTCCAAGATTCAAGGAATTCTTCTTTTCTTTCACTTTGAGGTACACATGATCCCCAACACTGAAATATCTGTTCATCCTATGCTTATCGATATAGCTTTTCTATTTGTCCTATGGTGCTTTCATATTCTGCCTGATCTTTACAACCTCTTGCTCCATTTCCTTGAGCAACTCTGGTCCAAGTGCAATTCTGTTCACTGGGTTATCCTAAGTCACTGGTGTTCTACACCTTCTTCCATACAAAGCTTCATACAGACTCATCCCCAAGGATGCCTGTTGTCCATTGTTGTAAGCAAACTCTACCAAGTACAAGTAATCTTCCCACTTGGTTGGTTTGTCCATCATGTACATGTGAAGCATATATTCAAGCACTTGATTCACTCTTTTTGTCTTCCCATCTGTCTGAGGATGGTATGCAGTGCTGAAGTTTAGCTTTGTACCCAAGTCAGCAAACAATCCCTTCCAAAAATTGGAAGTGAACTTGACATCTCTATCATAAACTATTGCCTTTGGAAATCCATGCAATTTGAAAATCTCATTCATGAAGATCTTTGTAATGTCATCAGTCTTATGCGTAGACTTCACCGGTATAAAATGTGCTACCTTTGTCAACTTGTCAACTTGTCTACCACAACCATGATGGAATCATGTTGTCTCCAAGTCATCGGCAATCCTATAATAAAATCCATGGAAATAATTTCCCATTTCCATTCTGGAACTAGCAAAGGCTGCAACAAACCTGTGGGATGTTGATGCTCAACCTTTACTTGTTGACATTTCATGCACCTTGAAATGTATTCATCCATCTCCTTTTTCATTCCGGGCCAAAAGTACTACTTTCTAGCTGTAGCAATTGTCTTTTGATATCTTGGGTGACCAGAATACGGAGCTTGATGGATTTCATCCATAACAACTCTCCTCAAATCTGCTACATTCAAAATATAAGTTCCACCTTTATAAGTAAGAAGTCCCTCTTCTTCCAATTTATATCCCTCATACCTATTCTCAAGACCTTGCTGCTGCAATTTTTCTTTTACCTGCTCATACAATTCATCTCCGGCAACATGATTAACAATCTGCTGCTTGAAATCTGATTGGAAAATACTAAGAGATGCCACATGCATTTCTTGTACCTTCCTGCTGAGCGCATTAGCTACCTTATTCTCCTTTCCTTTTATGTGCTTTATTTCGAAATCAAACTCAGATAAAAATTCCAGCCATCTCACTTGCCTAGCATTCAGAGTAAGATGATCAAACAAATACTTCAGACCACAATGGTCTGTCCTGAGTTCAAATCTTCTACCCATCAAGTAATGTCTCCACATCTTGAGAGCATGTACTATGGTTGCAAGCTCAAGATCATGAGTGGCATAGTTCTTCTCATGCTCCTTCAACTTTCTTGACTCATAACATATCACATGGTTGTCCTGCATAAGGAATCCTCCAAGCCCTTGTCTGCATGCATCGGTACACACCACAAAATATTTCTCTGGATCTGCAACCTTTAATACTGGTGCACTGGTGAGAAGATTCTTCAACCGCTGGAATATTTCTTCACACTTCAAAGTCCATTCGAATTTCATCCCCTTATTTTGCAGAGAAGTGATGGCATGTGAAACTTTGGAAAATCCTTTAATGAATCTCCTATAGTATCCTACAAGTCCCATAAAAGATCTTACATCCATCACATTTCTTGGAGTAGGCCAATTCATAATGGCTTCAATCTTCTCAAGGTCTATTGATATCCCCTCTTCTGAGATAATGTGACCCAAATACTAAATTATATCTCTATAGAAGTCACACTTGCTCAGCTTTGCATATAGCTGATGCTCCGTGAGCAATTGCAATGTCAATATCAAATGCTCTTCATGTTCTTCCTCATTCTTAGAATAAACAAGAATGTCATCAAGGGAAACAAGAACAAACTTGTCCAAATACCTCGTGAAGCCACTATTCATAAGGCACATAAATGTAGTTGGTGCATTTGTGAGACCAAATGGTACCACTACAAACTCATAATGTCCATACCTTGTCTTGAAGGTTGTCTTATGAACGTTTTCATCCTTGATTCTCACCTGATGGTATCCAGACCTCAAGTCAATCTTGGAAAATACCTTTGCTCCTCTCATTTGATCAAAGAGGTCATCAATCCTAAGCAAAGGATATTTATTCTTCATAGTAACCTTGTTCAACTGTCTGTAATCAATACATAACCTGAGTGTACCATCTTTCTTCTTTACAAAAAGAATCGGTTCTCCCCAAGGAGACACACTCGGTCGGATATACCTCTTTTCCAACAACTCTTGCAGTTGCATCTTCAACTCTAGCATCTCCGGTGTACTCATCCTGTAGGGTGTCTTAGACACTGGTGCCACTCCTGGCACAAGTTTAATGGTGAAATCAATGTCCCTCTTTAGAGGAAGCCCTGGAATCTCATCAGGAAACACATCCTCAAATTCCTATAACACCTGATAGTCCTCCAACTTGGGAGTTTCATTTCCTGTTGGTTCCAGAATATGAGCTACATACAACTGGAAACCCTTCCTACAGAACTTTTTCAATTGCATTGCTGAGACTTGTCTTACTGAAATTACCTTTGGAATGCCCTTCACAACTAATGGGTTTCCTTCTTCATCCGTGCATTCAAAAGTCTTATTATAACAGTCAAGCTTTACTCTGTGAGCTTCTAACCAATCCAATCCAATGAGAACATCATAGGAACCAAGCGGTATAACATTAAAATCCACACAAGTGATCAATCCATTCATAACCAATGGACATTTCTCTACCACTTCACTGAACTTTCTATTAGTCCCAATGGCTAGCTGAACTAACCAAGATTTTCTATGCTTGACCTTCTTAAAAGCACACCTCTCTACTACTCTAGGAGTAATGTAACTGTGAGTAGAACCAGGGTCAATCAATATAGAAATAGATTTTTCAACAATATTACCTGCAACTTCAACCACAGTTGACTGGTGATATTCCTGGCAGTCCTCGAGTGCTGCATAAATTCTAGGGATTGCTCTTGCTACCTGATCCACTGTTTCTGCTTCCTAAATGTTATAAGTTGGCCTTGCACTTTTATTCTCAAGTAGACAATATCTGTGCAAGTGGGGTCCTTCACATTTCCAACATTTAAGTGGACCTTTATTCTGTGGTGGATCTTTATGCTTTCCACCTGTCACTCCAATTGGATTACTCGCAGCTTGGGATGGGTGCTTCTACTTGTTCCTGAATCTAGAAGGTTTGAAACTTTTCCTTCTTTGGTCAAATTTCTCTTTCTTCTTATCCTTCCATGCCTTATGGTAATTAGGTTTACCTTTGCTTTTCTCATAACAATACTTAGCCTTTTTTATGGATTCTTCAAGAGTTCTTGGTTTGTAAAACTCAATTCTATCTTTGTAAGACTGAGGCAATCCACTCAGAAACTGCTGGACCTTCACCTTTTCATCTCTGATGTACCGAACATACCTCAATAATTCCAAGAACTTGTTTGCATATTCATCCATGTTCTGTTGTCCCAATCTCAGCTCATGGAACTCCTTAATCTTGTCATCATAATACCTGTCAGAGAGGTATTTCTGCCTGAAATACTTCTTGAACTATTTCCACTTCAGTTTGCTTTCACTAATCCTCTTTACTTGCTTGAAGTGTTACCACCGGATGGATGCTCTTCCATTTAGATTGAATATGGAAACTCTTGCCTTCATGTTTCTTGAATAATCTTGCACTTGAAAGTATTTCTTTATCCCAAGAAGCCAAGCTTCAGCCTCTTGTCCAATCTTTAACTCACCATCAAATGTAGGAGGTTTAGCCTTCTTAAATTCATCCTGAGAGCGATCCCTATGGTGTCTTATTCTTTTCCTTTTACGAGAAGATGAACTTGTATCTCCACTGGATTCTTCAGAGTCAGATGAACCATTGGAAGTCCTTCTCCTTCTCCTAGTGCTGCTCTTACTGCCTTCCGGTCTTGATGTACCTTGTCCAGAATCTATCTTTCTTTGCAAGTCTATCAAACTCTACAACATGGCAGCATTCAACTGATGCTGCTCTTTTTGGGCTTTAATCAAGCTTCTCATGGTGGTTGCAACCTTAGACGGTGTCTCTTGTAATCTCCTTCCATTAGACTCTATGTCATCATTTCCATTCTGGACATTTTCTCCCATAGCATCTCCTGCATGCTCGTAAGAATCCTGAGCATCATACCCATCATGGGTTCTCATGACTGAACCACCTTTTGCTTTATTGTTCTTCTTGGAATACTGCTCTTCGAAGTTGTCTATGATTTTCCAAATGTGTTAGTAGAAAATTGTTAGATGCATATCATTAATATAAATAAAAAATACTTACCTTCCTCTTTCGAAAATTCATAAAAGAACATTTTTGCTAAAACACAAAATTATCTCTCTTCTTGTTCAGCCTTGTAATCCACTAACAGTTTGCTGAAAATTTCTTGAAAAATGGTTGAAATTTGCTGAGAAAATCTCTTTGAAAAACCCCCAAAATTTCCTTCTCCCTATTGGGTCTCGTCCCAACTAACATTCCACCGTTTCAGTGGCTAGGACCACTAATTTTCTTCTCTACACTTCAGCAATTCGTCCATCTATCTTTCTCCGGCGTATCGGGCTTGTAGTGGTCTAAGCTTCCGAATTTCAAATAGCTAATATTTTCTGCTGTTTCGGACCTTCAACCTTCGTTGGCGATCGGGTGCACTGTGCATCAGCCTGCTAGTTCTCTAGACTTCCGCAATGACGGCCAACAAACTTTCTGAGTCTTCCGTGGGCCACCGTCTTATCGGCGGTCGGAGCAATTAGCACTCACGGTGTCGAAAGGTTTAACCACTATGGATCCGCTGTGTCGATGGTTTCATCCCTTAATATTTTTCGATGATAGCATATAAAAAATTGGAAAGCTAATTATTACAACATCGGGCAGTTATTTCCATGGGCAGCCGCAACGACGACCCACCATCCGTAAATCTTTTTCGATCGGCGGCCTCATCGTCTAAAATTTTTTAATTGATGATTTGAGTGACTAGCAGCTACGGCATCAGTGGTTGGGGCCTCTATTTGTTGGAAGATTAGTCCACTAGACAACCACAATGGCGGATGCTTGAACAACTAATATTTTTCGACGACGTCCCTCGGCGATCTCATCCACTAACTTCTACCGATCGCTGATGGTTTTCAACACTTAAACAAATTTCAAAAATTTTCTTCTTTCTTTCATGTCAGCGAAATATTCCCCTACACATCGCTGATTAACTAACAACTTCCTATTGGCGACTAAAACACAACCATCACAGCATTGGCAAACAGAACCTGTATCCGTCGGAGGATTAGTGCACTAGGCTTCCGCAATGGTGGGCGCACGAACCACTAGCTTCTTTGGATGACCGATGATATCATGCCTTAGAGAAATTTTTGAATTTTTCTTCTTCCATTGGCTCTTCCTTCCACTATTACTCGGTGATGTCATCAACTATTCTTTTCTGATCGCCGATGATTTTGTTCCTTAGAAATATTTTTTGAAAATATTTCACTGCATCAGCTGTCGGAACGTCTTTCCTCTGCGGCATCAGTGGTTGAAGGCTCTATCCATCAAAAGGATACTCCTCTAGCCTTCTGCAATGGCAGCACACAATCAGCTAATCATCGACGACGTGATCAACTAATGATCGTCGATCATTGATGATTTCATTACTTTGTCAATTTTTTGAAATTTCTCTCGCTGCAGTTAATCTTCAGACTAACACTTCTGCAGTGTTGACTGAGCTTCAAAATATAAGTTCCACTGTGTCAAAGGATCTTCTCGCTTAGTCCTTCAATGATCCGACGGCTGATGAACACAACCTTTCCTCAATTTCCTTTCGATTACCGTTCGTCAGGTGGCCTTCCCACTAAGTGCTCTGTTGCATCGAAATAACTTGTCACTAAGTTTTCCGATGAGCTGATAATTCTGGCACTTAGAATTTTTTTTGTGAATTTTCTTGTCATCACCCATTTCTCCTGGGTTCTTCTGAGTGGTAGGAAACTTGCCTCTGTTGACTGTTCCTCATGGCCCTCTGAGGCCCAAATGCTGCAACATAAGCTCTGTCACTACATCTTCACGGCCCATTTAGGCCCATGCTGCAACAAGAGCTCTGATACCACACTGTAATGTCCCTAACCCTCTGACCGATGAAGAGGATGCTACAACTAATATTTTCCGATGACGTCCCTCGGCGATCTCATCCACTAACTTCTGTCGATCGCCGATGGTTTTCAACACTTAAACAAATTTCAAAAATTTTCTTCTTTCTTTCATGTCAGCGAAATATTCCCCTACACATCGTTGATTAACTAACAACTTCCTATCGGTGAGTAAAACACGACCATCATAGCATTGGCAAACAGAACCTGTATCCGTCGGAGGATTAGTGCACTAGGCTTCCGCAATGGTGGGCACACGAACCACTAGCTTCTTTGGATGACCGACGATATCATGCCTTACAGAAATTTTTGAATTTTTCTTCTTCCATCAACTCTTCCTTCCACTATTACTCGGTGATGTCATCAACTATTCTTTTCCGATCGCCGATGATTTTGTTCCTTAGAAATATTTTTGAAAATCTTTCACTGCGTCAGCTGTCGGAACGTCTTTCCTCTGCGGCATCAGCGGTCGAAGGCTCTATCCATCGGAAGGATACTCCTCTAGCCTTCTGCAATGGCAGCACACAATCAGCTAATCATCGACGACGCGATCAACTAATCATCGTCGATTGTCGATGATTTCATTACTTTGTCAAATTTTTGAAATTTCTCTCGCTGCAGGTAATCTTCAGACTAACACTTCTGCGGTGTCAACTGAGCTTCAAAATATAAGTTCCACTGTGTCAAAGGATCTTCTCCCTTAGTCCTTCAATGATCCGACGGTCGACAAACACAACCTTTCCTCAATTTCCTTTCGATTATCGTCCGTCAGGTGGCCTTCCCACTAAGTGCTCTGTTGCATCGAAGAACTTGTCACTAAGTTTTCCGATGAGCTGATAATTCTGGCACTTAGAATTTTTTTGTGAATTTTCTTGTCATCACCCATTTCTCCTGGGTTCTTCTGAGTGGTAGGCAACTTGCCTCTGTTGACTGTTCCTCATGGCCCTTTGAGGTCCAAATGCTGCAACATAAGCTCTGTCACTGCATCTTCACGGCCCATTCAGGCCCATGCTGCAACAAGAGCTCTGATACCACACTGTAATGTCCCTGAACTTTCGACCAATGAAGAGGATGCTACAACTAATATTTTTCGACGACGTCCCTCGGCGATCTCATCCACTAACTTCTGTCGATCGCCGATGGTTTTCAACACTTAAACAAATTTCAAAATTTTTCTTCTTTCTTTCATGTCAGCGAAATATTCCCCTACACATCGCTGATTAACTAACAACTTCCTATCGACAACTAAAACACGACCATCACAGCATTGGCAAATAGAACCTGTATCCGTCGGAGGATTAGTGCACTAGGCTTCCGCAATGGCGGGCACACGAACCACTAGCTTCTTTGGATGACCGCCGATATCATGCCTTAGAGAAATTTTTGAATTTTTCTTCTTCCATNCTATTACTCGATGATGTCATCAACTATTCTTTTTCGATCGCCGATGATTTTGTTCCTAAGAAATATTTTTGAAAATCTTTCACTGCGTCAGCTGTCGAAACGTCTTTCCTATGCGGCATCGGCGGTTGAAGGCTCTATCCATCGGAAGGATACTCCTCTAGCCTTCTGCAATGGCAGCACACAATCAGCTAATCATCGATGATGCGATCAACTAATCATCGTCGATCGTCGATGATTTCATTACTTTGTCAAATTTTTGAAATTTCTCTCGCTGCAGGTAATCTTCAGACTAACACTTCTGCGGTGTCGACTGAGCTTCAAAATATAACTTCCATTGTGTCAAAGGATCTTCTCCCTTAGTCCTTCAATGATCCGATGGCCGACGGACACAACCTTTCCTCAACTTCCTTTCGATTACCGTCCATCGGGTGGCCTTCCCACTAAGTGCTCTATTGCATCGAAAGAACTTGTCACTAAGTTTTCCGATGAGCTGATAATTCTGGCACTTAGAATTTTTTTGTGAATTTTCTTGTCATCACCCATTTCTCCTGGGTTCTTCTGAGTGGTAGGAAACTTGCCTCTATTGAATGTTCCTCATGGCCCTCTGAGGGCCAAATGCTGCAACATAAGCTCTGTCACTGCATCTTCACGGTCCATTCAGGCACATGCTGCAACAAGAGCTCTGATACCACACTGTAATGTCCCTGACCCTCCAACCGATGAAAAGGATGCTACAATACATAAATCATCTGGGCTTCTAGCCCCATGAACAAGAACATACATACATATAATGCTGAAGTATGATACTTAAAAACATAAAACATATGACGATGCATTAATCATTCATATACATAGTGGAAGCAAACAACATGCATTCATATACGATTCAACATTATACATGCACATCATCATTCATCAATGGCCAATATAGTTGTAGACACAAGTTAGGAAAGAATACTTATCTTATAGTGAACTTGTCCCGCAACTAGCTACGTCACTGTAACATTCCACCCAACCATAGGCTCGCGTGCTCTTTAATCTCTCAGCAACGCTGCCACCCTCGAGCCGAGCATGATTCCCCAAGGAATAAGGAACTAACAGGCTTACACATAGCCAAGGATAATGACACTACAAGGATACATAGTTCATCCAAGCCAACACAGTTGAGTTTATCAGGAGAACACCAGATCAGCCAAGCCAACAAAGTTGGGTTTATCAGGCCATCAAAGAGCTCGAAAAGGCTAAATGCTAAGCCGATCAACTCATTGAAGAGCCAAGGACACCTTCACTAGAACCAGCTTGGCTTCTAGGACACCCACACCCAGCTAATACAAGAAAATCAATCATTTTTCTGTAACGCAGTCCCTCAAACCCTGATCTCCCTTCTAGTGCTATTCAAGGGTTGTGGAGAAGAAATCCAGCCACTAGCTCTGTCTGTGTGGTTCCCAAACCACTAGTTTTATCAAGCACATTAGGCCCTCATTCACCACTCCAATGCAGTCCAAGGACAAAACCACTGCATGCATGCAACAAAACAACTATCCAAGTGTTAACAGGGGAAACAACTCCCTGAATCGTTCTTGGCCTATGGTGGCCAAGTGATTACTCAACAACCTACAACAACCAAAATACAAGGTAAATACACAGGCAAGCCATCGTGGCAGGAAACATCCCACGAACAACCATGAACCCACAAAACTGTAGATGAAATTATAGCCACGATTCAACGATGGAATAATAGAGCATTACATGGTCTGACAATGGTGGAAAAGACACAGACACTCTGCGTGAACATGAGGATGAACAAAACCGCATACTAACAACTCCATGAGAGAAAGAGGAACAAACCCGCAAGCCAACAATCCATGAGGTAGAGGAGAGAACAGACCCCCATCAATGAATTGCAGCCCCCTTTTAACTCCCCTCTGCATGAGGAAAAATGAGCAGTCACTAGTGGGGAGAGTGGATAGAACGATCAGAATCTAGATCGCGTCGTGGGGAGAGTGCAGGCGTGTGGGCGTAGTGGTTTTCCTACCAAGAAAATACCGGCCCCAACTAACAATAGAATAATTAAGGTGGTGGTGACACATGGCTTTTCCCCCATGGCTCAAGGTTCAGCATCCCCCCTCCTTATCCTTAGGAATCATGCCCCTTCTCAATTTGGTTGCAGTGAACATAGCTGGTTGGGTTATTTCATTAAAAATGCATAGTTACATGAGGCCACAATTTAATATGTATGCCACATGTCCCAATATACCATCGGTGACAATTTCTATCCGAAACATAACATAACCAAATCCATGGTGGGGCCTTTTCCTTTAGCTCTGCACCATGATTATTTACAATATATGTATCATGTATATTTAATGCAAACGGGGTCAAAACTAGGGTGTTACAACCTATTCTACTTCTTCCCAAAGTTTCATTACTGAGATGATTAAGTAAGGGATGAAATGAAATTTCTAACTCTAATGGTTTTGTTTTATGGTTATCAATCTGATAAGGTTGTATATGCAATTTACTAATCATAGGATGGAAAAATCTGATTATATGCTGTACATTACTAGGGTTTGTACTTTGAGTGAAATTCTGTAATTATCTCCATGTTTAGTTTATGTGCACCATACCTAGTTTTTTTATCAGTTAGCCTATTCTATAGGTGGCATTACTCTGCTAACATATTTCATTTGTCAATAGAGGGTTGTTTTTAATTCAATATTAGTTCAAAAGTAAACGTTAAATATATACATATATATATAAATATAGAGTTACATTTATGTATTATTTGATTTATTATAAACTAGAGAACATAACCTAAATATTAAACTAAAATCTACTAGGAACATAATTCATATAATAATCGAGCTAACACATTATCAAAGAACTTCTAAGGTCTGCTCTACATAATCATATAAAAACAAATAAAATATCATAACATTCCACTTTAATAAACATAATCAAAATTAACCAAACAGAGAGGCATCGTGACCATCCATGTGGTCCATTGACAAAAATCTATTTTATTATATAAAATACACAATCCAAATCATATCCATTTCCAGAACTGAAATGCTTAATTCACAGTCCTATTATTATAGTCATCCATTATAAAACATAAAGGGCGTTAAAGGTCCCATTTAAAATCTACACAGAACCAAACACATCGTAATAACAATTGGAAACAACTAAAAATCCTTTTTCCAATAAGAGGTTGCGACATCGAACCCTATAGATGTCCAGAACCACTACAATAACATTAATATATTCTTAAACATTTCATATCCAGTAGTAGGCAATCACATAACCTTTTCTTTACAGCCCATGCTATACATCTAGTACGTGCAAGCTACGCTTTCAAGATATGCCACAATCCCTTTAACCAAACAATGCATACACTAACAGCGAGGCCGTAAAGACCGTTGTTACAACCTCAGCCAAGTTTCAAACAAATCACATAGCCATGCTTTAAAACCAATCAATATCATCATTTGCCATAACCCCGAGCTGTTACAGCCTTATTTTCTTCCAAATAAACGATTCACATTATAAAATACCAACCAAAAAGATATCACAGTCGTTGGGAGAGGAACATGCCAATCGTGGCATGGCCTGCACCCACGCTGAGCCTATGCGAAACTAAGATTACATTACTCTTTTTAAAAACACAGATTCTAATTATAAACTATCGCAGAGCACGTGGTAGCAAGCCAAGGGGCTACGACACCATTGTTACATCGGTGCAGCCCATGGCATAACACCTAGGCTCTAGAAGCTTCCTACTCAACATACAAACCAAATAAACATAGTGTTGTGCACATGGCCTTATCCCAAAACAATATTAAATACATAGAGTAATTCTTTACAAGTTGTAAGGCCATGATTAATTCCATTACAGGCCACAGAAAACACAGCCATTAAATAACCATACAAAACGCATTTTACACAGTATTTAAACAATGGATGACTTCGTAGGTATTTCATACCAAATCATTACAGTTTCATATTAAAAACCAATGCGCTATGTATTTACATAGAGAGGGACTAACCCTCTTTGTTGGAC
Source organism: Pseudotsuga menziesii (assembly GCA_001517045.1). Taxonomy (NCBI): domain Eukaryota; kingdom Viridiplantae; phylum Streptophyta; class Pinopsida; order Pinales; family Pinaceae; genus Pseudotsuga; species Pseudotsuga menziesii. The sequence goes on from LPNX010347208.1 coordinate 94,090, forward strand.
AGTCAGGTATTTAAAACGATAATGGCAAGCCGTGAATGATGACACCATTATAGGTAATGGTGCAGCCACGACCCAAACAAATGCCAAATCTCCCAGCGAGAGTCCATTTAAAAATAGAGCAATCTACATCATAAACCCAGAAGGGAGAGTAACCAAGTGACACACAAAACCCCAACCCAGTAAAGATTTCCAACTCAAGAATGCCCAAAGACGAGAGGAGGCAAGCGATTCTTGCTGGCAGGCTTACCATGGTCGTGGAGAAGAAATCCCAAATCAACGGTCTAGCCTATGCGAACCCTGGAGTGCCTTTGCATTCAACTGCAGACAAACCAAAATGGCATGAGGAGCATGAACATGCCATGAAGAAAACCAAACGGAGCAATGCATTTTACACAGAGCTGGGTTAAACTCACCTGTGAATCGATGGGGTTTACTCCATTCTCCAAACACACAGAGGTCTCACTACACCACACTATCAATACCATAATGAACATACAACTAATGCCAAGTCCTTTTCCAAGGGTTTTTTCCAACCCCGATGGAATTAATGGAACTAGCTGCTGGCAATTAATGCCACCATAAACCCCATCCATAATATCATGGACCAACGTTAAATCAACCTTGTCATAGGATAAATCCTCTATACTATGGTTTCACCACCCTTTAAAAGTCAGTGCATGCTCATTAAATCATTAAGTACGGGATATAACCACTTTCTTGGCAATTATGATATTTATAGTGTTAGTGGCTTAATATTGCTCATACGCTTTCATCATCAACAATTGATTGTACAAACCACATAAGATGGCTTAATATACATTACACTAGCAATAGATAATACAAGCCACGCACATAATATGGTACAAACCACATAATAAGGCTTAATATTTCTCATACACTTTCTGTTTCAACAACTAAATGTACACTACAGTAGCCATAAATGATACAAGCCACACCATAACATGATACAAGCCACTCTTTACTAATAATTTAAGAAATCATCATGTTTGTGCTCATACCATCCTCCTTTTAATAGTGAATGAAATTATTTGATTATTGCATTTATATTCATTTGTTTTCATTTAAAAAGATGGGCAATTACATTGTAATGTTAAGTTCATGAAATTGATAAATTACATTTTAAATTATGAATATAATCCATTTCAAATTTATTTTATAATATTTGTGAGAATAAAATTTTAGAATTCAAAAGAGAGTGCAATTTGAATTTTGATCGAAAAGTTAATGAATTATTTATAAAATCTTACTTAACTAATATAGAAAATGATTTTCATTATTATTTTTTGAATATAATAAAATTTAACATATAAAAAAAATTATATCATATAAATGTTAAATATTTATAAAATTTTACTTGACTAATATAGAAAAGATATATATTATTTATTTTTCAATGTACTAAAATTTAAGGTAAAAAATTTATATGTAAAAAAATTAATTATATATATATATATTTTAAATATAGTTAATTTTATTTTTAATAATAAATACATTTTAAAATATCTAGTTTTATAAAAAACATTTAAAATAATTTTGTAACTATTCAAGATTATAAAAAAATAGTTCATTATGGTTTACATACATGTAGAAAAAATAAATCTTATTGATAATAATGTTTTTAACTTTTAGTTAAATACTAACTTATGGATTATTCTAGTCTTGCCCTGCAAGTTGAGAGCCTGTGGAGGTATTTACTTGATCGAGGTTTTTTTAGTAGAATTGTGTTGTCCAAATACTTGAAGGGAACACGAGCATCACTATGGATCAAGAATCCAAATTTATTGGCTAGTTATAACTCCCTTATTTGGAAGGGATTTCTTGATGGTTTTCCCTTATTTAGCAGTTGGCTCAGTTGGCGAATAAGTAATGGTGTTCAATCCTTTTTAGGGATTGATCCCGTTGTGGGGATCGAATCAGATTATAGTCTCTCTCGGGATGTTATTCTTCAACTTCACAACAAGAATATCTATGTACTCACTTAGGTGAGAAGAAAAGATTGTGGAGTAAGGAATGAGTCCTATTGGTACCTAGTTAGTGATATTGATTTACATGATGACACAACAGTGAATGGGATCATTTCATTTTTGCACCGAATAGAGTGGGTATCGGGTTTAAATAGGAAGAAGATGCTCTAGTTTTGAACAAGGGAGGAGATAATTGAAAAATGACAGTGAAACTTTCCTATGAGGCTATCGTGGATAAGGAAAAGATGAGTAGTTAAGCCTATGTGGGATAGGATTGTATGGAACTTAAAGATCCCCCTTAAGAGTTGGTGTTTTATATGGATGTGTATTAACAATAGGATTGTTATCTGGGGGGACTTTATTAATCGTGGTTTTCATGGACCGTGTAGATGTGTCTTCTACTTAGTGTGTAATATCCTGAAGTTTGACCTAACACTTATGGGCATAAGCCCCATAGTTTATGATGTTAATTTGATGTTTTATTTGATATATTGGGTCTAAGACCCCACTACATATGAACACAATAATTTGTTTGATAAAATTGGGCATAAGCCAATTGCATATGTTTTATATATATGATTTTGTAATATCCCGAATTTTGGACCTGACACTTATAGGCAGGTGCCTATTGATTATGATGATTATCTTGATGGTTATTGTGATATTCGGTCAAAGACCCCACTGAATATGAACATGATGATTTGTTTTATATATTGGGTGTAAGCCAATTATTGATGATGTATGTATATGCTTGTTTGTGTTGGGCTTGGACCCTGAAGCAGATGATTGATGAGATGTTTTGTGTTGAGCGAGGAGCTCTGGAGCATATGAGTGATTGATGATTTGTGTTGAGCGAGAATATATAGAGCACATGAGTACTTACATTTTTGTTGAGCGAAAAGATCAGGAACATATGAAAAGATAAGATATGAAAGTGTTGCGCATAAGCCGTGAAGCCTTACATGTTGATGTTGAGGATAAGCTCTAGAGCATCGAATCCTTGGCCATTGTATCCCTAGGTGTATCATACAAGTACATCCTAGCATTAGTGTTGAGCGAGGAGTTGTGGAATCACACTAAATTGTAACTCCCTATTTAAGCATTGAGTATGGACTCTGGTAAGCACTAGGGATTACTGAAAATAATTGAATAACTTCCGAGTGAAAATGACTCAAGAAAAATATTGATCTCATCATACTTATTTATAAGTCATTAAATGAAATTTCAAATTTCTGTATTCTCATCAAAGTACTGAATAACTAGCATGTTATACGAGGGAAATCCAACATGCAAGGATGTTTAGAGTTTCCTATCCTAGTAGACCTAAACCATCTACCTACTTGACCTTAATGAAGAAGTGTCATTAAGTCTAGGGATCATGGTGTATGATGCCCCGGGACAAATGTTAATAAAGTGTTATATTATTATGTACTTTATACATGTTAAGTATAAAGAAGTAACTATATTAATAAATAAAAGAAAGAAGAGCTCCATCAATTATTATTTATTATGAAAGATTAATAATATTATAATGTCTATAAAAATCCAACTAGGAACTAGTAAAATGTTCCTAAGGTAAATATTAATAATTAGCCAAAGTAATGGAAAATGGTTAAATCAAGAAACCAAGGTTTCTTGATTTAACCGTCCCTTTGAATGAAAAGTCCATCTATAAAGAATCAAGCCAAGGAAACGCTTGGGGGTTTCTGATCTATAATTAGAGGAGTCATTGTTTCTTCCTGTTTGCTCTCAATTAAAATGATTGAAGAAACATTTCCTGGAATGAAAAAGGAGAACTGATCTAGATCTAATACATCAGTTAGGAAACCCTACCTTAGGAGATTTGAGCTACTTGCATGTTGGAGTCCAGCTCGAGGGGATCCGAATTTAAACCAGGAACGGTTCCGAGTCATGGTTGGGTGGAATGTGGTAGTTCCCAAGTGATTTGTTCATCAAATAGAGGCCAGATCTACATTGAATTGTAAATGCTGGTTATTCGAGTGTGCAGGTTCAGCCATTAACAGAGCTTCAAATTCAGGTATGAAGCTGTTGACTTCCTGTTATATTTTCCTAGATTAAATGTTGTTTAAGCTAGGAAAATGATTTCAATACATTTCTTAACCCTATGTGTTTGATTTTCTGGTTAATAATCTACCAGGGTTTTTATTTTCTTTAATACTAAGCTTAGGCTGCAAATTTTACTATATACTGCATATTACCAGGGTTTGTAACTTTAAGTTGTTTTATGTATTATTCCAATACTTGGATTATGTTTACTGCAACTAGGTTTTGTTTTCTGATTAAATATATATTTTTCTCTTTAGGATTTATCACTCTGTTGACATATTGCATTTTTCAGTAGAGGCTTGCCTTAGATTTCGTCAAAAGAAAACTAGGTCAGAGGTACAAGTAACTATGTATAATGTATATATATATAAATCCTTTAAATAGTGCTTTAAGTTAATCTACTAACTAATTTTAAATCAACTAAAGAACATAGTATAAATAAAAAAAAGATTAATAAATCATTCAATACCTTTCAAGGTCTCCCTTACTAAACATAAACTAATATTTAAAATTATCCATTTAAAATGAATATCATCATAAATAACCGAAAAAAGAAGATATTATGACCATCCATGTGGTCCAATACCAAATATTTGTAATCTTTGTTAGAATAATCAACCCATAGTTAGCTACCTTAGACATTAATTAATCCAATTTTTGTCTTATTTGCCTAGTTTCCATATTCCACCTTATGCAAGTTGTCCTCCACACATCCAAAGTGGTCAAAATTGCTAAATTTGAGTCATGCAGTGCTTGGGAAACCACTTGGAATCAAATCTGCTTTATTCTTGGCCTTCCTAGCGCATGTCTACTTTTTCTACTTTATTTCCTACTTTTTCTGAGTTTTAAGGCAATTGGGAAAGTTTGACTAGGTGAAGTTAACTTGTTTTTTATCCTCATCACCCTCCACTCTTTTCTCCTAATAAAATCATGTATGAGTTGTCCTTCCATCATCTATTAGCTTGCCTAATTGATTTTTCCAATTCATGAGCTCCTAGATAGATTTGGAAGCTGCTTTATGCACCTATGGGGGATTTGCTAAGATTTAGTAAGGCTGCTTTTGACCAAATTAAAATGGAATCCTTATGCATTTGAATATCTCATGTAATTATTTATTGTGGCAGCCTATGACTTCATAGGGTTGGCTATTGTACACTTATTCAATACAGATTAGTGTTCTGCTCCATATTCAGTGTTCTTTGTATGTAATTTGCATGTGTAATTGGCAATTTTTGTGAGTGTAATTGTTCTAACACCCGGGTTCAATTTCCACATGGTATCAGATCCTTTGTAGATCGATTTCTCTCCTTCAAATTTGTTATTGCAGGTTCGACATAATTGACTGGGAGCATTCTGCTGACTGAAGGGACAATTTCTGAGCTATGGATCAATCTCAGAAGATCATCTTGACTACATTTAAATTCTTTGAATGTAAAGCAGATATGGAGATACTGTTGAGAGAGAAAGGCCTCTACAGAGTGACTATGGCAAAAGAAGTAGAGCCCAATGCAGCTGCAGAGAAAATTAAATGGAACAACAGGAGGGATAAGGCCTATGATCTCCTGTGTCTGAGCATATCTAGAGACCTCCTTTTCCATATTGATGGATTAACATCACCAAATGAAGTATGGGAAAATATTGTTGAGTTTTTTGGCAAGATAGATGAGATGAGGGGACATCAAATTGAAAATGAATTCATCTCCGTGAGTCCCAATAGCTTTGAATCCATGCAACTCTATTTTTCCAAGTTCAAAGACCTTGTTTTGCAGCTAAAATAGTGTGGGATCGAAAAGGAGGAGCAACTAGTTTTGGCCATACTCTTGAAGCTTGGAATTGACTATTCAGTGTTTGTCTTGACCTTCCATGCCACAAAGTTGATAGCTCAAGCCTGGAAAATGCCTAGCCTTGCCGATTTCATGGAATCTCTCACACAAGAACAAGATAAATTGGTGAAGGAACGAAGAATCAATCTCATGAAAGAATAATCAACAAATACTCATGAATTGGTGTTAATCGGGACCAGAATGGTTTCCTCTGTGTATATTCAATAAACAATGAATGGTTACAATAACAATGTCAAGCAATAGATTGAATCAATGGAGAATTCGAATACCTAAGGAGGCAATTCGAAATCAGTGAGTGGGTTTGGCTTAACTGACTCTTAGCCATTCAATCACACTTAGTTAACCACTTGACCAAAACCCTAATTGACTCACCAAACCCTAACTGAATTCAGAGTGCAATAAATGACTGAATCTCAACTGAAGGAGATCAAACACATGTCATAGCAAGCCAACCATCAATTGCTAGTGCTCCATGACTTCAATGAACCATGATGAGGTTAACTGAACCTCAGCTGACCATCAGAAGTTGGTGGAGGCACCCTGTTGACTCCAGATCATTAAATACTAATAAATAATCATTAAATAATATATTTAATGAGAGGAGGCACCTTAACTGACTGGTTGAACTGATTGCAACCACCAGTTAGCAATTAGGTGCATTAATATCGCTCAGATCACCCTCGGAGTGCTCCAGTTAGCCTACTTGACTGTAGGAGAAGGCTAAGTTAGCCTCCTTGACTGTAGGAAGGTGTGGGTGTGACTGGATGATGGCAATTAATGCTCCACTAATGTCAATTAATGTCAATTATACTTAGGATAGTGGTTTAACTAGGCCAATTTGACCAAAAGAGTGTGTATGATGGTAAATGTATCCAACACCCCCCCTTAAGCTATACTCAGGAAGAGTTAGAAAACATAGCTGCATAAAAATGCTAGGGCCCTGGAAACAAAGGCCATAGGTCATCACCCTATACAATAAAGAAACTGCTTAATATAACCAAGGAAACGGGGAAAACCTCATGGGAAAAATACCCCCCCTCAAACTAAGCAGTAAATCAAGAATTGGTTCTTCTATGCAACAACATCCTGAGACTGTGCATGTGAACCTTTGAATCCAAACTAAATGAATATGTTTGGAGGAATCTTCCACTTTGGAAGAAGAACAATGCACTCAACTGAATCAGAAATATAAACAGCAACATGGTGAAAATTGGACCCATGTAGAGTAGTTGAAATCATCTGAAGAGAGAGCAAAGGTTCTTGAGGATTCTGTTGGTTTTGCCTATCACTGTGTAGACCCAGGTTTACTTTATTGTACCAACAAAACCCCTAGTTCATTGGCCCTTTCGGTGACAGACCGCATAATGGCTTGAAGTCTCACCCGAAGTGATCTGAGATGGGTTGGCTGAAGAATCAAGTTTCCTCAGCCAGGTTCTATAGTATCCTACATTATCCTGACTCTACTTAACCAGTTCAATCTCTCTACAAATGATGTATCTCTCTTTCTAGCAGAATCTTCTATGAGACTGACTCTTTATCGTGTCACAGCTTCTAGGATGATGCGCAACTTACTCTTCTGCTTAGCTCTTAACCTGCGATATCTCACACCGCAGCCTCCCCGATAGTACGATATCGCCTTTCTACATTGCGATACTTCCTACAGTGAGACTCGATATAATCAACCACTCTCAAGGTCTAGAGGCTTCCTCTCTGGGTATAATAGCTCAGTTAACCTTCATCAAGGTGTTAAACGAATTCACTTAACCTCTACAGTCTAACACACTTAACATTGATCATGCTCAACTTGCTGAACTAAATATATAAAAGTTACTTAAAACTGTAACTGTTATTGTCTGAATCAAGCACTGGTAAACTAGCATACAAAATACTTAACACAATCAACTCACATTTAACCTTCTATGTTACTGCAACTGACAAATAGAATACATACATTCATTAACTGATAAGCAAATTTCATGTAGCAGATAACAGACAGCCAATAAGTAAAGAACAGTCACATGACACAGTTGAACAACACACGGGTTTTATGTGGTTCACTTCCAGGGAGGAAGCTACGTCCACAGGAACTATGTTTATATTATATCTGGAGAGAGTAACACAGTTCCACTGCAACCTCTTATGCAGCTTGATATCTTCTGGGAAACTCCACGCACTCAGCCGGGATCCCTTCTCTCTTAGATCTCTTCTCTTTCTATTATGCTTTCTTCTTACAATATATCCTCTCTCTCTCTCTCTCTCAATCCCTGCGGATTGTTAAATTCATGCTCAAGGAGTCGGCTACTGGTTATAGTAAGATAACTATAGACTGAAAAATAGAACCAGAGCTCGACTCTTCCTCAATGTCTCACTATCTAACTGACTGTCTAGATATCTGTCTATTGTCTAACTTTTCTAACTAGATAACCCTTCATAATACAAAATACATGCTTAAATAGGTGGCTTGAAGGTCTCACCATGATGCAAAACTATGGGCCTATCCCAACAGTAATCCAAAACCCTAACTGTGACAGTCGGCCTATCTGTACTTTGAACTGCTGCTTACTGGTCACATTGTAGCTCTTTGCAGTCTTCCACGCTTCCTAACGCTGATCGTGGGTATGGGCACTGCTTCCTCGGTCGCTCCCCTTCTGTCCTTTGTCTTTAATACCTCAACCCATTTCTACTTCTCCATTCGTGAGGGTAGCTGAGCCCTCCTGTCATCGCCGCTGCCTTAAATGCAGTGGTTGAGCTCTCTTCTTGGCCGCTTCAGGTAATATTTCCTTTGAATTTCTTGTTTCGATATAGTAGCTTTTCCTATAGCTGCGGGGTCCTGCTCCAACAGTCCCCTAACACTTACTTGTGTCTCGTCCTCGAGTCACTAACATCTCGTTTCTCTTTCTGTAGCTTCTTCTTGGCTTCCTGCGAAGTCCTTGAAAATATTTCTCTGAGTTCTGCGACATCCTTGTCCATAGCTTCGACACAGTCTTGTGCTATTTCTAGCATAAATTGACTAATCATGGGGTCTTCTGCGTTATCAGTTTCACTTTTCTCCTTTGTGCTTTCTATCATCTTTGGCATCGTCTTCTATAAACTTAGTTCGTAGATCTCTCTTATCTTTCCTTCCCTCACACAAGATATACTCGAAAGTGGCATATAGGTCTCTTCGTGGATCAACAGCTCCTTTAAGGATCTTGAGCTTTTGAGAAGCCTTCCGCAGATATCTTTTCCTCTTTATCTGGGTTATAACTCATATCACAAAGAAAATATAAATCTGTATCTTCCAGCCTTCTCAAACATTTCATTCGGTCTGGATCCTTTCATACGAAAACTATACAAACCATGAATTCCATTCCAAGAGAAAGCCTTTGTCTGCATTTTGTAGTAAGAAAATACCCTGGATATGGTGGAACTTCATCAACTTTTTCCTTTTCTTTCTTTTTATCCACCTTTTCCTCACTCTCCTTTTCATCTTTCTTCCTGTCTGTATATTTCTTCTCATCATTCTTCTTCTCCGTTTTCTTATCTTCAGTGATCTTCTCGTCTTTCTTTTTCTCTGTTCTGAGCTGGTCTCTTCTACTATCTGAGCTTGACTCCTCATCCTTGGCATCTATCTAACCTGTGGTGCAACTAATTTCACAATCCTGGGCGGTGTCGTCATAGCAGACTTGAGGCCACCATGTTGGAATCATCGCACAATGTCTTCTAAAGGTTCCTTCTCGGACATAAACCATCTGGTGCAGTACTCTGGACTGGTAATGGCTGCGAAAATAGGGAAACTAGCACTCTGTAACTGGAGTATCTCTGCACAGGGAAAACTCTACAAATTGATCTATAACTCTCTGAAATCACAAAAGTAACCCTTATGTCTGAATGATCTATGTATTTATAATGAAGGCGATAATCTCTGAAGCAACAGTCGCTTAAGCTAGACCCGTTGGCGGCATTTATTGCATGGACAAGACAACACCGGGCGCCCCGATCCTCATTAAGTGCTAAAAATCCAATCAAATCTCCCTTGAAAATTATGTATAGGTGCCGGTCTCGACCAAGATTTACCAAATCTAGGACAATCCTTGTACTGTTTCCAAATCTAGGGCAACGTATACCTATCATATCTAGATTAATTGCTTGTCAAAGGGCGAAGTGACTAGCCCTCTGTCCCTTTTCAAAATTGTCTTCGTGGCACGGGGGAAATTGCCTTGCTCCGATGTCACACCGCATCATCCTTAACCAAAAAGTTGGCATGAACTCTTCAATGTTTAAAAAAACTTCGCAAGCATCCTATGACTTGCGCAAAATAAAATTTCCTGCTGCGATTCCTCCTACTTAGAATTTTTTTTTTTTACGTGTAAATTACTTATGGGTGTGATGCCTCCTTTCAAATACACTAGACATCTGCACTAGTCTTCTCTGAGTTAGGGCTGTGAGGTGGAGTGGCTATCACTATAAAGCTTAAGCCTACTACCATTAATCAAAGTAGGAACAAGCTCCCTGTTCAGTTTACTGAGCTGAACAACACCTCTGTCTATGACTTGCTGAATCTGATATGGCCCCAACCAATGTGTCTTGAGCTTCCCTGGAAACTTAACAAACTTGCTGTCATAAAGGAGCACTAGGTCTCCTATCTAAAAAATCTTGCTCTTGATGTGCCTGTCATGCCAAGCTTTTTCTCGTGCCTTCTGCACTTTTTGATGAAATCCTGCGATGAATCTGTCTTCTTCTAAGGCAAGCAGCTGTGCTAGTTTTTCATTCATTGTATCTGTATCAGCTATTCTAGTAATCTGAGCAATTCCTAAACTGGGAATAATATATTCCATAGGCATAACAAATTCTTGTCCATACACCAAGCTAAAAGGTGTGTGTCCTGTAAGTTTCTTGCATGTAGTCCTATAAGCCCATAATACAACATTAACCCTAAGGTCCCAATCATCTCTTTTGTTGTTACAGATCTTAGTAAGAGCATTTTCTAGAATCTTGTTAAAATCCTCCACCATACCACTAGCTTGTGGGTGGTAGGGAGTGCCCTTATGATGCTATATTTGAAATTCCTCCATCAAGGCCTCGATAGTGCGATTCAGAAAATGTGTGCCTTGATCACTCATTAAAATTACTGGACATCCAAATCTACTTATGATGTTTTCAAAAATGAACTATGCAGCTATAGAAGCATCGCAATTCCTTATGGCTTTGGCCTCTACCCACCTGGTGAGGTATTCTATTCCTGTGATGATGTATCTCGCACCAGTTCGTTTCCTTGGTAGGTTGATAGGACCCATGAAATCTATAGCCCATTTGTCAAATGCCCGCAGCGTAATATATGGTCGCAGTGGCATTTCATCTCTTCGCGAAGGTTTTCCTACCATTTGGCAGATATCGCAACATCTGCAAAACTCCTTAGTGTATTTGTGCAAAGTAGGCCACCATAATCCTGTAGCTAGAATTTTCTGAGCAGTCGGCTTTTTTGTGGAATGACCTCCTACGGTACCTGAATGTGCTTCTCTAATAATGGCCTCTTTCTCGTGCGGCATAACGCATCTGCGTAGGACTTCATCTGGACCTAACTTATATAAATGTCCTACGATCAAAGTGAAGTCTACTGATTTAACAACTAACTGTTTCTTTTGCTGCTTAGTAAAGTCAACTGGTGCCCACCCTGTAGTGAGAAAGTGAATAATATCTGCGTAATACTCATCTACGATTTGGATAGAAAACAATTGCACATCTGGAAAATTATCCTCTAGATTACTTGGTTCTTCTCTTGAGTCTATTCGCAATAGGTGATCAGGTCCGGCATTCAATCTTCCTGGTTTTATAATAATTTCAAAATCATACTCCTAAAATAGGAGTAACCATCTACAGATCCTTCCTCCCAGCACCGGCTTATTGACCAAGTACTTTAAAGCAGAATGGTCAGTGAACATCTTGAATGAGACACCCAATAGATAGTTCCTGAACTTTTGTAGAGCATGCACCATAGCTAATCCTTCCCTTTCTGTGGTGGTGTAGTTCTTTTCTGCTGTAGATAACTTTTTGCTGGAGTACGCGATAGGGTGATCGATACCCCCTTCTCCTGGCTGTGTTAAGACAATCCCGAGTGCGATGCCAGATGCATCCACATGTACATGAAATGGCTTGTTCCAATCTGGAAATACTAATATGGGTGCTGTAACCATCTTCTCTTTAAGAGTGTCTAAACTTTGCTGGCATTCCTCATTCAGTAGGAATTTCACTTCTTTCTTTAACAACTTTTCCATAGGTGCTGTGATCTTTGCATAGCCTTCGATGAATTTTCTATAATACCTTGTATGACCAAGAATTGTCCTCAATTGCTTGACTGAGTTGGGTGCTGGGAGATTTACAATGATGGCAATATTTGCAGGATCTACCATCAAGCCTTGTTTGCAAACAATATGACCCAAAAAAATACCAAATGGTGCATAGAATATACATTTCTTCAAGTTAAGAGAAATATGATATTGCCTACATTTCTCTAACATGAGCCTTAAATCTCCTATATGCTTTTTGATTAATCCAAATACAGTCCAATCATCAAAATAGACTTCTAAGAATTTATGGATGTATTCCTTAAAGACATCAACTAATACTCTAGAAAAAATAGCTGGTGCATTTTTAAGACCAAAGGGCATTACCGTATACTGGAATGAGCCCCATTTTGTCGCAAAGGTGGTCTTATATCGATCCTCTGGATGGGTTCTTATCTGGTGATAGCCTGAAAAGCCATCAGTGAATGAGTAGATCTCCTGTCCTCCTACATTGTCTAAAACTTCATTTGTAAAAGGTGTCGGAAACGGGTCATGAAGCGACGCGTCGTTGAGTTTGCACAAATCGACACAAATCCTGATTTCTCCTTTAGTTTTATTTTCCTGCACAACCATGGGACTAACCCATTCGCTCTCTTCTACTGGCTCAATGATGCCTGCTACTAGCATCTTATTAATCTCATCTTTAACTTTTTCTTTATAATGCGGATTTAATCTGTATGGACACTGCTTAACCGGCCTAGCATCCACTTTCAAAGGTATCCTCATGACTCCCAAATCTCCTACTATTCCCTTCATTTCTATAAACTTAGTGGGAAATAAGTCCTGATAGTCATGTAACAAATCTGCGATGTGTCCTACCGTTTCATCATCCCAATAGTCTCCAATAGAGGTAAACTTTGGTTCTGTTTCTGTGCCAATATTGATCTTTTTAATCTTAATAGGCTCTGTGACAACTGAAATGTCTAGCTTTGGTCCCTCAACTTCGCAAATCCCTTCTAACTCTGGAATGTTGATACTGCGAGGATTCTCATCCTCATCACCTGGCTCTTCTGCGAAGTTGTAACACTCTAGCGCATGTTCTAACTCGATGGCCCAATCAGGTTGAGTATATACTGGTAGGGTATAGTCATAAAATACCTTAGTCTTTATAATCTCTAGAGCCTGATCAATGCTTGGATACTTATATTCAAAAGTGAAAGTGAGTAGAAAGTTGTCTATCATAACTGGCCATGTAATCGTTCCTCTGCGCAACTCTATCTCAGTGTACCAATTCCTTGGGACTGTGTCTAAAGTGTGAATGAATAGGTGAACCCATTCATTCTCTAGAATGTCCAACCAATCTTGTTCACAAATCTTAATATGTGACCTGGGGTCACTTTCTCCTGTATATTTCTGTTGGAGACGCTCTTTGTCATTAGAGAATCTGATCGCCATCAATCTCTTAAAATCATCCCATGATGCAATATTTTATTTATGTGCATGCCACCATCTTGCAGGTGTGGCAGTTACTGCAAGGTCAATAGTTTCCATCCTCTTCTCATGAGGAATTTCCTGCTCAAACTACTGTAAAAAGTCTTTGACATCCGCTAAGCCATCAAACGAAGGAATATCCTTAACCTTTGTGCCAATCCATCGCAGTGACTTAGTCATAAATGCACATCTGTGAGCTGAGACTTCATAAAGTTTATTCTGCCAATTTTCTAGACCAACATCTGAATCCAATGCGCATGAGTTGTCGCATCGCCAACTAATATTTCCTTCTGCGGTGGGGTTGATGTAATCACTCTGGTTAGCAGTCATATGATAGAAGCTCTCCATATTACACACCTCTTCCTCTGCTCTGATAGGTTCAATGTATCGAGGACCCTGAAAAGGATCCAACGGTGCGATGACTTGAATCTGTTTATCCTCAAAGGTCATTTGTCTTTTCTTTGAATCGATAACAACCATGTTATCAATTTCCCAATTAATACCTAATAAAGCTGGGTATGGTCTGCTATCGCCAATAATTTCTATGACTTCAAAATCTGCAAAGCTGCGAACTCCGTCAATATCAACTGGTACTTGTGGTAATCGACCCAGTGGAAATACCCTCTACTGATTGGATAGTCGCAGATGGATAGGTGATCTGGCTAACTTAGGGCTACCCATCTGTTCCCATGTCTGTTTAGTAAGAACATTTACCTCTGATCCTAAATCTAGGATTACCTCATCCATTTCAAACTCTCCAATTTGTGATGTGAGTCTCATTTCTCTTCCTGTTCTTGTATGGCCCATAATATTATGAACATCGCACTATGTACTAATCACGGAAGAAGACTACTGATACTGATCTATGATGCGTTGAAGCTCTCCTATGGATTTCTCATTTCTTACGAGTTTCAAGCAGCTCCGCAGGAAGAATTGTACACTTCCTGTCAACTCATCCTCTTCGCACCTTCACGATGTGGTAGCCTACGATGTCTGCACAGGACTAACTCCACAAGGTTTTTACTGTGTTACACCCCTACGAGGCAATATCTGCGATCCTGATGGTGTAGGGTCAGTAAAGAAAGTTTTAGCTTGCTGAAATGTTTCTTTGTTCTTCTGCAGGGCAAGTGGTGTAGATTTATCAGTTGCTTTATGCACCCACTTCGGACCTGTAGTCTTTTCCGCATCCTGCGATGTCTTACTAGTAGAAGCACCACTACGAGTCACAATATTTACTCTTGGTTTTGGTTCTTTCTGCTCTGTAGCAATAAGCTGAATATTTTGGTTTATTGCTGGCTTAGGATCCTTAATCTTGGCTATCAAGATAGGATATTATTCTATAGTATGATCATAGGACTTGCAATACTTACATGTTGTAGTAGTGTTCTGACAATCTCTAGCATAATGTCCTACGGCTCCACAGTTGTAACAAACAATCGGTCCACGGCCGCGGCCAAAGCCTCCACCATGGCCTCTTCCTCTGAATCCTCCACCATGACCATCATGAGCCAGTTCATGCTGTGGTCCTGCTACTGGTCCTGATGTCTTTGAATGGACTCTGTAGAAGTCATTTTTTCTTTCTATCATGAGATCATAAGCTCTGCAATTATTTTCATCATGTCCTACTGACTTACAGAAGTTATAGTATAAATTCTTAGGAGTTTGTACATACTTCTGAAGTAAAGGGAATTCTTGTGGTCTATGTCCTCTTGTTCTACAGATTTCACACCATGGCCCTTGAGTTTGTACTAAGGGGTTAGGAGCCCCACTTACTAGATACTCAACAAATACCAGACAGTTATCTTTAGTATGGCCATGTCCTTTACACTTTGTACACCATAGTTCTTGTTCAACCTCTTTTCCTTTATAAATCTCATGTAACTGTAAAGTGAGATTGGCTAACTGATTCTGTAAATTTGTCATACCTGCACTAGTCTCAGCTAGAGGTGAAGCCTCTAGTTTCATTTCCATCTCCAATGCTTCATCCTGTGTATGGAGTTTTTGTTGCATTAGTGGAAGTATGATATGAGGGAGCAGTGCTGCGATGAACCATTCCTTATGCTGCTCCGATGCAAACTCAAAACTAACTTGGTCTATAAGAGCTTTAAATTTCTGATCAAAATCCCATACTGACTTTGTGGGTAACTGTTTGATGTCTTTAAGTTCTGTGATACATTGTGACTCAGACTTGGGTTTCTTAAATTCCTTAATCATTGCGGTCCTAACCTCTACGAGTGTTCTAATTTGCACTGATGTATACTTCATATACCATGTTAAATCTCATTCTCTAAGTGTAGTAGCCAACTGGACAAGCTTAGTATTTTCATCCTAGATCTGCTTAATGGTCCATACAGCTTCATATAGGAACCAATGCTGTTCCAGGTCTTTTGCCCCTATACCCCTGAAGGTAGGTAATTTCATGTCATCCCCCATTCTATTTCTACGTGGTGGATTCTGGTTTGTTGTATTACTACCACTTGGCTATGTAAATGTAGTATGTACTGTGTGTGAACTACTAGATGGAGTTCCTACAGGATTATTCTGAGTCCCGATTTGTTTCTATGGGGTATAAGGGTGGTAAGGGATACCCCCTACTATTCTTTCTCTATTACTTTGACTCTGTTCTCTACTACTGTCTGAACTGTCTTCAAAGAAGGAAGATCTGAAATCTACTTTATATCTTTTACCACTACGTGTACATCCAATTTCTTCAGAATCACTCTCAAACTCTTGTGACATTACACTTACTTAACTTATTCATCTGAGAATATATCCAGTACTCCTTTTTCATATAATAACATCTTAAGGAACAAGTTTAAAGAGTTCAAGTACTTACCGCGATATCCCTTGAAGAAGTACCTCTCTGCTTCACTGAAACTCTTTCTTTGATCAACTGCAAACTCTATAATGAAACCTTCCAGCAAACTCGCAAGCCAGAAGTCTACTGCCCACGAAATGGGATTATCTACGCTCTTCACGGTGTGAATCAACTCCGGTGTCCAAACAATGTTCCTTTTCTTCTTGAATACGTGCTTATCATTCAACTTTGACAACCAATCGTATAACTCATTTGTATAGGTCGCAAAAAATATCTCATGCAGGTCTATGAAGATATGTTTCTGTAACTAGTCCTCTGTACTAAGCCTAGGACTCTTGTTTTCTTGCGCAGCAAATTATCTTTCCTTGGACCTAACCCACTGGTTAAGTTCTTCTTTAGTAGGGTGCCAATAGAACATCAGCTCTTCAATTTGTTCAAAACTGACATCGAAACCATTTGTTGGTTTGAGCTGAGAAAGTCCTAAGGCAACAGAACCATTTGTTGGTTTCTCTCTCTTGCTGCAGACCCGGGTTTACTTTATTGTACCAAAAAGTCCCCTAGCTCACTGGCCCTTTTGGCGACAGACCGCAGAACGGCCTGAATTCTCACCCGAAGTGATCTTAGATGGGTTGGCTGAAGAATCAAGTTTCCTCAGCCAGGTTCTGTAGCATCCTACGTTCTCCTGAATCTAATTAACCAGTTGAATCTCTCTACAAACATTGTATCTCTCTTTCTAGTAGAATCTTCTATGATACTGACTCTTTATCGCATCGCAACTTCTAGGATGATGCGCAACTTACTCTTCTGCTTAGCTCTTAACCTGCGATATCTCACATCGCAGCCTCCCCGACAGTGCGATATCGCCTTTCTACACTGTGATACTTCCTACAGTGAGAGTCGATATACTCAACCACTCTCAAGGTCCAGAGGCTTCCTCTCTGGGTATAATAGCTTAGTTAACCTTCATCAAGGTGTTAAACAACTTCACTTAACCTCTACAGTCTAACACACTTAACATTGATCATGCTCAACTTGCTGAACTAAATATATAGAAGTCACTTAACACTGTAACTATTACTGTCTGAATCAAGCACTGATAAACTCACATATAGAATACTTAACACAATCAAATCACATTTAACCTTCTATGTTACTGCAACTGATGGATAGCATACATACATTCATTAACTGATAAGCAAAGTTCATGTAACATATAACATATATCCAATAAGTAAAGCACAGTCACATGACACAGTCGCACAACACACAGGTTTTATGTGGTTCACTTCTAGGGAGGAAGCTACGTCCATAGGAACTTTGTTTATATTATATTTGGAGATAGTAACACAGTTCCTTTTCAACCTCTTATGCAGCTTGAGATCTTCTGGGAAACTCCATGCACTCAGCCGGGAGCCCTTCTCTCTTAGATCTCTTCTCTTTCTATTATGCTTTCTTCTTACAATATATCCTCTCTCTCTCTCTCTCTCAATCCCTACAAATTGTTACATTCATGCTCAAGGAGTCAGCTACTGGTTACAGTAAGATAACTACAGACTGAACAACAGAACCAGAGCTCGACTCTTCCTCAATGTCTCACTATCTAACTGACTGTCTAGCTATCTGTCTACTGTCTAACTTTTCTAACTAGCTAACCATTCATAATACAAAATACATGCTTAAATAGGTGACCTGAAGGTCTCACCATGATAAAAAACTATGGGCCTATCCCAACAGTAACCCAAAACCCTAACTATGACAGTCGGCCTATCTGTACTTTGAACTGCCGCTTACTGGTCACATTGCAGCTCTTTGCAGTCTTCCATGCTTCTCGGCGCTGATCGTGGGTATGGGCGTCGTTTCCTCGGTTGCTCCCCTTTTGTCCTTTGTCTTTAATACCTCAGCCCATTGCTCCTTCTCCATTCATGAGGGTAGCTGATCCCTCCTGTCGTCGCCACTGCCTTAAATGCAGTGGTTGAGCTCTCTTCTCGGCCGCTTCAGGTACTATTTTCTTTGACTTTCTTGTTCCGATATAGCAGCTTTTCCTATAGCTTCAGTGCCCTGCTCCAACAGATTCGAACCATGTGTGGAACAATCAAGAAAATGATATTTTGCAGCCTTGAACAGAAAACCATGAGTGGTAAAATCAGCCCCAAATCTTAGGAGCAAGTGTCCAAGCAGATGCAGAATGTCTTCCTTGTTACTTGTTCTGTGAGGAGATGAGCATGTGACCAAAGGTAGAGAATCCCTGGGACTCTGGAGAGTGAATACTTGAGCTCCATAATCTGATATAGCTTCAGAAATAGCTAATGAATCACATAATAAAATATCAGCAACCTCATAAGAGGAAACTAACACCAAATCCTCAGCAGCAAAATTGAAGAAGAACTGCGGTACTTGATTTTTCACACCAAAATTGGTGAGAGCAGCTACAAGCATGAATGAAAGCTCTTGGATTTTAAAATATGAAAAAAATAATATTAGATCAGAATGCAAATCATATCTAAATAAGTTCACAACAGATCCAAAAATATGAAATGAAATCAAATCCCCAGCAGCAGTTTCGAAGGAGACTTGCGGTACTTGTTTCTTCACGCCGTTGATGAGAACAGCTACAAGCAGTACTGAAGGTTTATGAACCTAAAATTTTGAACCAAGAAATATCATATCATATCCAAATAATATCATATAATATCCAATAATATTCATATCAGATCCAAAATTATGGTCAATCGAGATGGTGGATGCACAGTTGTCTTTTTCTTCAAAATTCTGAAGTTTGGTGCATGCAATCCTGCAGGATTTTGCTGGAAGATCTAAATCATGGGGAGTGAATGTGTCACTCTTATAATCTGATATTTCTTCCAAAATATCCAATTTTTTACATATTTGCACACCAGCAGCAACATTAGAGGGAGAAAAATCAAATTTCTCTTCACTTTCGGAAGCAATTACTGGTAAATTTTGCACCGAATTCAAAGGAAAATCACCGGTGAATGTTTGCATGGAAGTGCAGCAGTATTTTTCTTCAATATCAGAGATTCAAATGTCTTCTTATGTTTCTGCAATATGAGAATATGAGATATCAGATATCTCATGAACTTCCGGAGCATCAGGAGAAGGAGTCACTGCATGGAGACTTTCTTCAATTCGAATTGAATGTGTAGAAGATTCTGCTTCATCTTCATCTTGAACAACTTCATCAAAGAGAGTAGAGGATGAGTATTTTGAGTGAAGAACTCTTGTGGTGCTGGCCATGATCTCCATAGCACTATTATGATCCTCATTGTGCTTGCCAAAGGTTCTATCCAATTTTTTCCAGACTTCCTTTGGGTATTCAACAGAACCAATAATAAGGTAGTACAAGATAGGAGAAAGGGCCAAACATATTGCTCCAAAAGATCTATCACCGTCATTTAGCCAGTCATTCTCATTCTCATAAGACTCTTTTCCAAGTCCAATAGACACCTCATAGAGACCTCGTCTCTTCAGAGATGCAATCATCTTCAACTTCCATTCTGAATAGCTTGTGAATGGGGTGAGAAGAGGGATTGATGAGTCCATTCGAAGTTGTACCTATTAAAACCTACAAATCAAAACAAAAGGGCACCATAAGGTCGAATAGCCTACACATTTTAGGCTTTCATCACACCCAGCATAGTCAATCAAGCAAGCTTGATCAACAAGTTATTTACTTGGGGTATTGAGTGGTAAGCCTTGGCTTCTGGTGTAGTGCTGGATTTTTGAGCTATTGCTCAAATTTCATGGAGAAATCTGTCAAAAAGATTGTTTTTGAGAGATAGATTTTCATCCCACCATAAGCTCTGATACCATATTAATTCTTGCACATGATCTAGGAACTAAGAATCAATCTCATCAAAGAATAATCAACAAATACTCATGAATTGGTGTTAATCGGAACTGGAATGGTTTCCTCTGTGTATATTCAATAAACAATGAATGGTTACAATAACAATGTCAAGCAATAGCTTAAATCAATGAATAATTCAAATACCTAAGGAGGCAATTCAAAATCAGTGAGTGAGTTTGGCTTAACTGACTCTTAGCCATTCAATCACACTCAGTTAACCACTTGACCAAAACCCTAACTGAAGTCAAAGTGCAATAAATGACTGAATCTCAACTGAAGGAGATCAAACACATGTCGTAGCAATCCAACCATCAAGTGCTAGTGCTCCATGACTTCAATGAACCCTGATGAGGTTAACTGAAGCTGAACTAACCATCAGAAGTTGGTGGAGGCACCCTGTTGACTCCAGATCATTAAATAATAATAAATAATCATTAAATAATATATTTAATGAGAGGAGGTGCCTTAACTGACTGGTTTAACTAATTGTAACCACTAGTTAGAAATTAGGTGCATTAATATCACTCAGATCACCCCCAGAGTGCTCCAGTTAGCCTCCTTGACTGTAGGAGAAGGCTAAGTTAGCCTCCTTGACTGCAGGAAGGTGTGGGTGTGACTAGATGATAGCAATTAATGCTCCACTGATGTCAATTAATGTCAATTATACTTAGGATAGTGGTTTAACTAGGCCAATTTGACCAAACGAGTGTGTATGATGGTAAATGTCTCCAACAATGAGGCCTATGGCCTTCTATGTTTGAGCATATCCAGAGACCTCCTTTTCCATCTTGATGGATTAACATCACCAAATGAAGTATGGGAGAAGCTTGTTGAGCTTTTTGGTAAGACATATGAGATGAGGGGACATCAAATTGAAAATGAATTCATCTCCATGAATCCCAATAGCTTTGAATCCCTGCAACTCTATTTTTCCAAGTTCAAAGCCCTTGTTTTGCAGCTAAAACAATGTGGGATCGAAAAGAAGGAGGAGTAACTAGTTTTGGCCATACTCTTGAAGCTTGGCCCTAACTATTCAGTGTTTTTCTCGACCTTCCATGCCACAAATTTGACAGCTCAAGCCTGGAAAATGCCTAGCCTTGCAGTTTTCATGGAATCTCTCACACAAGAACAAGATAAATTGGTGATGATGGGCACCATCAAACCTTCCAAAGACCAAGCTATGGTTGCTGGAGATTTGAGGGTGGATTCAAAAATCAAGAAGAAATATAAGAAGCCACCTGAGAAAAATAGAGACAAGAACAAGTCTCTGGAGGGGCCCCAAAGCTCCAAGAAGAACTTCAAGAAGAAGAAGAACAAAGGATAAATGAGCAAGTGTGCATACTGCAGTAAGGGAAATCATCCCGAAAGCTCCTGCATGAAGAAGCAAATTGACATGCTAACCCAACTCCTGGAGAAGAATGGCATCTCCCTTCCTGACAGCTCAAAGAAGAGGGAAGGAGAATCAAATCTATAAGACAGAGAGAGAGTTCATGCATTGGTTGCTGGCACATCAAGATCACCTAGTTTCATCATTTATTCTGGAGCTTCAAGACATATGGTTTCAACCAAGGAGGCATTCACCTCACTTAACATGTCTAAAGGTCTGCCAATTGTACTGGGAGATGACTCTCTCACTGAAAGTTTGGGCGAAGGGAGGATTGATCTTGACCATGGTAAGTTCAGCAATGTATTGTATGTTCCAGGTCTTGCCTCTAACCTCTTATCAGTGTATTAGATGACCCACATAGGGTCTCCAAAGAAGGTAGTATTCTTCCCCTGATGAAGTTGAGATCACAAATATCTCAAGTGGTAAAGTCATTGCAAAATGAGTTGCAAATCACACTTCGAAGGTATACATGTTCTCACACTTCCTACCCTGCTCAAACCCCTCTGCTCTTCTGATTCATGCTAATGAAGTAAGCAAGATTTGGAATGAAATATTTGGCCACCTTAATTACAAGTATCTTTCTGATCTTAGTGAAAAATAAATGGTCATAGGGTTACCAAAGATTAAGTTTTCCAAAGGAGTCTGTCAAGGTTGCATCTTAGGAAAACACCCAGAGCATAAATTTGAGAAAGCTAGTCATGAGAGAACCTCTGCATCTCTTGAGTTGATCCACAGTGATGTTGCTGGCCCATTTCCTCATATGTCAATGAGTCAGGCCAAATATGCATTGACATTCATAGATGACTTTTCCAGGTATTGTTGGGTTTACTTCCTGAAACATAAGTCTGAATTTTTTGGCCTCTTCAAAGTCTTTAAGGCTTTGGTTGAAAACCAGTCTGGGGGGGGAACTCAAGGTTCTCAGATCTGACAATGGTGGTGAGTATGTCAAGTCTAATTTCATTCAATATTGTGCAGATGTAGCATTCTATCCCTTACACAGCACAACAAAATGGCGTTGTTGAGAGGAAGAACAGATCACTGAAAGAGATGGCAACATGCATGATGGAGGCTAAGACTTTGCCACCAAAGTTTTGGGATGAAGCTATAAAATGTGCAGCCTATATCCAGAATATGGTGCCTCATAAACATCTTGATGGTATGACTCCTTTCAAAGCATGGAGTGGGCACAAGCCAGATGTGACCCATTTCAGGATTTTTGGCTCAAGAGCTTGGGCTAGAATTCCAACAGAAAAGAGGAAGGATTTGCAGCCCAAAAGCCAAGAGTGTCGATTTGTTGGGTACTCTAAAGATTCAAAAGGGTAAAATCTGATCAATTTGAGCACAAACAAATCCTTCATTGAAAGGAGTGTTCATTTCCAAGAAGATCCTTTAGCAACAGTAGAAGTTGGAGAATCCTCTTCACCACCAGAACCATTGAATGTAAATGAAGAGATAGTTGAAGTTGCTGATTCTGATATGTCTGATAATGATGATTTAATTTCATATCCTAACATTCCTACAAGACCAAAATGGGCAGCAAATACCATTCATGCAGCTGGAGAACTAGCTGGAAATCCTAATGATCCTAGGAGGACTAGATCTTAGTTTGAGAGTGCTTTGTTTGTGAAAGACCCTTTGTTTGCAGAGAAATGCTATCTGATGGTTGAATCATACCTGAATACATATTAGGATGTAGCGCATGATCCAAGATGGAAAACAGCCATGAAAGAAGAGTTCAGCTCACTCCAGAAGAACAACACTTGGGAGCTGGTTGATCTTCCCTGAGGGAGGAAGCTAGTTCAGTGTAAGTGAGTTTACAAAACCAAATTTGCTGCTGATGGTTTACCTTTGAAATATAAGGCAATATTGGTAGGCAATTTCTACTCATAGGTACATGGCATAGACTACAATGATACCTTTGCACCAGCGGCAAAGATGGACTCCATCAGGCTAGCTTTAGCCATTGCAGCTTCGAAGCAGTGGGAGGTACATCACATGGATATGAAGTGTGATTTCATGAATGGAGATATTACTGAAGAGATTTACATGCATCATACTCAAGGATTTTCTACTAATCCATATCTTGTGTGCAGGCTAAAGAAATCATTGTATGGGCTTAAGCAAGCCCCCAGGGATTGGTATGCCAAGATTGATCGCTTTCTGCTATCACTGAATTTTGTTCGATGCAAGTTAGATCCAAATGTCTATTTGAATCTGATTCATGGTTCATTAATTATTATTTTTTTATATTTTGATGACCTTCTCATTACAAGAAGCTCAACGGATGAAATTGCCTCCTTGAAGGATGCAATGAACCATGCATTTTCAATGACTGATTTGGGATTATTGAGCCAATTCTTGGGGCTCGAGACTGCTCAAACCAAACATGGAATTAAAGTACATCAGTCCAAGTATGCCTTGTATTTGCTGAACAAATTCAACATGAAGGATTGCAAGCCAACCAAAACTCCCTTCCTTTCAGGAGTTAAGCTTGAAGAAGCTGATTCTTCACCTATGGTAAACAATACATTATATAGGAAACTGATTGGGTGTTTGTTGTATCTTACACATACTTGAACTGATATTTATTATTTAGTAAGTGTGGCTTCAAGATACATGGATCAGCCTCATGAGATCCATTGGAGAGCAGCCAAAAGGATCCTTAACTTTGTTCAGGGAACAAGGACTCATGGGATCTTCTACAAAGATAAATTTGATCTTGATTTGATTGGGTTTACTGACAGTGATTGGGCAGGTGACAACACAGATTGAAAGTCAACATCAGGATATGTGTTCATGCTTGATGAAGGACCAATCAGCTGGTCAAGCAAGAAACAGAGTGCCATTGCACTCTCATCTACAGAAGCATAGTACAGAGGAGTTGTAAATGCAACAACTCAATGTTTATGGTTGCAGGGGTTACTTGGTGAGTGTGGATTCGAATCAGAATACTCAACTACTATCCATTGTGATAATCAGAGTACCATTTGAATCTGCAATGACCCAGTTCAGAGACAAAGAACCAAACATATTGAGATCCATATGCACTACATCAGACAACTTGTGCATGATGGCACCATTCACCTACTCTTCTGTTCATCTTCAGAACAAGCAGCAGATATCTTCACCAAATGTTTTTGTGAGAAGACATTCAGAAATATCAAATCACTGCTGGGGATTGCTGATCCTACTGTGAAGCATGAGTGATGACAATATTTTCAAATTTTGTTTTACTGTCCATGTTTAAGGGAGGATTTTTCCCACTGGGTTTTTGCCTCTTTCCTTGGTTAAATGGACATGCAGTATGTAAAGGGTGACTAATTCTTGTTGCTAGGCCCTATAATTTTCTAATATTATACTCATAAGTCAGCCTTAAGGGGGGTGTTAGAATAATCAACCCATAGTTAGCTACCTTAGACATTAATTAATCCAATTTTTGTCTTATTTGCCTAGTTTCCATATTCCACCTTATGCAAGTTGTCCTCCACACATCCAAAGTGGTCAAACTTGCTAAATTTGAGTCATGGAGCACTTGGGAAACCACTTGGAATCAAATCTGCTTTATTCCTGGCCTTCCTAGCGCATGTCTTCTTTTTTTGCTTTATTGCTTGCTTTTTCTAAGTTTTAAGGCAATTGGGAAAGTTTGACTAGGCGAAGTTAACTTGTTTTTTGTCCTCATCATCCTCCACTCTTTTCTCCTAAGAAAAGAATGTATGAGTTGTCCTTCCTGATAGGTAATAAATCCCGATCCCTTTTATTCCATTGCTAATGCATACATTTATACAATTCATATGTCGGTTCAACTTCCAACCAACCTTTTTAGCTTCCTACACAACTATTCATTTTTATTTATTTATTTACAAAATATAATCCCGATGGATTATATTCCAACAATCCCCCCCTTAATCTGAAGGGGTGTTAGTAAGTCTGAGCATGTTTCTGAATCTTTCAAACTTTTCTTGTCCAAGCGCTTTGGTGAAGATGTCTGCAACTTGATCATTTGTGGAACAATGTCCAAGATGGACTGTCTTGGCCTCTACATGATGTCGAATCAAATGATACTTTGTGTTGATGTGTTTGGTTCGATCATGGAATCTGGGATTCTTAGCCAGCTTGATTGTAGATGTATTGTCGACCAAAAATGGAGTGGAGTTCTCTTGTTTTTCTTGCAAATCTTCAAGTATCTTCCTGAGCCATACTATTTCTTTCATTGCTTCAGCTGCAGCCACATATTCTTCTTCTATTGTTGAAACTACCGGAACTGACTGTTTGCATGATCTCCATGAGACAGTTGCTGATCCAAGACTCATAGTGTATCCAGAAGTTGATACTCCTATCTCCTTATCACCATCAAAATCTGAATCTGAGTACCCAATAAGTTTGAAGTCATCCACTTTAGAGTACTTGAGTCCAACGTCTTGAGTCCCCTTCAAGTATCTTAGAACTCTTTTTGCAGCTGACCAGTGTCCTTCACAAGGTTTATGCATGAACCTTGAAAGTATGCCAACAACATAAGAAATATCTGGTCTAGTTGTTGTAAGGTAGATAAGACTTCCTACAAGTTGTCGATACTTGGTCGCATCCTCAAATTCTTTTCCTTCGCTTGATGTGAGCTTCATTTTCTGTTCCATTGGAGTAGAGATAGGGTTGCATTCTATCATGCATAATTTGTTTAGTAGTTCTCCAACATATTTTTTCTGAGATAGGAATATGTACTTAGGATGTTGAGTGACTTCAATTACTAAGTAATAGTGGATATGTCCCATATCTGTCATTTCAAAGATCTTTTTCAAATATTTCTTTATGGATGCTATATAGCTCTCATTGTTCCCTGTCATCAAAAGATCATCTACGTACACCACAAGATACACAATAGATCTTCCAACTTTCTTTATAAATAGTGTTGCATCATCAAGATCAAAATGTTTGAAATTTAACTTCAAAAGATGCTCGGTTAACTTTTCATACCATGCGCGAGGCACTTGTTTTAGGCCATACAAGGATTTGAAAAGCTTGCATACCTTTTGTTCTTTTCCTTTCACAACAAATCCTTTTGGATGAAACATGAAGACATTCTCTTTCAATTCTCCATTCAAGAAAGAAGTCTTCACATCCATCTGATGAACATCCACCCTTTCTGAGCAGCTAAAGAGAGTAAGGTACGGATGGTAGCTCATTTTGCTGTAGGAGAGAACGTTTCTTCATAGTCAATTCCTTCCTTCTGTGCATAGCCTTTTGCTACAAGCCTCGCTTTGTGCTTGTCAAGTGAGCCATCTGATCTGTATTTGTTCTTGTACACCCACTTGCATCCAATTGGTTTGGTTCCAACTGGAGGGTCAACCAGCTTCCAAGTTCCATTCTTCATGAGTGCATCATACTCATTCTGCATAGCTTCTTTCCACTCAACTCAAGTAGAAGCTTCTTCAAAGGAAGTTGGTTCAAATTTAGGAGATAAATTAAATTCACAATCAAATGATACATCCATGTCATCACCTGAATTATCTGCTTCTCCTCCATCTTCATGTCTTTTTGAACTTCTCGTTCCCATCTTTCCAACTTCATCCGGATGGACACTTTCAAGTGTCTTTGTGGCCCATTTAGGAATCTTCTATGATGGTCCTGGTTGATCAGCTGGTGGTGCTTCATCATTGATTGAGAGTCTTCCAATTCTCTCAATCACATCATCCAGTTGAATTTCTTGATCAGGTGAAGTAACAGGAACTTCTTCATGCGGGGGAGTTGGTGCTTCATATGGAAATTCCAAAGGTTGATCCAGAATAGGAATCCCCCTTTCAAGGTTTGGAATTTCATATTCATTTTCAGAATAGTTATTTGGATGAGGATAATTTTCCAAATGATCAAGCTGTCTCTCAATGGACTGGTCATTTTTATTATTTTCAAGAAAAATGACATCTCTGGAAATAACAAACTTCTTGTTTACCTCATCATA